>CM041630.1:34624084-34643208 GCA_023333625.1 Bothriochloa decipiens | reverse complement strand
GCCTCCGGGCTACGGTACCTCCACTCGCTCCCCCCTCGAGGGATACGAGCATGCATCGAAAACTTAGTCAAAAAAGCAAAGTCTAGGTGAAAGAAAGCAGAGAAGGCTTGAAAGTAAAATGACAAATTGCATTACGATAGATGCATCAATGTTCAAAAAGGCTGTCGAAGCCACATTGAATATAAGTTACAAAAAACTAACTTATTACATGGGCATCTTCGCCCAGCCTTGCCCTACAGGCCCGCTCCGTCGCCGCCCTCCTCGACGCTGTACCCTTCATCCGCAGGGGGGAGGACTTCATCCTCGAACAACTTCGCCAGCGCTCCCCTTGGCCTCTCGGCGTCATTGATGACCCCTCGGCATCGCTCCTCATTCTCGGCGTCGGTCTTCGAGATATCAGGAATGAAGCCTTGGGTGACCACGTTCATGTCGAAGACGAAGTCGGAGGAGACCACTGCTGGCGCCTGCTTCACGCCGGTATGAAGCGCCTCCCGCACGCAATCGCGAAGGGTGGCATCGAGATAGTAGATCCGGTCGACGAGCGCGGCACCCGGGATGTCTTCTTCAGCAACCTCGATGGGCCCGACCTCCCAGGAGGCGCAGAGCATGTCGAGGGCAACCCGGAGCCGGCCGAGAAGCGCCCCCTCCGCCACGAGGCTCTCCTGCAGCGCCTTGGTGGCGGTTTAGGTGGCAAGCAGCTCAGACTTGAGGCCTAAAACACAAAACAAGAGTTAAGACAAACCATACGGGAAGAAAAAAGAATAAAGGCTCTTCAAGGAACTCACCGGCACAGCGAGTCTCAAGGGCACAGCGATCCCCCAGCACGGCATCGCGCTCCACCCGGGCCTCATCTCGCTCCCGCTGGGCCTCCTTGAAGGCCCGGGTCACCTCCGTCTTCTCGCAGCAAAGGGTCTCGAGGGTGCCACCAGCCAAGATGATGGCCTGCTCCTTCTCTTGGAGGGTAGCCTTCATCACCCCGAGCTGGGTTTCCAGGCTAGCGGCCCAGTTCTTCTCCTCCTGGGCCAAGGCGGAGAGGGTGTTGCGCGTCGTGGAGACTTCAGCAAGACTGGCCTCGAGCGAGTGGATGCGCTCCACGGAGCTTTGAGCCTCCCCCACAAGTAGCTCGACGCGCTCCTGGGCTCGGACGCTCTCGCCCTTGGCCCTCTCTGCTTCGGCCTTGGCCGTGTCAGCTTCCTCCTTGGCACGCTTGAGCTTCGCCTTGAGTTGGGAGGCTTCCCCTCGAGCGGCCTTGGCGTCCTCCTTCGCCCGGGCGGCCTCCTCCTTGGCTTTGGCGGCCTCCTCCCTAGTCTGCTTTAGCTCCTCCTCGATCTCAGCCACCCTGCCCTGCGCAGAGCGACCGGCTTCGAGTTGGTGAAGCACTTCCTCCCGGCTGTTGTGTGTTTCATGGAGGAAGTCTGACTTGGAGTAGGAACGCCTCCGCACCTCCTGGGGATAGGAAATCGAGGGTTAAGGCATTTCATACGAAAGAACTCAAAAAACTGCATATGGTCTACCCAGGGACTCACCGTGAGGTTCCGGTCGAGGCCTTCGGCGAGCTCGACGCCTAGCTTCAGCAAGTGCTGCAGCCACGCCCGGGACCGCTTGGCGTCCTCCCAGCACTTGACCTCCGTCGGGTCGTCCATCTCGATCCCCGGAGCGCTGGAGTCGCCAAGTTCTTGGAGTACGATGCGCTCCTTGCCCCAATGTGAAAGGACCGTCTTGACCTTGGTTCACGCCAAGGACTCGATCTCATCCACCACATCGCATGGGACGCCATAACGCACGACCAACTCCGCCGGAGTGTGGAACTCCGACACGGCGCTGACATCCCTCAGCCCGAGGTCAGAAGTCGACCTCCTCGGCGAGCCAGAAGCCGCCGTCTCCTCCGGCTGCTCCGTCGACGGTTGCAGCGGCTGGCTCAACATTGCTCCTAGCGCCTTCAGAGGCAACGGAGGTGTCAAGGCCATCGCTTCCCCTAACGCCACATCCTATGGCGCTAGCAGGTCCACCATTGACGCATCTTCCGGTGGGTTCGGTACCGAGACCTCCTCCGACTGCACCCCCAGCAGCCGCGGGACCGTCGATGCCTTTGACGCCGTTTCTTCTTCGGCCAGTAGCTCGTCCAGGGTGATCACGAACACCCATTACTTGGGCAGTCCCGATGTCCCCTCTGCCTCCGACGTCTCGGGCGGCTGCTGCGCCGGCGGGTCCAGCGGCGCCATGCCCCCCGGTGGCGTCTGCTGCGCCTGCTGATGCTGGGGCTGGCCCCTAGTTTCCTCCTCCTCTTCCCGCTGCTCCAGCGGCTCCTTCTCCCCTCCTGCTACGGCCGCGGCAGCTCCGCTTCAGGGCCCCCTGCTCCTGCTTCCTCTGGGCCTCGAGCTCGCGTAGCCCCGCTGACCAAGGTCTCCGCTCTCCCGTCGAGGGGGGAAGGGGTGTGGTCTTCTCACCCACGAGGTCAACGATGACTACCTCCTCTCTCGGCTCGTGGCCCTCGGGGGCTCCCGCCTGGGGTACGGGGATCGAGGCCTTCGGTCGGCCAGGAGCGGAAGCTCCCGATGTCGGGGCTCCGCCCCCTGGCGACGGGCCGAGCTCGAGGACCACGGACGACGATGTCAAGGAGGCACTCCCTCCCTCTTGCGTCCTCCCTGGCTCAGAGTCGCCGCCCATCACGGCCCTCGAGATGCTCGACCCTGCAGCAAGAGCGGAACCCGTCAGCCTACCACGCGCCATAGCACCAAGGGCTGAGGACAACCACTTGGCTTCCCACGGAGCCAAGGGCCTCGACGTCGCACCTGTGACCGGGGCCTCCATCTTCGCTGCTGCGTCCACCTTGAGCCGCTTAGCCGGCGCAAGAGACGCCTCCTCTATTCGGCGCTTGGGCCTGGATGGAAAGCATGACGGCAAAAAGCTTATTAAACCGCGCAATGAGGATGCAACGAAAAAAAGAATGGAATCAACAACACTTACCCGAAGGGGATAGAGGCCTTTCGGGTCCCCTCGAACCACCAGTAGATCTCGAGACCCCTCCCGAAGCCGAGCTCTTCCCGGGGCTGAGGCTGCTCAGGGCCATCGGTGGGGTCGTCGTGCCTCCCTGCTCCGACGGGGCCTCCTGAGCACGCCTCTACTCCACCCGCGCCGATGACCGGGACCGGGTTTCCCGGATCAAAGTGGGTGGGGTCCTGCCTCGAGTACGACGGGAGGAGGGTGAACCCCCTCAAGTCAAGGCGTCGGCCCGCCTTTTCCCACGCTGGCGCTTTTGAGGCCGACACCACCGGCTGGGGGCACGTTCCTCCACCGTCTCCTCCTGCATGAAGGGGCGATCAGCATGGGAGGAACCCGACAAGATGCAGTCGAGACGCCCCGCCACCCCCTCGACATCATCGCTATCATCCTTAGCATCATCTTCATCTCCCTCGAACGAGGGAGACTCCTCCTCTGGGAGCCCGTCGCGCCTCTGCTCAGCGCGGTGCCTCGCAAGCCTTTCGTGCTCCCGGAGCTTCTTGGCCTTCTTCTTCTCCTCTTCGTCCTTACACCACTTTTCTTGCTGAGCGGTGAAGCGTCTTACCTGACGATCGGGAGCGTCCTCCCTCAGCGGGGGCCTCGATCTCCGGTAGTCGATTCTCCCCTACATAAAAATGTTTAGTCACAAGGACGAGAGAAAGGGGGCGGAATGAAAATGCAAAAGGCGCAGGTCGGGACACTCACCAGGTCGAGGCAACCCTCCTCCAGCCGCATGGGTAGGCGGTTGACGTCTTCCGCCCTGAACGAGCCCGCGACCATCCCCTTTACCCGCGCAACGACTTCCGCGGTGGATGGCTTCTTGCCGGACATCCGGCACCTCTCGAGAACCTCGGGCGCCGCCGAGGGGAGCATCTCGTCCAACTACAGCGAGCGCTCCATCAGAGGGAGCACCCATCGACTGTGGAAGGCCGAGACCACCACACCCGCCGTCAGGCCCACCTCTCGAAGTGTCTTCATCACGGCGATGAGGGGACGAAGTCGACGCTGAAGATCTCCCACGACACCGTGCAGCCAATTGTATGGATGCTCGGTGATAAGCCGCCTGGTGTACGGCGGGAGATAGCCTCCATCATTGCGAAGGTAGAACCATTGCTCGTCCCACCGGGAGTGGTTGGACATCAACCCGGTGGGGATATACTCGCGTGGCTCCTCGGACCTCCCAGTCTTCAACATGAAGTTGAGGCACCCCGCTCTGATGATTCGCCTTACTCCTGGCGCCACCGGGGAGGCGAACCACTCCTCCTTGTAAAGGTGGAGCCACAGCTCCCAATGTGGCGCCATCCCGAGGTAGCCCTTGCAGACGGCCGCGAAGATGGCGGCGTTGGAGATGGCGTTGGGGGAGAAATGCTAGAGCTCGACGCCGTAGAAGTTCATCAACCCCCGCATGAACTCACTCAGGGGTACACCGAACCCATGCCGATGATACTTGAGGAAGCTCACCACGTAGCCCTCCGGCGGGTTTGGCTCTTGGTGATTCCTCGGCGGCGCAATCCACTCCGGCCGATTCGGATTGGTAACGAGGCGGAGAAGCCCTTCCCCCACTAGCTCGTTCAGCCTTTGCCGTGTCACGGTCGATGGGCGCCAGGGTTCGGCGGGCTAGAGGATGGGGGCCATGGCAGCAGCGGCAGCACAGATCTGCTCAGTGGGCGCGGCGGCAGCAACAACAGCACGAATCTCCTCGGTGGACAGATGACCAGGAAGGTTCCCAATCATGACTTCTCACTCTAAGTTTCTACCCTCACGCGTGTAGGAAAGCAGGAATTCGGGAGAATGCCAAAGGTGGGGGCGAACAGCGCCTGTCCCCCTTCGTTTTTATACCCGGGAAGAGCAACAGGCAGAGTCCGGCGGCAGGGAAAAGGAAACTTCCCGCAATTAATGCGCTTGCCTGACCATTCCCCTCCCCCCTTGATCCTCGACTAGATACGTGTGTCACACCTCTGGCAAAGAGCCGTTGCTCGGGCCCACCACGATCGCACCGCTACGGCCTTCTCCTCAAAAGGCGTGTCCAACGATAAGAATAAAGAGCCGTTACTCGCCAACGAAGATTTCTACAGAAGGTAAAACGGGCTCTGGCCCCACCTCAAAGTCTCAAGGGAGCGAAGGCCGGTCCTCGAGTGAGGGCTCAACGGCCGCCCTTGAGCACCAAAAAAAATCGGGCTCCGGCCCTAAGCCTCGAGGGAGCGAAGGCTGGCCCCACGATCAGGGTTCGACAGCCGCCCTCGAGCACCTGAGTTAGGGGTGACCAAGGGGGAGCCAACACGAGGCCTTGCTCGAGAACGAACTCTCGAGACCCCTTTGGACACATCCAAGGCGAAATGCTACGGACTTTATGGAATCCCCCCGAAGGGAGGCATCGAGCCACCGAGACCTATCGAATGGAATCGGTATCCGTAGGTCCATTGCGTTTTGCTCTAATGAGACCGCCTCTGGGCCTCCTGCCGACCTCTATCGAACGAGGAATGGGCTCTCACTTGGATTTTCCCGTTACCAGCTCACTGAGAACTTCGCAGCTCGCCCTATCGAGGGTAGTCCGACGCTTCTCGCCTCACGTCCGATCGAAAGGACTCGTGAGATGAATGCCGAGGCCGGCAACGCCCCAGCCGCATGAGGCTCGGGAGCTCAACTGTGCCCGGCACCCCTCGACGAAAGATGGTCAAAAATCCCCCGGGGCTCGGCATCCCGACGCACCCCTCGTTAAAACACTGCGACTCCAGTTCAGGCCTGTACCCTACTGGACAAGCACCCCTCGACCAAAGACAAATGAAGCCCTCACAGGAGTCTTTCAACTCCTACAAGGCCTCAGGGGCTACCCCCGCGGGGGTCGCTTGCGCGCCCCCCATGGGAAAATCCGAATCACGTCCCGTTTCTAGCTCTTGACCCCCTGCCCGAGTGTCATCACCCGTGCAGGGGCTCGAGGGCTACTGTCGTTACCCAGGAAATGGGTACCCCAAACCCTTGGTTTGGGAGACTAAATCCCCACAAAATCAGCAACACGAACCCTCCAGTGACCTCCCACGAATAACGTTCGAAGGCCCGCAGGCTAAAGCATATTGGGTTGACCCACGAATGGACTACGACGGCCCAAAGCCAAAGCTTGCTCGAGGGGCTACCGAGCGGACCGGGACTGTACACTCGAGGGTACAATTCGAGCTACCCCTCGAGGATGCAACTTCGCACAGCGAACGAGCCTGCCCTCGAGGATGGAACCTCGCCCGGCGAACGAGCCTGCCCTCGAGGACGGAACTTCGTTCGCACGAATGGGCAGCCCTCGAGGACGACGCACCCTTCGGCTACCGACTCTCCCGTACAGATCCGGGCGCATTTAATGCGTTTTACCTACCCCCGCCTAACCGTATGGCCACAGTCATGGTAACAGTCATGGGAGTGGCGGTCAAATCTTGCTTTTACTGCCCATGCCCCGGAATCCCGCGGATCATACTATGCTGTTGCACCATGCCGAGCACTGTACCCCCTCGAGACGTATGAATCAGCGCGTTTCCCGCATTTCTCGAGATTTGACCTTATCCGGTGAGGCTCGACCCCTTCGACTCGACCTCCTTGACTCAAGCCAAGTCCTCAATCACCGTCCCTTGACTCTGTCGGACGAACCCTCGAGCGGGACTCCAACGACTCCGGGCTGCACTTCAACAACTCCCAACGCGACGGCTGCAGGGCCTCCCATACCGACGTACATCACTACAGCAACACCGACGTGATCGGCCTCAACGCCATGCGTCGTCGGCCATGCAAACTCTAAATATATGTACTCCTGTGCCCCTCCTTCGCCTATAAAAGGAGGCACCAGGACTTTAGAAAAAGGGAACCCGAATGACAGGATCCAGAGCATAGAAATGCTAAGTCTTCAGATCATAGAACAATACCGTGAGACAGTGTAAGGTCGAGAGCCAAGCGTCCGAAACGCCCAAGCTCCAACTCACGCTCCTCACACCTGCTTGTATTTTCCCCTGTACTAGCACTTCGGTGCAAGATAACACGAACTATCCTCCCCCCGCTGGACGTCGGGCCTTCTTTGCCCGAACCAGGATAAATCGCCGTGTCCTTCTTGCATCACCCGCCGGATTAATGGAGCACGCAATTACAAATATTACTCGTTGGTGTTAACCCCTCGAGGGTCGAAACACCGACAACAATGATGGTTCTGTGCGCTTACAGATTTAATCTTATTTCATACTGAACTATCGGTTGGCGTACCTAAGTATCATTACTTAAGAATTGTAATTCTTGTTGCACCCCACGGCGCCGTGCCATAGTTTTGCATATCGTAAGTAATGACGGTTAGGATGGCCAATCCGACACTTCTAACTGTTATTACCAGACTGCATTACCTAGGCCGGCGCCATTAAGGGCCAAGGGTTACCTTTCTGATGTAATGGTGGTTAGGAATGTCAATTTACGTTTCTAGTGTTATTATTAAGGATGGACTTATTGTCTATCTTTAGTAGTGATGCTAAGAAATGCCAACAGCTATCTTCTCTGGTTTTAGTAGAATACCTTTGCGTAAGCAACCGCTTCTAAAGTCGGTTCCCATAGGCGGTTGGGTTAGGAGAACCGCCCCCACAAACCACAATCTTTAGGATTGGTCGATATAATTTAACCACCATTGAAATCATTGCTTCAAAGGTGGTTCCCATAAGGTAACCACTTTTGAAAGTTTTTTAGTTTCAGTGGCTCTTGTCTTAATGTAACTACTTTCGAAGATACATGTTCAGGGGCGGTATTGAAATTATAGTGCTAGCCCATGAGTTTAGAGGCAGCTTGCTATGTCAGCTGCCTCTGTTGTAAAGGGGGGCATTACTGATGTAATTTTTTGTACTAATGATACCACTAACAAAGCTAGGTGACCTACCGACAATGGATGATGGAGATGCTACATCATAACCAGAAATAATGTTAAAAGCAAGGGCCAATGGTGAAAAAATTGAAGTTCTCAAATGGATAGATCAACTAGCGGCTGATTCATCAAAGGAAGAAATTGGGAGCTTCAAGAAGCTCTACTCTAATTTTCTGGTTGAGGACAAGCTGATTCTCCAGACGGGGAGAGATAAAACAGTTATCAAGCATCCCCGAGGATGTCCCTGGAAAGTGGTGGTAGATTAGTCTACTAGTGAGGGGCAATAGGTGTAGCTGTTATAGATTTAGGCTTCCTTCAAGGATAAGCACTTGGGCCAAGCCCATTGGCCTATGTAACCCCCCTACATGTAGAAGTGAGAACAGTCAATGAGAAGAGCAAGAAACTTTAGGGTTAATCCCTTTTATCTCTCCTCCCTCCTCTTCTCTCGCACGCTGCCTCTCTTCTCCCTCTCCACCGCTGTCGCCGCCCTCACCGCAGTCGTCGCACGCCACTACGCCGACCTTGCCGCCACTCGGATGGCTGCCAGCCGCCCTCTCCACCGCGCCCGCCAGCCACCGCCACCCACTGACCCGCCGTCGCCGCTGCCACCGCGACCATCGCCCATCAGCCCTCGTGGAACCCTAATTCCCTTCCCCAAACCGCTGAGGCATCAGGACCGTGACACCTATTTTTTTGAATGTAACCGGCAAGTCCTACACCTAAAGCAAGTTTTTTGATTTGTAGATAACATAATTAATTAGCTTTTTGGTGATTCCTACTACAGCAGAGGGACTTTTTTGTGCTTTCTCAAGATATAACAAAATTAATTGGCTTATTTTGTGATTCCTACTACATTCGAGGCCTGGCATGCATGCCCAGCCCCCAGCCCATCACGACCATGCCACATGTCCCCTTCCCGTCTTGTTGGTACTTAAGGCTGGATAACGAGCCATCTCGGCTCGACTTGGCTCAGCTCATTATGGCTCGTTAAGATAACAAGTTAGCTCGGCTCGACTCGTTATCTAAACAAGTCAGAAGGTCGGCTCGGCTCAGCTTGTTAAAAACACGAGCTGGCTTGTTTTGCTCGCAAGCCAGGTGTAAAAAACTACAAAAGTATAATACTTGTATTTCTCTAAATCTTGAGAATAGTAATAATATAAGAATAACACATCCAAAGCCTTGAATTGGAGAAAAACTGATATGTGCTAATATATTTATACAAGTATAATAATATATACTATAGTATTATACCATACATCCAAATAAAATGATAAAGTTATAATAATCTTAATTTTGTAGGGTCCAGGCATATCATCAACCAATTGTTAAGTATCAGTCATTAAGGGATAACAAAACTAATATAAATTATGATGCTTTTTTACCAAACATGTGGCTCGTTCGGCTCGCGAGCTGGTTCATTGTAGCTAACGAGCTAAAATCCTGGCTTGGCTCGGCTCATTATCATAACGAGCCGAGTCGAGTCAAGCCGAGCAGCCGTGAGTTAAGTGAGCTAACGAGATTCAAGTTTTTCATCTAGCCCGAGTGGTACTTGTCTACGTTGCGGCCTTGCGGTTGCGGGGGAAGGGGCGACGGTGGCAGCCGACAAGCTTATGTAGCTCTCCTACGCAAGTGAGAAGAAATGCTGGGAGCTAGGCTAAACAAGAGAGATCATGAAGATTGGCAAGTGTGAGTGGATAAGATATAGGGTATAGCCGTATAGGGAACTGAAGAGGGAGCAAGCTCTTGCTTTGTGCCCTGATAGAGGTGGAAGGCGAGACAATTTTTCTCCTAACCCTTAAAAGATTTATATTTTACAATCTAGGGATCCTTGAGTTAATTGGGCCTTCTTAAGAGGAGAGGCATTTGATAGGTTTTTGCAACGATAATAATAAGATTAAGGGCACATTTAGCTTGTGCCACCGTCTGCCAAACTAACTTGGCTAGCCAAAATTTAGCGCACATAATGGTCGCCAGTGGCCACAAAAAATAAGGAACTCCGTGGCATAGAGTTTTGGTGGCCAGAACTTGCATGATGGCCTTGGAGTGGTTGCAAGGATCAGAACAGTAGATATATGAAGAAAGGTTCTAAGTTACTAAAAGCAGGTTGGCTTTTGCATCTGTGGATGTAATAACTTGTTCCTCATCGATCGCCCTTTGCTTTCTACTGGATCGAATCTAACATCAAGTGCTGCTGCTCAAAAGCGGCCAAAAGCAGAAGATTGGATTTTATGTTTCTTTTTATCAGGTCAAAATGGGCAGTCTATCATCGAATCGATTCCGTTCGGAAAGGAAACGCCTTTTCCCACTCTTCTATAGATCGTTGAGAGTTCATGGACTGCAGAAAGGAAGCGTCTGCAAAACTAATATAAAAGTACGAAAATATCTGAAAACCGGCTTGGGGAATATTTGACTGCGCCTAGTTTTTAATTCTGCTGGCTAAGCTAGCTTCTGACCGGATCTGTCAAATGATCAGTCAGAAGCTTCACTTAAATTCAAATCTTTATATTACTAGCTGCGCGCTCAAGTAGGGTTTGCAATAAATTAGGGTGGCAGTCGAATCAAGCAAATCATGAAAGTGATCATATTGTTAGAGGAAGTATTCAGTGCAAGTACAGCACTTTGCATCTAAGATGGATGAAGAGCTTTTTTTGTGTGGATTTTAGAACCGGTGGATGCTTGTCAATGGTCCCGCATACAGACAGTAAACTAAATCTATTATAATTTCAGTTTTTTTTCTGTTTCAGTCAACACAAAAGACTAGTGCCACACCAACCTCCAAATTAACACATGGTTTAGTTTAAACTATATGTTTACTAGCTAAGCACCAAGGAATAGCTAACTTTATTGTCGTGGAGCAAGCACACCATCTGGCTAATGAGAAATAGTAATACTTACGAGTAATATTTTGGACAAGTTCAAAACTTTTGAAACTATAAACATCAACTAGTCTCTTCGTTTTCAATTATAAGCTATTTTAAATTTTTTAAGTACATAACTTTTGCTATATACCTATATATTAATATATGATATTCTAGATATATAACTAAAAAACTATATACCTAGGAAAGCTAAACAAATTATAATTTAAAACTGAGGGAATAAAGCAACATCTAGCATACTCCATCTTGCCTGACATACATACTATATTTTAGACAACTATTGTGAACTTTTGAAACTATAAGCGCCAACTACTTTCTAAAGCTACATCTTAAATTTTTAAAATAGTATTGTGCACATTTTTATAGAAAAATAATGCTTTAATGATATTATCAAATATACTAGAGTTTCTAATAAACTATTGGGAACCAAATGTCTAAGGGTCTGCTTAGTTTAGCTATGAGCTGTGAAAAAAGTTGTCAGCTATGTACTTTGAAAAAAACACTACGCTTTGGTTGAAACCTTTCTCTACTTTCCTTAATTAAGGAAGATGTGAAACTATGTATTTTGATATTTTCACCTATTTCGAAAAGCAGAAAGCCTTCCAAAAGTAGGGTCCAGGTGCTACCAAAACTATAATACATATAAAAGAAGCTGGGTTTGAAAAAGAAACTTCAAATTTGACATGTTAAGTTATCCTTTTGTTTTTTTGGCAAGCATTAGTTATAACTTTACGAAGTACTCCCTCCATTTCTAACCGTAAGTTGTCTATTTCATGACCTATAGGTATCTTGATATGATAGTTTAGGTTAAAAGAAGTCGAAACCATTTATAGTTTCAAACCAATGGTGTAGTTTGTGAAGGTAGAGTTGCATGAGACACCTCCGAACTCAACTTGTCTTATTTTCACAGAAAAATCTTAAAATGCATGTTGTTTTACTATTGTATATGACAGCAGATCTCTGATTTAAATATGCAAAATCTACCTAGTTTTAAGCAGGATTTGCGTGACATAAGATCAAAATTGAATGAAACATAAAAGTTCTCTTTGTTTTTAAAGAAACCAAACCCAAAATGATGACTAAATTCTCACCTTCAAAACCTGAGTCATCATCAAGAGACCGAATTCAAAATGCCAGCTCACGTTGGCCTAATCTGACACGTATGCTGCGGCCAATGTTCTCCATTTTGCACTCACATTTTCCAAAAATGACAAATGCGCAAATACAAGGGGAACGGAAGCGAAAAAAAAGGAGAGAACGAAACACGGGCCACCAAAAATTCCGGATTCCTCTGATTGATGACAGCACAGGTTTGGATACAGGCTGTAAACCCAGTCAGGGAGCATATCTTCATGGACACTGTCCAAGCCAGTTCCACTACCGCTTACCCCTCGTACAAAACTTTCTCCAATTGTCCCAAAAGACCGCGACAAACTTGCGCTGCACAGAAGAGATTGCTTCAGAATGGAACGCAGAATAAATCATGTCGCAGATGACATTTGGTGATGCACTGTTTCGAGAAACTAATACTAGTTGATAGGATGTGACGAGATTAATTAGACAGATATGATTTTGATTGCCAGTTGCGAACCGGCATGTAACTATAGCTTCCTCCTCGCAAAAAGGTAACTATATAGCTTCTTTCGGTTTCATCATAAAACTAATTTCTTTGTTTTTTTACAAGTTATAACAGAGCACTAACATCTACTCCCTCTTCAAGTCTCCATACCTATAAAAGTTGAAGTTCTGGGCTCCCTCGCTGATTTTAGAAAGATTATCGTTCTGCACTTGTTGGGTCTAATTTGGATGGGTTTGTCCCTGGCTGCTCGTTTCTCTTGCGCCCCTCGTTACTCCACACGCATCGCTTGCCTCTTCTTGGTTAATCGCTACTCATCGCAATTTTCAGAAAGATTGTCGTTCCGCACTTGTTGGGTCTAATTTGGACGGGTTTGCCCCTGGTTGTTCGTTTCCCTTGCACCCGTTATTACTCGTTATGCAGCGCTTGCCTCTGCTTGGTTAACTGTGCCCCTCCACTAGGGCTGCCCACTCTGCCTCCCCTTCGGGTAAAATCCGCGTATGATGTAAAAATAACATGTGCACCAAGAATCAAACTGTGCAGTGGATCGACAAGTTATGGTAGCTTGTTGTATAGAACAGACCCGTAGCCCTATTTAAGAGGGCAAACAGGAAAAAATACCCCTAATTAATTACTCTTTGGTTACCACAATTATGTTTTAAACGTCAAGAGTTTCAGGCATGCAGGGAGTATAATATTATATTAATAGCATAATATAGTATCAACGTTTATGTTAAGTTAATGTTAGTTATCACAATTAACTACTTCAAACAAGGGTTACCGAATTTATGTTTTTACTTTTATCACAATTATTGTTCTCATAGTAAATTTATTCGATATCTTGGCTTTCCAAGAAAATGGTGATAAATTGGAGATATGTTACTCAATTACAAAAATTAGAAAAATGAATTACTTTGAATTCAGATCATGTCCTTAGGATTTAATATATTTATTATAAAGTATATAGAAGCAGTAATGTATCAATAAAGGGAAATCACACTTTACCGAATCTCTTGTTTCTTATGAAAACCGGTTTTTTGCTATAGAATTTTATGGCCTCATATTTGTGTAGGACTAGAATAGTATTTTTGGAATAAAAGTGGTGTTTATAGGCTAATAAATACCTAAAATTACAGCTTAGTCATAAGTGGTGAAAGCCCCGTCTAACTACAACACTGTCCTGTCTATCACCCTTTTGATTCCTTTGAGTTGCAAGGCGGTTTGCCCCCCATACTGTTCATGTGATCACTAGTTATGTATATAACTTTTGTTATCTTCTAATTCTATATATATGAACGTACATATATTCGTCCAAATGTATTCAACAGTTAATAGCCAGCCGCTGGCTAAAAGCCTAAACAATTTTTCACGGCGAACGAAATCGTTTGTCTCATCCCGCAACAAAGCAGAATTCAGCAGGGAATCTGTTTTAGTGTCGTGGACAAATTAGTAGCCTTTTCCTACTAGCTAGCCTCGCTCATGACTTAACTATGCCCGTGCATAGATCATTCGTCAAAGCATGAGAGGGTTATCGATCGCAACAATTCTCAGCAGGTGTTTTCTTTTCTCCAGGCCAGAGGTAATCTGATCTACTTACCCATCATCGGGGCATCATGACCTATGCAGAGGTTGAATTCTAACTCCCTTTTGATCTCCTTTAACCCTAGGACAAGATATAAGGCAACCATCAAAACCTCCTTTTTCCAACTGCACATCAAGTGCACGCGCGCGGAGGGAGCGAAGGAAGGACTAGTAGTAGTGGAGGGGAGGTGAAAGGGCAGCTCCTTCAAGCAAGGCCACTAGGAGGGAGGGAGGGGACAACATGAGACTGGGGGAATCTGCGGCGGCCTATCGATCGCTGTCGATGGTCGGCCTGCCCACACCGGTGTCGATCGCCGACAACACGATCTTTGAATTTGCCCAGCCTAGCCAGCAGCAAGCGGCTGGTGACATGGAATATCCCCTCCTCCATTTGGTGCCGCAGGCAGAAGCATGTAGTGGTGGTTCTGGTGGAGCTGATCTTGATGTGGTGGGGACCGGCTAGGCTGCTACTGTCTCCCACTACCACTGTAGAAAGTGAGGGCCTTGCCGATCTATGAAATAGTCAGCTCCGCCCTTGATGGTCTGCAATGCAATGTATGGGGCAGTTCGTTCCTCGTATAGGCAACGAATCACGCATAAACCTCCGATCCTGCTTTTGTGCCTTCCAAGCACGATTCCATTCCATGCCCGGCATGATGCGGTGCCTGATCCTTTGGAACTGATGCACCGCAAGCTTTCTGTACTTTTCCCATGAGAGGGGTGCTTCTTTGGCTTGGCGATGCAAATATCTTTGGATGGCAGGCACAGGGATTGTCTCTGCAGTCTACCGTGTGCAGTGGACGTGTTATATATGTTTAGCTAAATGTATATGATAGCAGCTAGGCACTAGTGGCTGGTGGAGATATCTTTTCACCTTTGTCAGGGTATTGTGTGGCATAATCGACTGAGATATCATCATGCAGATTTGGCGTTCCTCATAGACTGAGACTACACTAGATAGCATCAGGCCCAGTTAGAAGATGGCAGGTTATCTGGACCGGGCTGGGTGCAGGTTTGGTCGATGCCTTGGTCAACTAAGGCTATACATGTCCTTCGCCTCTTTCCTACCTAAACCGTCTCCTGAACATTGCATGTCAACCTAGTAGCTATAGATATGTAATAACTTTTTCAATTGGACCATACCCATTAGGGTTCAAATTCCTGTACTCGCACCTTTTTTTTATAAGTTTTTTCCTTAAGATTTACCAGCGTTATGTGTTAAGTGGTCAGTTCCTCGGAGTTGCTCCCATTAGGTTTTTACGAGACGCCAATGGTGATTTCGGGACACTCCGGATCTGTCGGTTGCTTAGTTCCTTGGAGTTGCTCATAGTGGTACGGTTTGCGTATGTATATTCATAGGGGTTAATGTGCACTCTGTGTTATACTGTGTAATTCTCAAAACAATTGTTTTCACATTTTCTTTTAAATTGGGACTTTCAAGGAGGTCAATACAAGTGACCTGCAACGGCGAGTCAAGCTTGGAATGAGCTAGAAATGTTGGCCCTGATTAAACTTAACATTATTGTGATTACTATTTATTTGTTAAGCAATATCATGTAATATTTTAAGGAACTATTTATAATTTTATTGAATTAGCAATTTTGTGTGTTACTATTAAAATGAAAACAATATCATATAACTTACATGTCTCAAATATTGATATTTACCAAGAGCGGTGGCGGACTAAGGATAACAACGGAATGAAAACATCCCAAACCCAACCACATCATTTTCTATATTTAATCTGATCGAGTCCATATTTTCTTGTCCAACTTTAACGTTTAAGCTTTCATTTTCGTATTGTAAATGTAAAAGTAGAAAACATATTAGACATTTTCCGATCATTTCTGGCCATTTTCTACTTTTTTACATTTAACTGAAATATCCTAAATTCAAAATTCAATTTAAACCGAATTTAGTTGTCGGTCGTTAATGTCTGGGCAACTAGACAAAAACAAGTGTGGAGCACTGGTGCCCATGAGGTGGGACTAATCACCTCACACGACTCTGCATCCTACATGGCTACATTGTGGGTAGATATTCCATATTGAATTTTTGTATACCGATCATGTTTGATATAATTTCGCTCAAATTGGTTCGGTTTTAAAATTCTCAATATTCCATAATTTCAAGTTTGTTTGCGTGAACGACTTTAGCATTTTTGCTTTTGTTTTTGTATTTAAATGTAAAAGTAGAAAAGGTATAAGAGTTCTGGGACTGTGTCTGACCGTTTTCATCCTTAGCAAAGCACTGCCTCCGGCATATCCACCAGGCCAGGGCATAGGATCGTAGTGGCTATCGGGCATTCGCGCAAACCATGCTGCGCAACAAGAAGATTGAGGAAGAAGAACGTGAAGTGAAGGACGAGTGGATAAATATGAAGGAAAATAGTACAGGAGGAAAGAAGAGAAGGACATTATGGTGTTTACAATTTTTTTCTTGTCTATTGTAAGAATCTGTGTTGCCCAAACTGTTCACAAAAATACTTTTAGCCCTAACGGTATTGTGTAGTGTAGGTCTCAATTATCAAGAATTGATAAAAAACGTGCAATACATACTATTTTCTATTTTGAACTATAACATGAAACACGTCACTTATGGCTTATATCAACAAATTTGGGTAAGAAATACTCCCTCCGTTCCAAACTATATACCTAGATAAATAATATATCTAGATATATAACAAAATACATCTATCGAAAAAATTAAAATAAATTACAATTTCAAACGGAGGGAGCAGAACCATGCCTATACGAGAACTGGTCCATGCTCCATGGGAATAAGAACTACGGGCTATAGTGGACCATGCATATGACAGGGAATGCACCCGGCAGGCAGGCAGTTATGAGATCTGATTGGCCTGCATCCTGTAACATGTTACAAAAAAGTGCCTTTTTTACATCGGTCTGTAATTGGCGACAAGACAGCGTTTATCACTCTTTCTCAGACTGTAATATGATCTCGGATGCGCCCACCGCGACTTTTCTTTCATGAGAACCCATCATGCTATCCAAAGACATTAAGAATCTAGTGTCTGCATGGTACTCACTAATCATTGCCAATCCCATTTGGAATGCACTAATTTCGCAAAATAAGTTTTGGAAAATAAGAAGCAATACTTCTTCGAAAGTTCATAACGTTCCACTCCAAATTGGCCATGAATATATATGCAGCAGCGCATGAATGTCTAGCTTTGATGTGCCATGTTAGGTATGTTTTAGAGAATTGATGGGTTACGTGTACGTTTTAGATCCATTGTCATAGACTCATAGTCACAATATCATACAACAATTACTGTCTGCATTGTCACCCTACGAAGTAACATCAAGATAACTATGCATAGATAGGCTTATATCCATCGTTCATCTATTCATATATGATGACGCGACAGCCTTATACAAAAATTAAGTGTCATGAGACAATGCACTGGCCATGTGTGTATGTGGATACAGGGAAATTATTTTCTAGAGGTCTTTATGTTTTACCGAAAGATATATACGAAGATAAATCAAATTTATAACTTTGAAATTCTTTTAAGAATTACACAGTATATCATATATTGATGCCTACAACGTACACACACTCTTCAACATGTGGCCATAGAAACTTCGCTATCGATAGGACGTCATCTACCACTGAAAGCATAGCGCCATTAAATTCTGGAATAAATCTAGAAAAAATAGGAACACGTGTGCATGGAGGACATGGTATTATCAAATTTTGGTACCTCCGATGGTGTAATTAGAGGTGCCTCCAAGGGTGATAAAAATAAAGTTGCACAAATTAATGATGAGATACATAAAGGTATTCTAGCACAAAACACAATGTGTAATGTTGTTTTGACGTGTGTTGGTTGCGCCTGATGCTTAGGCTATCTCCAACAGACGCAACGCAAAAACAGGAGGCATTCCATGATTTGGATGGCGCACAGCGAAAGGCTGCATCACGCAAAACTACCGTTCTTCAACAGCAGACGCATCATTCAATCAAAAAATAACAGCAGACGCATCACATCTTCTCTTCCACCTCTGTCCGTCTCTCGTGAGCACCGAGCCCCGACTCCACCCCGCCACCGCCGCTGCCTCCTCCACTTTCCTTCCTATCCCGGACAGCAAAAGTGGTTGTCGCCTCTGCCAAGCTCGCGCCTGGAGAAGAATCCAAGTCTTGCAGCATGCAGAACGGCGAGATCTAGACTAGCCCTGGCGATGCGGACCAACGAGCGGTGGTGTGGACCAACGAGCGGTGGCGCGGACCTGCGAGCGTAGTGGAGCAGACCCACAAGCGGCGGTGCGTACGCGACCTCCCGGAGAAGCTGCCAGGTGCGCTTGCGAGCTGCCTCTACGCAGAGCTGTCCGTCGCGGGCTCACCATGCCCACGTTGGCGGCTCCCCGTCGCCCAGCCCCTCCTCCTCCTCCTCCTCGCGCTTTGCTCTCCTCCACCTCCACCACGCCTCCCTCGACGTCGCCACGTTGCCCCTGCCACGGCGAGCCCCGGCCACGACGCCATGGACAGGCCGGAGCACCGGGCGAGCTCGAGGCAGCAATTTCCCTCTCTGGCGGGCGGGGTCAACGCGGTGGCCGGCGGCCCTCTCCTCCACCCTCTCTAGCGGGCATGGTGGTGGGGGCAGGGCGGCGCGGAGGAAGCGGGCGTGGAGGAGGCGGGCACGGGGGCTTCCACCGCCGGCAAGGCCACGCGGGCGTGGCTGCCGGCATGGGGCTGGGAGCGGGCCAGGTTTGGCTACGGCGTTATCTGAGCACCTATATTTACGCTCCCTCTCTTCTCCCACGCAAAATCATTGCCGTGTTTCCATCTTCTGTTGGAGAGTGTTTTGGAGGCGCAAAAGCACTGTGAATGACCGTTTTTTTGTTTGGGTTGCGTTTTCGGTCCTCTGTTGGAGATAGCCTTAAATGTCAAGAAAGCACCTTAACTTTTGGAGAATGATGGGAGTTAATAGGAAAACTAAGCTAGCTAGCCAGACGACGATTGTTCTAGAGACCTGCCGAGGAGAAAGGGGACGATGTCATGAATGATTTGACAAGGTTAGGAGGTGGTGCATCCCTATCTGTCCGGGCTAATGCTATGAAAGCAGCCAAATAATGTGGCTGTAACCTCTTGGAAGCCTATGGATGCAGTAAGCTATCACAGGAAAAGAAAACTACTCCCTCCGCAGTCCGCACTAATACACAGAATCTTCCGGGAGACGTTTTTCTTTTTT
>CM041630.1:34505624-34579084 GCA_023333625.1 Bothriochloa decipiens | reverse complement strand
TGAAGTTTATGTAAATATTGAGATCAACTTTTACTGTATCAATTTTTCATCTAGAACCCTCCACCTTTTCCTATTCATGCCACTTGCTCCTTGCTGAATTACATGATGAGCTCACACGCGTACTCTTTGCATGATCGGTATGGCTTCTAAGACAACCTCAGTTGCTCTCATCCACCACCTCCTTGGTCACGGCGCTTGAGTGTGGCAGAGTTAATCAGCCGAGACCTCAGGACAGTCCGTAGCATGTGGAAAACCAGGCAACCACAATCTGTGTACTTGAATAATCTAATGTGGCCATCAACCGTCCTAGGCGCCAACTTTGCAGAGGTGCGCTCTGACATGAAGCCAAAACACTTTTAACATATCATTTGTTGTATATATCTGATATTCTGAGATAAACTTTTTACTATATCATCAACTTTTTCATCTAGAACCCTTCACTTTTTTCTATTCTTGGTAACAACTCCTTGCTGAATTAGATGACGAACTCACTCATGTACTCTTCGAACGGCTTACAATATTGCGTATAATATATAGCAAACTTGTCATCGCTTTGCTAAATTATACCTTTTTTACAAAATAGCCATTATACCTTTTTTCTATTCCATTATTTAAATTATACCTTTTTTAAAATAGCCATTATACCTTTTTTTTCCATTATTTTCCTTATTATTTTTTATTTTCCTTTTTATGTACGGACTTGAGGGCTGCCTTTTTCTATTTCCTTTTTCTGCACGGAAGGGAGGGCTCCAGGTATTGTGATACGGACGGACGGACTCGGCCATTATTTATATATATATATATATATATATATATATATATATATATGAAGTGGCCGAAGTGGTCGATTGCGCTTTTTCTCCAAATGAGAAGGGCCACACCTCTGTCACCACACATTTCCCATGGGCTTGAGGTCCAGCTTTTTAGCTGGCAGATCTTAGGGTTTCAGAGTTTTTCTTTTCAATTCATCAAGGTATGGATCCAATTTATCATGATACAGAACATCTATCTTGCTGCAAGAGAAAGCTTTTCTTGACTTTTGAAACATCTAAACAATTTACTGGTATTTTCGTAGTTGTGCTTTTATCACGTTTTTTTATGTTTTTTTATCATGTTCTAAGAGTTTTCCAATTAAACGAATTAGTGTGAAGTCTTGGATGATTTAAGATTTTTATGTGCACCGAATGCAATTCCAGCTGTTGTGTTCTAGATATATTCAGTGACTGACTGCTGAACTTTTTGCTGCAAATCCTTGCCACACGAGATCTTGCTCTGTTTTTTGTTTTGTTTTTTTATTCAGCTCTGACATTCTTTGACATGGGTGTGAAAAATTACGCATTGTTAGGCGATAATCACAGAACTTCATTTTTTCCACAGAAATCTTGCTATATTTTTAAAAAATTATATATTTTTTTTTGCGATTTCACAGAATTTCTTTTTTTTCTGCGAAACTATTATTTCGATTATGAAGCAAACAATCAACTTGGTGTCACCTCTGTTTTTCACTGAAAATGGAGGAAACCGACTGTTCAGCTAATATTGATGCTCCTCTTGTTTCAAATATGTTGACGGGACTAGAGTAATTCAGCTATAGCAGGCTGTGGGTTAAGTGATCTTATATTATTAAGAGGACTAGGCCAACATTATATCGCAATGAAGTACATGAAGCTTGGTACAAAACCTGATACATTCTATACTGAAGAAGCAGTCAGGTAAATGTCATTAGGATGTTTCATTTTTTAAGGAAATTATGAAATTTATTCCTTCTCAAATCAAATGCTTTATTAAAAATTTTGACACTTACTCAACAGTTTTGAATTGTTATGTATTGTCAGGTCAGTAGTGTCAGACATACCCGCCGATCTCATTATCCATGTCAACAACACCAAGTATCAGCTACACAAGGTACTACTATATATTTTTTTCTATTTACATGCAAAAAAGTGATCATCGCCTCTTTATGAAACACTCTCATACATTCTATCGACGTGTGCTAATCAAATAACAACAACAACATAGCCTTTTGTTTCAAGCAAGTTGAGATAGACTAGAGATAAAACCCAAAAGAGACATAAAAATAAAGAACACATAAATGGTACAAGAAAAAAATTACGGTTTAGACACGTTAATTGCTAGTCTCCAAGCGCTCTTATCCATAGCTAAATCCTTAGAGATATTCTACTCCTTAAGGTCTCTCTTAACCGACTCGTCCCAAGTCAGTTTAGGTCGACCTCTACCTCTCTTTACATTATCGACCCGCTTTAAAACCTCACTACGTACCGGTGCCTCAGGAGGCCTCCGTTGGACATGGCCAAACCATCTCAACCGGTGTTGAATCAATTTTTCCTCAATTGGTACCACCCCAACCCTATCCCGAATATCGTCGTTCCAGACTCTATCCCTCCTTGTGTGCCCACAACACCATCGTAACATACGCATCTCTGCTACACTCAATTGCTGGATATGTCGCCTTTTTGTAGGCCAACATTCAGCACCGTATAACATTGCCGGACGAATCGCTGTCCTATAAAACTTACCTTTTAACTTCTGAGGCACCCTTTTGTCACAGAGGACACCTGAAACTTGACGCCATTTCAACCAACCGGCTGAAATTCTATGCCTAACATCTTCATCAATGTCACCATCCTTTTGTAACATCGATCCTAAATACCGAAAAGTATCCTTCTTGGCCACCACTTGCCCGTCGAAGCTAACGTCTCCCTCCTCATTCCTAGTCGCGCTGAAATCGCACCTCATGTACTCGGTCTTAGTCCTACTAAGTCTAAACCCTTTCGACTCTAACGTGTGCCTCCATAGTTTTAACTTCCTATTAACCTCTGCCCTAGTCTCATCCACTAGCACCACATCATCAACAAAGAGCATACACCAAGGGATATCACCTTGTATGTCCCTTGTGACCTCATCCATCACCAAAGCAAATAAATAAGGGCTCAATGCCGACCCTTGATGTAGTCCTATTTTAATTAGAAAGTCACTGGTGTCGCCATCACATGTTCGGACACACGTCACCACATCCCTGTACATATCCTTGATGAGGGTGATGTACTTAGTTGGGACTTTGTGCTTTTTCAAGTCCCACCACATGATATTTCTCGGTACTTTGTCATATGCCTTCTCGAGGTCAATAAAGACCATGTGCAAGTCCTTCTTCTGCTCCCTATACCTCTCCATCAACTGTCATAATAAGAAAATTGCCTCCATGGTCGACCTACCAGGCATAAACCTAAATTAGTTTTGGGTCACACTTGTCACTCTTCTTACGCGATACTCGATAAACCTCTCCCAGAGCTTCATCGTATGGCTCATCAACTTAATCCCACGGTAATTAGTACAACTTTGAACATCTCCTTTGTTCTTGAAGATCGGTACTAATATACTTCTCCTCCATTCTTTAGGCATCTTATTTGACCGGAAAATGAGGTTAAAAAGCTTAGTTAACCATACTATCGCTCTGGCACCTAGGCATCTCCACATCTCAATGGGGATACCGTCAAGGCCCATCGCTTTACCTCCCTTCATCCTCTTCAAAGCCTCCCCGATCTCTACCTCCTGAAATCTCCTCACGAAACATCTGTTGGTATCGTCAAATGAGTCATCCAACTCTAAGGTAGGACCCTCATTCTCCCCATTAAACAACTTGTCAAAGTACTCTCTCCACCTGTCCTTGATCTCCTCATCCCTCACCAAAAGTTGATCCGTCCCATCCTTGATGCATTTGATTTGGTTGATATCCCTCGTCTTCCTCTCGCGGATCCTAGCCATCCTATAAATGTCCTTCTCCCCTTCCTTCGTGCCTAGTCGCTGATAAAGGTCATCATACGTCTGACCTTTTGCTATACTCACCGCTCGTTTTGCAGCCCTCTTCGCTATTTTATAGCCCTCAATGTTGGCTGTACTCTTGTCATGATGGAGGCACTTAAACGTCGTTTTTTTAGAAGTTTTGAGGATATATTTGTCTTCGTTTCAGTGACCCAAAGGTAGTTTTTAGGAACTTTTTTTTGGGTGAATTGGTAGTTTCTAAGAACTTGCATGTCAACTGAAATACCCGTATCAGTCTTATGCAATGCAAGGGACATCTGCCCTGAAAAGATTTGATCTACACTGAAAGCACAAAGTTGATTGAGAAAACATATTCCTGTCAATCAAGAATCAACTGCAGTTGCAAGTTACAACCACTTGTAAAGGCTCAGAGATTTGATAGCCACTACTTTTTACAAAAACAAACTCCAAATAATCAAGGCATTCGATGAACATAGATTAGGATGGGGGTGCTGAACTGGATCCATCTTTCTCTAATAGTTAATCGCTTCACATGTTACCACTTTCTTTCCATAGGCATTGGCATGGATCTAATGATGCTATGAACTGAGGCGCCTTTACTAAGTCACCGCTTGCAATGATTAGCGCAGATCAAAGCCTCATGATTGGCATCAAAGTAATTCTATCTTTGTTTATACTAGTAACTAATAAAATGCTTAATGAAGAACGAATCTCGGTCGGTTCATAGGCCTGAGGATCTGCTTTGGCAAGATTGTCACATGCTGAACCGGACACGCAATGTCATAAAGAATAGCCATCTCGCGCTTTTTCAGATACACGCTTCAAAAGCATCTTCTGAATAATAACATGCAAACCTAGTAGGAACAGATTATCCAGTTGTTATCCAGTTGTTCATTAGGTTGTCTCGTGTATGCCACTGAAGTGCGTAGTTTATTGGCAATTTGTGAACTGATTAAGTGACAAAATCTATGATCTGCTTCAAGGGTTGGTAACTACTGACAGTCCATTGTGGTTCTACAGCACTCTGTTTTTATGCGCTTGCTTCTGGCTTTTAAATGAGCCTGTTTTTGGTTCCGACGTCTCTGAGACAGCAACCCTACTTGTAACTGGTATTTTTGGTGAATATATGCAAACAAAGTAGCTTCAGATTGAATGAAGCTTTAGGTGTTTTACATTTCACTAAGCAAAGAGTCATAGAGCTTAGCCAGCTGGATATGAAACTATTTTGACAGATTTGCATATGTATCACTTTTACATTTGAACTGGTGGCTAACCTGTGGCAAAGTAGCCACGAATCATGAACTTTTTTCATTCCCTTGGTTCTACATCATTTGCAGCTGAAATTTGGTCAGGGCTCGTCTGACGACGGTGATTGCAATCAGGCTTACAAAGTATGCAAAGAAAGTGATCTTTCTTTTTTCAAAACAAAAGCGAGCTAGAAATATTGTTCAATTTTTTGTCAACTGAACCAATAGATCATCAGTTTAAAACAAAAGAGAACTGACGATCGCTTGATGTTTTTGTTTTGGTGCACCGATTGACATTAGGAAAAAATGAACCAAGTGCAGGCCCATACTGTTCGTTTTCATTCGTGATATTATTAATAAAAAAATCAAGGAAACTCTTTAACAAGTTCTGATTCATTTTGCGATTTTCCTGTACCTTGGTATGAGATAACTTAGAAAGGACTTGAGTTTTCGAAAAAGAAAAAGAAAAAGAAAAGAAAGAAAGGACTTGGGTTCGGAATTATGAATTCAAAGGCATTTCTTGATGGCAAATTACTATGTAACAAGTAGTAAAGAGGGCGAAGGCGATGCTGAGTAGTGACAAAGAAAGAAGCAATTTTTTCCATTTCCAATCTCCAGCCTCTTGATTTCAGGTGTTGTTTACCTGTAGTTCCCCCTGCTCCTCAAGTGCGGCCTCCTGCAGCGCCTCTGCTCCGACACCGACGACCGTGACGAGGAGCTGGTGCCCGTGGCACTGCACGACATCCCTGGTTGCGAGGAGGCCTTCGAGCTGTGCGCCAAGTTCTGCTACGGCATCTCCATCAGCATCAGCGCCGGGAACCTGGTGCCTGCGATGCTGGCGGCGCGGTTCCTCCGGATGACGGAGGCCGTCGCCAAGGGAAACCTGGTGGCCAAGCTCGAGACCTTCTTCGACTCCTGCGTCCTGCAGGGGTGGAAGGACTCGGTGGCCGCGCTGCAGGCGGCGTGGCAGATCTCCGGCTGGAGCGAGAGCCGCATCGTGCAGCCCTGCATCGACTCCATCGTGGAGAAGATCCTCATGCCGCCGTCCAAGGTCACGTGGTCCTACACGTACACCAGGCCAGGGTACAGCACAAGGAAGCCCCACCAGTCAGTCCCGAAGGACTGGTGGACGGAGGACATCTCCGAGCTGGACATCGAGGTCTTCCGCTCCGTCATCTCCACCGTGCGCGCGTCGCGACTGCTCCCGCCGCCGCTCATCGGCGAGGCGCTGCACGTGTACGCGTGCAAGCACCTCGTCGACCCGCTGCACGTTGGCAGCGGCGCCGGCGCCAACGGCGTCCTACAACACCAACTGCCGCGGAGCGAGGAGACGCTGGTGGCGAAGCAGCGGCGCGTGCTCGAGTCCATAGTCACGATGATCCCGGGCGAGGCGGGGTCGGTCACCGGCCGCTTCCTGCTCAGGCTGCTGCGGGTGGCCAACTACGTCAGCGCGTCGTCGTCCACGCGCGCGCAGTTGATCCGGCAGGCCGGCTGCCAGCTCGACGAGGCCAGGGCGGCGGACCTGCTCATCCCGCTGCCGTCTGACCCGCAGGCGTACGACGTCGGCGCGGCGGAGGCCGTGCTGGAGCACTTCCTGGCGCAGTTCCAACGGCCCGTGGCCAGTGACGGGCGGCGCCGAATGAGCGCCGCCATGGAGAAGGTCGCCAGGATCTTCGACGAGTACCTGCGGACCATCGCGCTGGACCGCGACTTCCCAGTCGGCAAGTTCGCTGACCTTGTCGAATGCTTGCCGAACATTGCCCGCAATGACCACGACGGCCTCTACTACGCCATCGATATCTATCTCAAGGTCAGAAATAAATAACGGAATTCTATCTATGATCGACTTCCGTTGCTGATCGTACGTACGGCGTGCAGGAGCACCCAGAGCTGAGCAAGGCGGACAAGAAACGGCTGTGCCGGCTGATCGACTGCCGGAAGCTGTCGCCGGACGTGCGGGCACAGGCGATAGCCAACGACCGGATGCCACTGCGCACCATTGTGCAGCTTCTCTTCGTCGAGCAGGAGAGGACTATGGGTGCCGCTGGCGGCAGCCATGTTGCTGCCGGTAACGCCACAGATCGAGCCTCCGTCGGCATCATCTCCCAGCTCGCAGCAAGAACCAAAGATGACGAACCTGCCTCGTCTGCTGACCACAGGTCAGACGTGCAGAGACCACGTCGTGACCATGCCCTGGTAGCCGATGGAGCCCCTGCCATGACGAGGTCGCTGTCGGCGTCAACCAAGACACCACCGGCAGCCAGAAAGGAGACGGGCAGCAGGATGAGGAACAAGCAGTGAAGCCCAGTGGGCAATTTGTTCATACTTGTGATTCTTGATTTTTTTATATATATTTCAGTGCATCCCATTTTTGATGGGAGATGTAAGAGGTGTCCTTGTCTGAAACATGAAAGAAAATGAGGGGTAGATTTTGTAATTAAAACGGATGGGGAGTTAATAAGTGGCTGCAATCATCCTCATACTCATATAATTTAGGATAGCTCAGAAAGGCTCGTGTTCATCCCATTCTTCCTCGCTCTATAGTTACTGTAAAACAACTATCATTGGCCACTCATCGGCAACCTACTAAATATTAGCCAATTTAACAAACTTTGAACAGATAAGTTGGACATATGCCAGTAGTTCACAATACTACAAATAAAAAGATTTTGCAAGACACCCTCTGAGACCTCCGTGGGGCACATTTGTAACGAACTTGACTGGAGTTGGAGAATTGGAGAAGGATTTGGCGACAAACTGACAGATTTTATTGCAATTGAGACAAATGTTTGATACAAGCGGCAAGCCGCTGGATAGTTCCATGGAAGAATTGCTAGAGCTAGCTACTGCAAGGACTAAGAGGTTACAAGATTCATTGCTTCGGTATGAAGTCTTGGCGCTTTTTATTCCTGCCGACGCTTCTACGCTCGGTTGCCAGATAGGCGGCAGTAGCGCTCACGGCACCGCCTGAAGGCCACTGGCCCACCTGTTAGTGCAGCTCCTGACACTTCCCCGCCCTTGAGACCCAGACAGTCCTGAGGCTGGTCGATCATGTACCTAGCGCCTTGGTACATCAATTTCATCCTCCCACATTTCCATGTCTGCCGGCGAGGAGTTCCACTACACCAGTTCAGTATCCTTGTTGGACAAAGGACTTACTTTGGGTCAATGATCACTGTGCTCAAGTCATCATCCACCATTGTGTCTTTTGGCACATGCTTCTTCAGTTGTGAGACATGAACAACTAGGTGAATCTTGTTGTGTTGTGGCAGATCTAGTTTCTAAGCCACAGATCCCACTTTAGCCAAGATTGTGAATGGGCCATACAACCTGAACGAAAGCTTCTTGTTGGTCCTGTCAGCAACAGAAGATTGAACATATGGCCGGAGTTTTAGGTACACCATGTCCCCCACCTAAAACTCATGTTCTTGCCGGTGCTTGTTAGCTTGAGCTTTCATTCTCTATTGAGCTCTCAACAGTTGCTGTTGAATGAGCTTACTCAGTAATTCTCTGTTCTGCATCCACTTCTCTAGATCAGGTACTGTGCTTAGTTTGAGATTCTCAATACCCAACTGTCGTGGAGTATGGCCATAGAGTACTTCAAATGGAGTTTTGCCCAATGCTGAATGATATGAAGTGTTGTACCAAAACTCTGCTACTGATAACCATTTACTCCATTTGGTGGGGCAAGAATGGATTGTGCATCGCAGGAACCCTTCCAAACACTGATTCAATCTTTCTGTCTGTCCATCACTTTGAGGATGATAAGAGGACATCATGCATAACTGGGTATCAGACAGAGTGAATAAATCATTCCAAAGAGCGCTTGTGAGCACATGATCCCTGTCAGAAATGATGCACTTGGGTAACCCATGCAGTTTGTATACATTTTCCATAAATACCTGGGCAATCTTCAGTGCTATGTATGGGTGGTGTATGGGAATGAACTGCCCATATTTGAAGAACTTGTCAATGACCACCAAAATAGCATTGTACTGGTCAGACTTGGGAAGGCCCTCTACAAAGTGCTTGTCATGCACGTCACTTGGTTCGTACGGGAGTAGACTTTTATCACAAGTCGTCGAGGCCTGACAATTGGAGCTGTGGCCATCGCCAGATCCGAATCTAGGAATGCCGAGCGATCATCGCGGGTTCAATGTGCTGACTCGGACGGCTAGCTGCTCGCTTGATGTGGTCTGTGTGTCGGCGAAGTGGTCGGCGCGTCGCGATGTCCAAGGAGATGTACGCGGCTCGGATAGTTTGGCGATGAGTCGACGACATCAGCAACTTGCTGCCAAGGTGTACCACGCGCACAACATGTACTCTGCCGTGGCGTCCCTGGCCTTGTGTATCGTCTCCTCCGAGCTCCAGGAGCGAGCATTTGCCTTTCGATGCGTGCGTGCATGTTTCTGGTCATGCTTGGCAGGATGCCGCAGTGAGCCATGAGCCATGAGTCGCCCACCTAGTCCCCAGCTTTGCTGCAGACCAGTCCCCAGTTTGGCAAAGAGAGTCATTAAGAGGAAAAAGATATCTACGCTATCAAATTGGTCAATAGCTAATCTATCGACCAGTCCCCAGCTTAGTTGAGTGGAAAATGTGTCGTAGCTTAAACTAGATCACAAGCTCCAGCTTTGCTGCAGAGTAAAAATAGGAGATTATTGATCACAGCTTTGCTGTGTCTAATTTCACAGCTTCGCTGTAAATTAGGAAACATGGTAATATCGTAAGGGTGAAGAGAGGAAAAAATAGTTGTGCTATTTACATGGAGTGTAGCTTAGCGTACCAACCAAGTACCAAGGGCCATGTGTCGAAGTCACGAGTGTGAGCCAAATTCATTTTTGTAGTTTAACTATAAGGAAAGTAATAGCTTTGCTATAGTTACCCAGTCCTTAGTTTTACTAAAGGCTAAATAGATGACGTGTATGGTGTATCTTGGATACACCCGTGCGCAAGGCACAAAGATCATAGCTGAGCTATGAAACAAAACTCTACCTTTGCTGAGAGTGTATAAGTCAACCACAGCTTTGCTGTGTCCTGGTCGGAGCTCAGCAACAGCCCAGGAAGAATGGTAGTTTTCATAAAAAAATAAAAAAGAGAAAATAGCTTAGCTATATCTTAAATCATAGCTTTGCTTATCGATCAAACCCCTGTTACCATCTGTTGATTTAGATAACACTGGTAATTATAACTTGGTTATAAGGGATGAAACAACTTTGTTATTTTTACCCGGTCCCCAGCTTAGCTTGAAGACTTATACCAGTGACGCAGCGGAAAATGTCGGTTGAGCACAGCTCTGCTGTGCCTAGATTGGGGGTCGGCTGGCAACCAGTTTCCTATATGCCACGCGTCCGTGTCAAATAAGAAGCAAACAACCAGACAAACGCGTTCCCATATCCACGCGTCCATGTCAAATAGGAAGCAAGTAAGTCTGATGTATTGAGAACTTTGTTGTAAAATATTTAAGTAGTGCACAGGGTGCAAAACAAATGGTAGTAAACAAATAGCAGAAGGAATGGCAAAACGAATAGAAAAACGAATGACAATAAAAACTATTTCATTGTTACAAGGTTGCACATGGTGCAAGGGAACAGCTTTGCTGTGGCCTAGTCCCTAGCTTTGCTGTGAGACTAAAGAAGATGAACACCGACCAGTCCCTAGCTCAAATAGGTGACCGGAGTTGTGATCATATGAAATCATATTCGTTTCCAGGTGAGTTGCGTCTGCTATGCGTACATGACCTTTGCTTGCTCGTCTCACGGCCGTCATGTAGCTCGTGGTGCAGATGAACGTTGCCCGGCCAGCTTGCTTGTGGCTCGCTAGTTTTGAGAATGCCTGTTGTTGGGGACACCGGAGGTTCCCTCAGAAGATGGAATACGGACGGAGGATCGAAGAACCCGTAGCTCGATTCGAGTACAACACGGAGTAACATGATGTGAAAATTACCATATCCTAGACGGATTGTAATAGGAAAGAGTACGAAGATCTTAGTTTAGGACTCATTCCTAGAATTCGACTAGGAATCATAGAACCCGCAGCCAGCCTCGCCCCATATAAGGCAGCTGCGGGTACCCCTTGTAAACAACGCGACATACACAACGCACCACAATCCCTCATACTCATCAATACAACGCAACAGGCTCAAGCCGACTGGACATAAAGGTCTTTGTTGACATTTATTAATGAAAATTTTTAACCATCAAATATTACCTGATATAACATGAAATGAACCACAAAGCATAGTTGTAGGTTTGAAACTAAGAGTTCCACGAGTTTTGGTGTTCTATACTGTTTTGCAGGAATATTAATATTTCACTGAATAAAAGTATCTCAAATGATAAATTGGGGTACACCATTGCGAAGGTCTCGTCACGCTGATCGAAACAGATATATTACTTGCCATGTTTGGAGTTCGGAGTGAAAAGATATTAATTTCCCAAGTCAAAGAAAAAATCAACAAGGAAGTAGGACCCATATGCATAGTACCTGTCCCCGTCGTAGCAGCACTCGGCGCAGAGGGAGGCAGGCGCTGCCAGGCGGGCCCCACGGAAGCAGGTGTTGTCCCCTGGTGCATGGACACGTGACCTGGCGGGCCTATGGAGCGATGACACGTGGCGCCTATCGGCCACACACGTGCGCGCGTCTGCGCGCTCATGCGAAGGCGGGCGGGAACCATGTTGGGTTGGTCCAGGCGGGTCCAGCGGGGCATGTGGCGGGCCAGGAGAGGCCATGCGACCGATTTCATAGGCCAGGTGCGGTGTGCTCGCCCAAGAGCAGTTGGGCCAGCCCAACCGTGCGGTCCAGGTGGCAAGAATAGTCCAGAATCTTCCAGAAACGCTGACAGGGCACTGGTTTGACTGGTTTAGCTCCGGTTCAGGCCCTATATGGCTGGTTCTTCTCAGGTTTCTTATGCAGGAAGCTTGGGGATGACTCCAGAAGGTTCCCCATGATTCCCAACGTCCATACAAGGTTGATTAGATCTGATGGTGCACAAAACTTGGCGTATGGATCCAACGGAGAGTTGTAAACGTGACGCGGATCGATGACGTGGCAGTTTCTTGGCCCCCTACTCCACCTCGGACTATATAAGCAGGCCAGGGGCGCCCCCTCTCTATCTCCTTCTTCATTGTCTACATACACATCAAATTCTAGGGTTTCATTTAGAAGTAGAGGTCCCTCTAGTTGAGTCACTTATAGTTCTAGATCTAGTTCTAGTTCTAGATCTAGTTGTCTAGTTCATCTAGTTGTAATCTAGAGAGGAGAGGAGAGAGCTGAGGAGGAGCCGGACCTATTGGATCTTCTTTAACATTGTACTTTTGCAGCATTTGGTTTGTCTTCAAGTAATCTCCAGGTTCCTTATTTATTATTTTCTGAGTTTTATATTTAATTTCAGTTCTTGCTTTATTATATTTACTGGATCTCCGCTCATATTGAGTGCTCTAGTTATCTTGAGTAATTAGAGTAGTAAATGCTAGTGAAGACATGATGTCTAGGCTATAGTTTACCTGAGGCTGCGCCCAATCATACGGATTGTTGTGTTAGCCCTAGAGGTGACAGCTCTATAAAGCCTTTGTAATCCACCACATATGGGTTGGTGTTTCATAGAGCTTTTGGCAGCCTTCCCCCAACTACATTTTTCCCAGTCTTTTTTGAAAGTTGGAAAGGTACTACTGCTCTGAAGTAAGCAAAGTAGAGTAAGCCTTTAATTAGATAGACCTACTTTGGAAAACCCTAAAATCCCTCTCTACCCATAATTTACCCTTTTCTTGGATGTTCTTGATTCTCTAGTACACTCACATTCCATGTGAAAATCGATACTCTGGAATACTCCCAAGTGAAAGCTACTTCGGTATCCATGCGCTTGCGGATTTTTCTGTGTGCATTTAAATATCCAGCAAGCTTTCTAGCGTCATTGCCGGGGAAGGAACGCTATGCTAGTTTTGAGCCAAGTTCGTCTGTTTATCCCTTTTTATTTTTACCACCTTTTTATCACCACCATCTTACCACATGGATTCCACTTCCATCATTAAATATTCTGCTCCAAAGGGCGACATGTTGGAGCCTCCACCATCATCACACCCCATTCTTACAGATGGCTATGAGTTTCGCCCTGGTTTCATAGCCATGGTTCGAGAGCAACCCTTCTCTAGGCTAGAAGATGAAAATCCTTACACCCACCTTAGAGAGTTTGAGCAATTGTGTGCTTGCTTGACTATTGCTGGCATGACACAAGAGACCCTTAAATGGAAATTATTTTCGTTCTCCCTTCTAGGTAGAGCGAAACAGTGGTATGCTCACTCCGTGAGAGGTGTAAATGGACATTGGGTTGAACTTCATAAAAAGTTTTGTCTTGCTTTCTTCCCTCTCTCTAAAATTACTGCCCTTAGAAGAGAAGTTCTTAATTTCCAACAAAAAGAGAAGGAGACGTTAGGAGCAGCTTGGGCTAGATTCATAAACCTTATCAACACCGGCCCACCCCTTTCCTTGCCTGAAGATTGTTGGTATAAATTAAGTGCAACTAAAATATGAAGGATTCTGCAAGCACACAAAAAATACCATTATAGCATTTTACGGGAGTATCCAGGTATCGTTATTTATATTTTACCACAGGGAAGCATGGGTTAAAGAATCTGATAATTCACCATCATGTATCTACTAACTTAGTAAACCAATTAGACTAGAGTAGGGGTAAATGATAAATGATAGGATATATGAATGAAAGCACTCACATGAAAATTATATAATAAATGAGTAGCTAGTTAAAGTGAGAGGACAACGGGAGAGATCAAGGTTCCTATATTCTTCTCTAGTACTTAGGTTCTAAGGTAATAGAGGATGGATAGATATAGCAATCACACAATAACACTTAGGGTCACCAAAGCACTAGCCACGGAAAGGGATGAGAAGGGGCTAGGAAGGTCTGGCTATGGTCCTACAACACCAACCCGAACAAGGTGGAATACGTCGGCCATTAGGACTGTCATGATTTTAGGGCTACCACAGCAATCCACAGGATTGGGTGCAATATCAGGTAACCTCTAGTCTAGACACCATGTCTACACTACCAATTACTACACTAATTATCTGGGATAACTAGAGCACTCGATGCGAGTGAAGATCCCATGCTAAGGCATAACAACTATACTAAGCAATCGAATGAAAGGCATAGAAGTACATAGAGAAGATAAATATATTAAAGCATAAGTCTTGCAAAGAGAAGATACATAGACATACCAAATCCCAGAAGGCTTCTCCAGAACTGGAGCGCAGCTCCGCTCACCCTAACTCTCATCTAGATCTAGTCTACTACATTGAAAAGTCTAGCCCTAATTCTCTAGAGATGAGAGATCATCCTTTCGAGAGATGCCTCTACATCTCCACAATGAATAATCAATGAATTTAAATCTGGGGTCTAGAGCTCCTTATATAGGGGGCGCCCGGGAGGCCTCTTCCTTGAATAAGCGATGTGGTACTAAACTCCTTAGCATAATTAATTAATATGCAATGGGATAATTGGGCCAAATTCCAGATTAGGCCCAAATAACCATGGCATGGCTCCATCTCGTCCATCCATCTGAGCTGATCTTGATTAATGGTTACTATTAATCCTCATGGGCGGTGGAGGTATGATCCGTGTGCTCGCACCTTATTGGTGGAGAGGCCTGGGCGGCCGCCCTTGCTCTTGGGCGGGCGCCCACCTGCTGCTGCCATGTGGGCCCTCCTTTGCAGGGTCGCCTCTTCGAGTCTGCTAGAATATTCTTGAGTTGCTGGACGTGGTATTCTCTCTATGTAAATCCGACATGTGGATCTCTTTTGGCTCTTTTCTGATAACCCCTGCAGAAATAGACATCACCAAAACTCATGGAATTCTATCAGTGTAACCCCTATATCTCGATGGTAATTATGTTTAGGTCCTTTTTTGTGTCTCGTTGATGGTTTAAAAATTGACGTTAACTACCGTCAACAAAGATGTCCTTTTAACACACTTCTATTTTGGCATTAACAAGGAAGCTGCTCTACATCTTGACAATGCTTCAGGTGGATCATTCTCGCACAAAACTGTAGTTGAGAGGAAAGCCATCCTTGAGAGAATTCTAGAAAACACCCCTTACACTGGCATTTTTGATGAGTTTCCTGAAGAGCAAGAAAAGGTAGTCGAGCCTAGCCCTGAGCAAAATAAAGAACACCTAACCAAATCTGAAATTCCTGTAAACCCTTCTAATGATTTGATTGTAGAAGAACCTTCCATGATGGGAACACATCACTTTAGAGAGTGATGAACTCCATCCTTCCACATTTCTCTCTGAAATTGAGGTAGATCTTTTTGAAGATTTTGGGAATGCCCCAAATTTTCCACTTCAAGTGAAGCCTAGGGTACACTCTTTACAATTTGAGGATAATGATGGTCTACATAATGATGCTTTCCTTTTAGAGCACTTTAAAGGACTTTTAGCCATCATGAGCCATGAGTGGTTGGCAGAAATGGAGTTATCCACTGAGGAATCATTGCCCCCTAGAGACTTTACCTTGCAATTTTAAGGGAATCACCATAGAGACTTATTATAGTCCTACTGTTGGGATAAATATCATTTCTATGGCTTTGGCTAAAACACTTTGCCCAATGAGTCATTGATCCCATCTCACAAGCTTTTAAGAACTCCTTTTGGAGTTAGTTTAGAAAGTTATGGGGTCATGAGGTCGATTCCCCTACGTAGAAGGGGCTCTGAGTACCGTCTAGACTTTCACATCTATGACATATCGGATATGTCTCTCTTGATTGGTGTACCCTTTGAAACACTATTTAAAAATGACCAAATGAGGGTCTTTTGAATTTAAGGCTGGGAAATTCTCCTATCGTTGTCTCACTTGACCGCTCACATAATGCGATAGTAGAACTCAAGCCTGAACAAGATCCTATTGAGGAAGTGTTAGTGGCATCTCTAGAAGACTTGGCTCAACCTACTTTTGAAACTGAACACTTCATTAAAGAAGAGAAAGAGCTAGCAGAACCTATCGACTCGACCTGTTTGAGTTGCCACCACGACCTTTATTTGAGCTTAAACCTCTTCCTCCTGGCTTGAAATATGTCTTTCTCAATAATAATCGAGAGACTCCTATCATCATAAGTGACAAGCTTTCCCAAGAAGAAACTCATAGGCTTGTCACTGTCCTAGAAAAACATAAATTAGCCATAGGCTAGTCACTCTATGACCTCAAAGGGATTAGTCCTGCTCTCTGCACTCATCGTATACCTATAGATCCCAATTCATTACCATCTAGGGAACCACAACAGAGACTTAACAATGCTATGTGAGGGGTTGTTAAGACAGAGGTCTTGAAGCTTTTACATGCCGGAATTATTTATCCTGTTCCACATAGTGAGTGGGTCAGCCCTGTCCAAGTTGTGCCAAAGAAAGGAGGAATGACAGTTGTTAGAAATGAGAAGAATGAACTCATTCCTTAGCGCACTGTCACTGGGTGGTGTATGTGCATTGACTATCGGAAACTTAACAAGGCTACAAGGAAAGACCACTTCCTGTTACCCTTCATTGATGAAATATTGGAACGGCTTGCAAAGCACTCTTTCTTTTGTTTCCTTGATGGATATTTCGGATACCATCAAATCCCAATCCACCTGGATGACCAAAGTAAGACCACTTTCCCATGCCCGTATGGAACTTTTTCATGTCTTGTTGATGGTTAAAAAATTGACGTTAACTACCGTCAACAAGCTCCCCCAAGCTTAACCTTTGCTCATCCCTGAGCAAAGCTAAACTCAACAATAGATCAGGAGTCGCTACCATGCTTTCACGCCTCAAAAGTACACATGTGTTTGAACAAGAACTCTCTTCCAGATTAGAGTCAACCATCCTGACTTTCAACTTACCCATATTACCTTCAACCATGGGGCTTATAGCCTGCACTTGGGTCTTGAGCAATTGAAAGACAGAACAATCAAGTCAAGCACTATATCTCGAGTTCTTCTATCAACCTTCATTCTGGAGTTTTTGTAAGTTTTTAAAATAAAACTCAGAGATTCCTTTGTATGACTCTCTCAGGTCTCTCATATGTGGTATTTGTGGATCCTCACCAAGGCAATAATGGTGGTTTCCCTTCTTCTCTTAGAATATGTGGTATTTTTGGAATAAGGCAGAGTAACATTGTGCCTCATCTCTCTCACCCTATAACTAATAAAATTATGTGGAGTTCATAGATGGGAAAGAAATAGCTCAAATATACTTGCAATACATATGTTGCCTAATCCAACCATGGATCCGGAGGAACTCGTCATACAATCAAATCAAAATGTGCATGTGTGGTTTCAAATGAATAAATGGTAGAGAATATTAGTAAAAGGTAGAAGGGGTGAAAGCCTAATTCTATAATGCTCCTTTATAAAGGGTAACTTCTCTCAACTTGGAACTTTGAAGAATTGGAAATCTGGGGCTTTGCTATATATATTTTTCTCATCACACATTTTTTTCTCTTTCTTTTTTCTTTTTTTAAAAACCCACTCTTTGATACAATTGGAACTTTTGAGAGGATAAAAAAGATAAAAACTTGGAGCATTTATTTTGGAACTGGGGTAGCAAACAAGGAAAACCTATGGGGAAAATTTTTTTTGGTGTTCACTCCCAGTGTAGGAGTAGAACATTTTTGGAATGGATCTAAATGGGTGAATATGGTGGTGCTTACTTCTAGGGTAGAAGTTGCAAGGGTAGCATAGTGTGTGTGATCTTGATTTTAACCGTACGAAAAGTTCCTAAGGGTCGACACAGCTGGACCCAACTCAATGCACACAAGCAGTAAATAAATGTGAAAGTTTTCCTATTCTAACAAGCATGCATATATGGCTGTGGTAGGAATTTAAGCTCTCATCATAAAGGAACTCATCATGTAGCATTTTTATGTTTTTTAAAAAATAAATCTCTAGAACTCTAGTGTCACTAGGAACAAGATAAACAGCAGCTCAGACATTTTCATATCATATCTGTCAATTACCTAGACTTAGATCAAGCATTCGTAACCCACAAGTTTCAATTTCAGAGCAAATCTTAGGTCAAAATAATTTTATCTAAAACTCAGAGAATTTAATGCTGAAAACTAGGTACTTGAAAGGAATTACGGTAGAGCGACTATTCATCATTTCCATGCAAAGGGATTATCTTCAGAATTCATTTTATTAATAGGCAAACCATTATATTTCAACATTAAAGATCACACTAGACATATGTATAAAAAGAAATTTTTATTTGGTTTTAAGGTTGTGCATCTTTTTATTGTTTTTAAAGAAAGCAAACTTAAAAAACTATAGAGGGAAAGAAATACTTAGCTCAATACACAGGGGTAGCCCTCCCCCAAGCTAGATGTTGGCGTAGTCGTTCACTCTTGATGTGTAGCAAACTGGCAGTGGAGTTGTACTTTCTCTTGTGGAGTGTCAATGTTGGTGACGGTTGAGACAGCACTCTGACAGTGGACATAATATCCACTTGCTTGTCAGCTCTTCTTTATCCTTCAAATCCTGTGGAGCTCAAATAGGCAACAAAGCTTATGGAACTGATTAAGTATTAGTGATAAAACTCTAAGCCTTGATTATCTAGAACCTTATCCACTATTAGGATCTCTCTTTCAATATTTTTATAATTTTATATTTTAAAATGATGCAAGAGCTAACGCAACAACATGAATGCAAATTTATTTTTATGCCACCACGGTGACTACATCTGTGGGTTCTTACACGCCACGAAACTACTCACATGGGGCTTAATATTTTTAAGATGCAATGCGATAACATTTTTATTTTAATTTGTAAAGCAGATGCAACAAAGCAAATATGCAACATGAGGTGATTATGCTAAAGCGGGAAAGTAAACATGCTAACATAAAAACTTAAGCAATGCTTGAAAAGGGAAATATGGATAACTACCAAGTTTACCTCCCTGGCGAGGGTTTGATGATTTGAGTCCTCCTTCTCCCCTCCTTATGTCAAGACCTTTTGCTATACTCTCACTTTTCTTCTTTGTAGAGGATTAGTTGACAACACATACCCAAAGAAAATATACAAATAAAAACAAGGGTATAGTTGTCATACAACTAAAGGTCACTTACTATGCTATAGAAAAGTTTGTTTGAAAATTTTATTTAGCATAGGACATTTACTCACTATTACTTCTTTTCTCAAGGATTGATTTTATTTGTCTTAAGATTGGTTTGCATTTATGGACTAAGAATCATTAAAACTTGTAGAGAGAAAGTAAGAGTGAGTAGAGGGATTACAAACTAGCATGCTGGAGTGACGAGGGCATCAGAGGAGGAAGGGAATTGTTGGATCATCTTTAGAGGAATCATCAACCTTCCTCCTCCAAGTTTGAACTTTTCTACCACTTGACGCTGTTGGAGAGGGCTTTTGAGTTTAGGTCAAAGACCTCTCCTTACATTATGCTCTTCTTCAAATTATCTGACCGAGGAGATGAGCATGCAGCCAGTTGCATGCTCTTCTTCATCATCCTTTCTTGATTCTCTGAAGTCTTTGTTGATGCGACAATGTTCATTGGAGGCACAAACCTGAGTTCCTCCTTGATGGTCTTTGTCTTCTAGTGGCATGGCGATGAGTTATTCTATTAACTGCTATGCCAGCTGTCTTGATGGTCAAAGGAGGAACTTCCTCGAGAATTGCATAAAAGCTTCATCTCCAATGACACAAGAACATCTTGCAATCATGGTTGTTCATGGTCCTTTAGATCTAAGTCAACAATCTACCATTGATCGATGTATGATGTGCAAGATGGTGTCTTCAAGGTCAATGAGAGCAGGTCTCTGATTGGCTAATATGAGGTGAGTTGCACCTTGCTTCTCATTGGCATCCTAGCTTGAGTTTTGGCAAGACTCAATGCTATGATGTCTTTACTTTTCCTCATGGCAAGTCACATTGTTCATCCACTTCCTTTGGTTGAGTGCTCTTGATGTAAATCTTCTGTAGGGCACTCATCGCCTTTTTATTCCATTACTGAAGTGGTGTCTTGGTAGGTTCATGCCAAGCCATGAACAGGTATAGCTTATACTCATTTTTCCTGCAAAATGTTAGTGGACAAATACCCGAAGGATTGCAATAATTTCAAAATATGGGTTACCACAATTTAATTGAGTTTCATCTATGCTAATGAAGGGATAGCTTTTTAGGGACATTTTAGCATGGATTCTTTTTTATCATGTTTTGCAAAATTTGTTTTTCATGGCACTCTAACATGGTTCAAGGCAAAGGTAACTTGCAGCAAAAGACAATGTGTGTCAATGTTTTGACCCCGGAGGCCTAGCACCAACGAGTAAATTTGTATTGCGTGCTCCCTAATCCGTATGGAGATGTAAGAAGAACACACAAGGTTTATCATAGTTTGGGCAATAGAAGGCCCTACATCCAGTGGGGGGGAGTTTGTATTATCTTGCACCGAGGTGCTTGTACAGGGGTGAATACAAGCGAGCGAGTGGGCAAATTGAGCTAAGGCTTGAGCGGTTCGGGCTCTGGTAGCTCTCTATGCCTCTTCTCCCTAACCTAGGCCCTGGTGCCTCCTTTTATAGGCGAAGGAGGGGCATAGGGGTACAAAGATCCTAGGGCTGTTGTGGTTGCTGACATTGAGGGGAAGATGTCATTCATATCACAGTTGCTGTAGAGACATGCATCGGGCGTGGCAGACCCTGTTGCGACATGCTTGGAGGGGATGGTCATCCTTCCATGCGTATGATGACATTGCTTGATGGCTGGTGAATGACCTGTGCCCATGCGTGGGTGTGCAGATCTCTATAGCCATTACATCTGGAGTGGTTGGAGCGCTGTGCATCGGCGGTGAGACCCTGCTCGAGGGGGTGGTCGAAGGGATTCAAACGTAGTCGAGGGGGTCAAGGCCCAAGTGGATAAGACCGGGTCCTAGAGAATACGGGGTTTGCATTGACGAATGCGTCTCGAGGGGGTGCCGAACGGGGCATAATGCATGGTATGGTGATTCAGTGCGGTAGATCCGCCGATTTCCTAGGTATGTGCGAGGGCTGGTGAAAACGCATTGAATGCTCTGTGCATCGTACAGGGAGTAGGTACTCGAGGGGGGCTACTGTACTCGAGGGTCGGCCGTTCACTTGGGGAAGTTCCGTCATCGAGGGAGGGTTGGTTCCCTCGAGTGGATTGCCTCTAGCTAAGAGGGACTTGTCAAGCGTATAGCAGTCTGGGCCGTTGAGACCCGTTCGTGGGCCGGCCCAGCATAGCTGGTTGCTTGGGCTTGATGGCTTATGCATTTTGGTCTGAAGGATAATGACGGTGGTTTGGGTTTGATGATGTTGGGGTTAATTCTCTTTTAATTGACGGTTAAGGGTACCCCTTATCCAGGTACCCGACAGTAGCCCTGAGCCCCCGCATGAGTGCTGGCAGTCATGCGGGGGTCTTGAATCAAGACCGAGGCATCGACTGTAATTTTTCGGAGGGTGCGCATGAGCGTACGCTTTGGGGGTAGCCCCCAAGACCTCGGAGGAGTGGGGAGACTCCTCTGAGGGCTTTATTTGTGTTTTGTTGAAGGGCGTCCATCTAGTTGGGTGTAGCTGTCATTCCTGAAAGGTTAGGATAACATGAACTAGAGTCGTAGCGCCTAGTGAGGGGTGTCCTGAATCGTTGAGCCCTCGGGTGCGTTCGACCCTTTTTCATCGAGGGGTGCCTGGCGTAGTCGAGCCCTCAAGCCTTGTGCGGCTAGGGCATTGCTAGCCTTGGGCATCCATCTCACGAGTCCTTTCTATTGGATGTGAGGTGAGAAGCGCTATACTGTCCTCGATGCGCGAGTCTCAACGCTCTCCATGAGATGATAACGAGGGATCCATGTGAGAACTCGTGCCCCATTCGGTGGGGGTCGAAATGTGAGAACTCGTGCCCCATTCGGTGGGGGTCAAACGATGGCCCTGAGGCGTTCTCATTAAAGCAAACACAGGGTTACACGGATACCAGTTCCATTCGGTAGGCCTCGGTGGCTCGATGCCTCCCTCCGTGAGGATTCCATGGTAATCCTTTTGTTTTGCCTTGTACATGCCCGAGGGGGTCTCGAGGGTTCGTCCTCGCACTGAGCTTCATGTTGGCCCCCTTGGGCATCCCTGACTCGGGTACTCGAGGGTGGTTGTCGAACCCTGACTGAGGGTCAGCCTTCGCTCCCTCGAGAATTTGATGTGGGATTGGAGTCTGTTTTACCTCTCATGGAAGACACCTCCGGCGGATAACATTGCCCTTCTGTCCATTGGGCGCGCCTTTTTAGGTGAGCTGAAGCGGTGCGATCATGGCGGGCCTGGGTAACGGCTAGAAAACGGGCCAGTGATGCATGTTCCTGTTACGGGAATCAAGGTAGCGATTTTAGGTGTGCACAATAAATGCGGGGATTTACCTTTCCCATTGTTAGATCTGCCCGTCGCTCTTCGCCCTGAGTATAAATCTGGGGGATGTAGAGTGTTGTCCATTCCTATTCTCACCATCTTGCTTTCACCACCACCGCCAGAGCATCCAAATCCTTGCCTGCTAGCACTAGGGAAGAAGAGTAGGTGAGAGAAATCAAGATTGGGAACCTTCCCGGTCGTCCGTCCGCCGAGCAGATCCACGTCGCCGCCGCCGACGCCATGGCGCCCGTGTTCGCTCCCCCAGGGGATTGGCCTCCATCGATCATGATAAGGAGGGTGTTGGGTGAGTTAGTCACTGAGGGCCTTCTTCGGTCCATCTCATCGGCCGACCAGCCGGAGTGGAGGGCGTCGTTGCGGGAGCACCAACAGCCGAATCTATCGGAGGGCTACGTGGTGAGTTTTGTCAAGTTCCACAAGATGGGATTTGGGTCTCCGCCGAGCCGGTTCATGCGGGCCCTCTCCCACTTCTATGGGGTCGAGCTCCACAACTTCTCCCCCAATGCCATCTCCAACGTGGCCATCTTCGCCGCCCTCTGCGAGGGGTACCTGGGGATGGAGCCGCATTGGGAGTTGTGGCTCCACCTCTTCAAGGGGGAGCACTTCACCAAGTTCCTTTCACCGGAGAAGAGGGGCCTGGTCCACGCCAGTGGCATCAATTGGCGTTGAAGAAAGCTGAGCTGTACATCCTAACGGGCTTACCTCTAGCCATGGTAGGTGGTAGGAGCAGTGGTTCTACATCTAGAATGACGACGGCCTGCTTCCTCCCTACACCGGGCGCGTTATCAAGGAATGCCCAGAGAACTGGCTGTGGGGGGTGGCGATGCCTTTCCAGAAGAGGCTGAACCCCCTCATCGATGCACTGACGACCTTGTACGAGAAGGGGATTGACACGAGGACCGTTGTTTTGGTGTTCCACAGCCGGAGGGTCCTCCCTCTGATGGCGCGCCTGCTGTGCCTAGATCAGATGGGTCCTGTGATGACGTGTGAGCAACTCTAGGTGTCTCAGATGGTGCCCGAGGATCTGCCCCCCACGGAGGTCGCCACGTGGGTGTGGGGGATGGTCGTGGCGGTTTTGACCCTGAGGACATGAACTATGTCCCGATGCTGCCTGACGACGGCCACATTGAGTTGGTATGTCCTCTTGGCTCTCTATCATCAAACTTCTTCTTGTTCTTGTGGTCTCCTACGACATTTGCTGTGTCGGCACATGCAGGGCCAGATCGACTTCAGGGTGTCAGTGCGCCCAGTCAGAGAGGATGCCCCCGATCGTCAGGTGAGGCGCTTTGATGCTCAATCAGAAAATAAAAATAAGGATCCACAGAGTAAGAAGAGGATGGCGAAGAACCTCGCGCACCAGGTGCTTTAGCAGTGCTGGGCAAAACAAAGGCGGGATAAGCTCCCTATCGAGGAGTCGCCCCGGAGGAGATGGATGTGGAGGATGATGATGAAAGTGATGATGAGGAGGGCATTGCAGGGCATCTCGACCCCACTTGTCTGGTTCCTCCTGTGCTGATGAGCTTCTCGTGCAGGAGGACGTCCTGGATCGACCTGCCCCTCAATCATCAAGGGCTTCCTCGGGGCGCCATCGGGAGAAGAGGTCCGCTGACCCCTCTACTCAGGGAGGGTCGTCCTCTCGTCGTACGCATGGTCGAACTCTGTCCACTTCGTCTCGGGAGACCCGATCCTAGTCCTCGGCGCTCAGCGCATGGACTCAGGGCCGCGCGGCCTCGCTGGAGCAGGAAGGCGCGGCGAAGCTATCGGAGGCATCGGGCGGCCCCAGCTCTGAGAGGGGTGAAACATCCTCAATTTTCCACAAAGGGAAAATACACAGAATGAAGGATATAATGATAGCCCAGGAGGTCCAAGCATCAACTTATCCAATATCAGTTGATTACAAAGCCGTACATCGATTAAAAGAATACAATACAGGGGTTTACATAATTTATTACATCACCACATGGTGGAATCATCAGAGTATCTAGCATCCAGAATAGCTGTGGAAGCAGAGGGATATTGCAGAAGCATCGTCTTTCACCATCTTCAGCGTAGGCATGAGACTTCGTCCTTCAGGGGCATCGGCAAGCCATCATCCAAACCTGGATCCAAATTTTCAGTACATTTTGTACTGGCCACATCTCCCACCCTATGTTTTGCTTCTGCTATGTAGTATTTGGTGGGATGCAAAGGATATCATCAAAGAGGCCTAATATATGGCTATGGTTTCCTATGCAAGTAGTGACCAATATTATATAATATAGTTCATCAAGGTTTAACCCATCTCATCCACATATCCATCCCATCCCAACACCATCACACACATCTCACACTCTCGCACTCAGTCGACAGGTCCAACTCCCTCTCGGAGCCTGTCTCAGTGGCTCACAGCTAGAAGGATAACACCAGGGGGAGAATAGAAGGACTCATCTCACTACCCCCGAGAAGCGTAGGTTGAGGGAAATGTCATACCGAGGCCGCGGACTATATATAGATTCAAAACTCTGCAGAGTATGTAGTCTCGTAACCACAAGATCACCACCCTCGGCAGTGCGCTCCGCCTAGGCTGATTCTGGCTGCTTTCTAACCAATGCGATGCCACCCTACCACTCAGTTCTAGGACACCCCAAAATACCACCGGAACACCGATAGGTACACCAGCACACTGAGACTGTGAGGCATAGTTACCCGGGCCACCAAGGTAACTTTGCGGCTTTAAGGAGGGTGTGGGACCCAATGCTCATACCTCCCAACACTAACTGCTAACAACCTAGTAGTAGTGGCACCGTCCTTGGTAGTCAGACATCCGTCCCCCATCCATTTAGGGCGAGTGGTGAACACGTAGGTTCCAAGGTTTTGGTTCTCAAGAGATATCAGGTCCTAGGGGGATTGGACAGGATTATCTTCTCATAGGGACTACAACAGTCCATGCTACAACAACACCTCTTACCCGGGGCCTTGCTCCACAAAGGCTCTCATCCCTAGGATTACCATATACCTCACAATGTGCCCGCCACAAGCACCTCATACGGGGATGCCCAGATCACATCCCCTGGTAAGACTTGCTCCAAAAGCTCATCATAGAATCCTGCCCGATTGACTCAAACCTCACCACACACTCAAGACACAAGTAGCACTCTCCCCGAATAAAGTGGCATCGCATGCCTTAGCCATGTACCATACCATACTCTCCACCACGCATCACATCACAGATATAAGCGTAGTAGAAGTAAAGCATCATAAGCAAAATAAGCATGCGTCTAGCCTCAGCGGGTGTGCAGGAGTAAAGGTTGCGAGAAGGTAAAGGCTCATCAAGAAATTCTACCATGCATCCTATCATAGGTGATATTATAAATAAAACACTAGCAAACTAGTTATTATATTATGCATAATAGGATCTACGAGGTTGGGTGGGGTGTGGCACCTAAATAGCTGTCACTCAAGTCCTCCATCAAGTTCTTAGCACGCTCCTAGTCCTCCTCCTCGGGTAACTCCTTTGCGGAATCTGAAATCGAGACATAATGGTTGTGGGAGAGACCCCTATAGGTTAACACAAAGAACCAAATGAAATCCAATAACTCCAAACACAATCATACATAAGCCTATGACGTAGAGCTCATTTTTATGAAAATTTGGACACTTGGTTCATATTTTTCAGAGTTCGTATGAATTAGTTATGAATTTTTAAAGTTTAAACTATTTTCTAAAAAAGAAAAAGGGAGAGAGAAAACAGAGCTGACACGTGGCACAAACTAGTTGGTCCATGTGCCACCGTGGGTCTAGCAGTGGTGGCGCAGGGCTGACATTATGCTGACGTCAGCGTGGGTCCAGTAGCTTAGTCACTGACAGGTGGGACCGGGGAGAATGGTCACAGACAGGTCGGACCCAGTCAACGGTCAACGTTGACCAGCCCGGACTGGGCCTGGATGGGCTTGGGCAGGGCCAGATCTGGGCTGGGTCGGGTCAGCTCGGCCCGGACACGTGGCAATCAGCTGGGCGTCCACATGGCGGACCTGGGCTCCTAATGGGCTGGTGTACGTCTTTGACGGCGTGGGCTTGGTCCATGGTGCACCAAAGGCAGAGGGCTCACGTGGCATGCCTCTGTTGGTCCATGGTGGCCACGTTGTGGATGCGGTCCACACAGGGCAGGGGAAATCTTCCCCTTTCCTCTCTGTCTTGCGCGTGTGGTGGCCCAGTTGGGACTCGTCGACGGTGAGCGGACGAGCGGAGGTCACGGGAAGGCTTCAGCTGGCCGTGCGGTGGCTAAGGCTATGCAGCGGGGATGTGAATGCGATGGCGAGGGCACGGCGGCCTTGTGGCTCACTGGCTCACCGGCCCTCATACGGTGGTGGCGTCAAGCAGCAGTGCCACAGGGGCGAGGGGCTATAGCGCCTCGAGTGCTTCTTTGGCACACGCTATGGCTTCTCTAGGCCAAGGTAGAGGCAGCAGTGGGGTGCAGGCGGGCTTGCGGTGCCTCTGCTCATGGGCGCACATATAGCGATGGCGCCGAGCGGCATGGCCATGGCGGTGGGCACAACAGTGGCTCATGGGCATCTTTGGCTCGCGCATCGAACTCGGGAGGTCAAGGCAAACAAGAATCACGCATCAATTTGGTCCGTGGGGATGCCTAGCGAGGTGGCAAAGCGCGATGGACGGCGGATGGCAGTGATGACGGCGACGATGATTCCTCTGTCGAAGCTTGAAATTGATCTCCATCTTCACCTCCTCTTCTTGATTGGAGCACCTAGGAGCACCAAAACCCTATCTAGCGCAGCCACCGGGGCACATCGGGGGCGCGCGTCGCTGCTAGAGCTACGGCGGTGCACTGACAGCTAGAGTCTAGGGAGACCGAGGTCGGCAAAGGTGCCGGCCTCACTGGGGTCCATGCCGGCTCCATGATGTTGCCATAAAGGCATTCTAAACTAGCGTGGATGCGATGGTGAAGTTAATGGGAAGAAAGGAGGACAGGAGAGGGGAACACGGGCGAAGCTCTAGGCGGCGCCAGGATGGCATGAGCAATTTCACCTCGCACGGCTGCGATTGGGGACGAGGCTTGGTGGCGGCTTGGTGATGAAGAGGCAGAGCAGCAACGTCGCGTTGGTCTAGCGGGGCCGCCGGGTCCTCCTCCGGTGCACGAGTGGCGACGGTGGTGCTCCGGCCGCAGCTCCTCTGCTCCGTAGTGGCAGCTCCTTCCCCGCTTTCTTCCTCTCCTTCCTCTCCCCTTCTTCCTTCGGCAGTAGTAGGTGGTGCGGGCTAGGCCAAGTGACGGTGTGAGCATGGGGAAACCCTAAATGACAGGCTCCTCTCTTTTATAGCCATGGCGGCCAGAGGCCATGGTGGACGGGCGGCCGGGATTGAAGGTGCTAATCCTACAGCTGAGCGTGGGCGTGAGCTAGGGTTACGGTTGCGTGATGCGATGCAGGAAGACAGACGGCGCAGCGTGTGACTGTACATAGGCGAACGACATCGGGCGCCATGGCCATTTTTGGCTCTACGGATGGGACGTCGGGGAAGACAGAAAAGGTTAGAGGAGGGAGCTAACAGCGTGGGCCCATGTGGTAGTGACTCAGGTGGGAGGTGCGGGTGTGTGCGGTGTCGGCAGGCCGCCTTGTTGGGCCTGTTGGCCACTTGGGCCGTGGGGCAGAGTGCGGGTGTGGGCGAGCGGGCTGCTGTGGTAGCAGGCCGATAGGCCGAGGCGAGTGAAGGTGGAGCAGGCCACGCGGTCGGCTTGCTGGGCCACGAGGCGGAGGCGAGAGGCAGGTCAGCCTGGCGCTGTGCTTGTTGGGCTGGCCGATCAGCTGGGCCTGAATAGTAAAAGGGAGCAGGCCGACCAGGCTATGAGATCGGGCTGGCATGGTGCTTAGGCCAGATTGCCTTTCCTATTTCCTCCTATTTCTTATACCCTCTTCTATTTCCATTCCCAAGTTATGCCATGATCAATTAGCAAGAGTGCTAGTATTAGAGAGTTAGTGACCATGGCATAAGTACTTGGTGGGTCCCCTTGGGTCTCATCGTCAGTTGTAAGCCATGTCCACGGTTAGTAGACATATATACATACATGTATTAATATGTGATTTGATTTTATTAGACATTACATAAAATCAAATAAGAAGCAAATCAAGCTCTGTAATTTACAATGCAGATGCTCCAACTAACATTGGTGCTACTTGTGTAACTATTGGATGTTTTCCTTCATGACACTCACCAACCATAGGTTATTTTAGAAAATTTTTTGTTGGTTGTGATTTTTGGTGTTTGAGATTTTTAGGGTTGTTACAAGGGGCGTGACTCCAAGTGGGGTCTCGAGACCCCCTAGCGGCTCAAGGGAACCCAAGAGGGCTGTCATCCCCTTCGGGTAAGCCTTGACTTTCTAAGATTTCTTTGTATTTTCTCTGATTCGCAGAACCATTGAGCGTCTTTGCTTGTTTTCGTATTACCCAGGCTTAAGTGCCAGGTGGAGGAGGCAAATCTTTCACCGGCCAAGTGGCTCAAGATGGAGTCATGGTGCCAGGTGCGACTCCAAGAGTCCTGTCACCATGGGAGGTGGCTTGGTTGTCACAAGCCCATGCGGCTATGGCCCGAGGCAGGCTGATAGGCTCCGCTCTTGATGCAGGCTCGAGCGGCTCCAAACAGGAGCAGATGCAAGAGAGGAGGAGTGCTGCCCTAGTCTCGACATCCATGGCCCCTGCACCTGGTCAGGCCGAGGCCTCCCCACCTTGCTCAAGGGGTAGCCCTCAACGAAAGGGGGCTAGGGACAAAAGAGGCCCCCATCATCCTCGAGGACGAAGAGGGCATGGTTCCGTCTCTGTCCGTGGAGGGACGGAGGCTGTGGCTGGAAGGTCTATGTGAGGTGGAGGGACAGTGGAAGCAGGAGCTAGAGGACCTATAGAGGAAGGAGGGAGAAGACCAGCTACAGAAGCAGCTAGAGGAGAAGGAGCCGCGGGAGCGACTGGAAGAGAAGGAGCTGCAGGAGCGGCTGGAAGAAGAGGAGGAGCCGCAGGAGCGGCTGGAAGAAGAGGGGCTGGCCAGGTGCCAGCTCGAGCAGCTACAGGAGGCAGAGCGGTTGGCGTCGAGCCAGCTAGTGGAACCACAGCAACAGTAGCAGTAGCAACAACAACAACAAACACCGCCGGAGGGGCATCGTGTCCTTAGACTCGCTGTCTCGGTGGCCGGTCAAGCCGCTGGAGGAGCCAGCGGTCTTGAGCCTCCCTCAACCGCAGGGGGAGGCTGTGATTACCCTGGATGAGCTGCTGTAGTAGTGGGACATGGCACAGGACGCGTCGATGGTCCTACGTGCGTCATCGGTGCAGCCGAGGAGACGACTGCCATGAGCTCGTCACCGTCGCATCAGCGAGTAGAGGATGCACTTCTCCTTGCTAGTGCGACCACCACTCGAGGGACCCCTCATGGCCCCAGTTGGTCTAACCCTAGCTCTCTTGCTGTGTCAGAGCGGTTGATTGGCAAGGCTGGGCATCAGGGGCTGGAGCGAAGGATGAGCCACGGGTCATAACCGGTGAAAGTGACTCAATCTTTGGTGCCCAAGGATTCTGCACAATCTGGAATATCGACTTAATGCCTCTGAGAACTGTCAAGCTACCTCCACAGGTTCGTAAGGCTGTTAGCGCGCCCAATCCTGAGCCTAGCATTCCTTACCCTGGCCGATCAGGTGGCCCGCTATGGCGGTTCGCCTGAGGCGGTGGCACACATTTGGGAGTCAGTCCAAGAGAGGGTTCATGCGGTTTCCCCACTTGGGGTGGAGAGCACCTCCTGCTCCGAGACCCACTAGATTCAAGTGCCCCGGCATCCTGATGGATGATGCGGCGGAAGTGAACCGCTAGGAGGATGCGGAGGAGTTCTAGGCATAGTTAGCGCATGCCCTAAAACTGGCTGTTGATGTCGCCACTGAGGACTTTGGCTGGGTTTTCTTGGTAAGGGCTCTTCTAAGTGCCTTAGGCTCAAATAATTTCTTGACTCGATGCCTAACATTTTGTTTCTTGTTCTTAGGACCTGAGGAAGTGCTCCCACGTGAAGTCCTGCTTCCTCCGCAAGACACATGATGGTCGGGAAGAGCTTCAGCGCCAACTCAAGGCTGGCCGGTCCGCCCAGGATAGGGTGCCCCAGGCCAAGGAGGAGGCGGTGAAAGTGAGGGAGGATGTTGATGCGGCACGGGGGCAGGCGGCTTAGGCTAGGGAGGACACCACCATGGCGAAGGAGGAGGCCTGGAAGACCAAGGAAGAGGCCAAAAAGGCCAAAAGTGACATCGGCCGGGCCCTCGAAGATGCACGGAATGCCCTTGAGCATGTCAAGACACTCAAGGGGGAGGCCTGAGACTCTGCAGAGTGCATCAAGTGGCTCGAGACCGACGTCGCTTGATTCTCCAAGGCTCATGATGCCCTCACCATCTCAGTCGGGGAGGAGAAGCATCGCGTGGATGCCCTTGTCGCCGAGCTTGCCACGATGAAGGTGACCCTTCGGGAGAAGGAGGAGTCCATTGCTCTGGCTGGCAGGGTGATCGAGAACCTGTGGTTGGAGAGGGCGAAAGCGATCCGTGCCTTCAAGGAGGCCTAGAAGGAGTGCGATGACGCGGTGGATGCCCGTGAGGCCCTCAACACCCACTACACTAGTGAGTTTTCTTCACTTGGCTCCAATTTTCTTATCTCCATGCGCTATGACTGACTTTCATTCTATTTTCTAGGCCTCGAGACCAACCTTCTCTCCGCTCGAACTGCCTCCAAGGCGCTGCAGGAGGGCCTTTTGGCTGAAACGACATTGACTGACAGGCTTCGTACCGCGATCGATGGACTCTGTGCCTCCTGGGGGGTCGAGCCTATTGAGGAGGCCAAGGAGGAAGTACGTGGGACCATGCTCATCGACTAGCTATACCACCTTGGGGCCACCATAAGGGACCATGTTCGAGACGCACTTCACATGGATGTGAAGCGGGCGATGGCGGTCGTCTACTCCGGCTTCACGTATGATATGGATGTCGTCAAGCATGGCTTCATCTCGGACCTCACCAAAACGGATGTTGAGAATGAGGAGAGGTGCCGGGGCCTGATTGAGGATGCTAAGGGGCCGGGCGAGACGTTGGCGAAGCTATTCGAGCCCGAGGTCCTTCCTTCTGAAGGTGAAAAAGGCACCGGCGATGAAGGTGGAGGCGGTGGTGGCGATGGGAGCCAATGCCTGTGAGCCAGACCTGGGCAAAGAGGCCAATGTAATAAGTTAGTTTTTGTGATATTGTGATATCGTGGCCCTAGGGGCCTTAAAATATTTATGCATGTATAAATTTCGTGCATTTTAAGTCTTTTTCTTTCTTGCATGCCCTGATTGTGCTTCTACTTAGTAAACTTGATGCACGGTCATGCCCCTTGAAGGGGGAGTGAGTGGAGGTACCATAGCGTAGAGGCGTAGGCGAGCTCCCGGCTCAACAGCCCTCGACCCTCGGGACACTCATGGTATTTTTGGCTAAGTAACGACACATATCGAGGCACGTAAGAAAGAATAGGCATTGAGTTTCGAAAAAACATGCGAGTTTTTTGAGGACTTCAGGGGTTCCCCCTTGTAGCCCCCAAGGGAGGCTCGACTCTGAGGGAGCAGAGTCAAGGCTACCTTATATGAACAAATAAGAAAGTATGCTGAATCAAAGCCATTTTTCATTTATTTACTCATGATGTACAAAATACAAGAAATATACAAGGCCTCGAGGTCCTAGGGGTAAAAGTGACATAGCTGTTCGATGTTCCAAGCATTGGTGAAGGTTTTGCCTTTGTTGTTCGCTAGCTTGTACGTCCCAGGTTTCAGCACCTCAGCTACGGTATATGGGCCTTCCCATGGTAGAGTTAACTTGTGGCGCCCCTTGTTTCTTTGTCATCGATGGAGGACAAGATTGCCAACTTGGAGGTCCCTCTTGTGCAAATGTTTGTTGTGGTAGCATCGAAGCTTCTGCTGGTACCTCGAAGACTGGAGGAGGGCCATATCTCGAGCCTCTTTGAGCTAGTCGACAACATTTGTGAGGGCCTCCTCATTCGTCTGTTGGTTGTAGGCCTTTAGTCAAGGGGACCCGTATTCGAGATCAGTGGGAAGGACGGCCTCAGAACCATAGACTAGGAAGAATGGGGTAAATCCTGTGGCTCGACTAGGTATCATCCTTAGGCTCCATAGGATCGAGGGTAGCTCGGCGGCGCACTTCCTGTCGTACTTCTTCAACCAGTTGTAGATTCTTGACTTGAGGCCTTGAAGGATCATGCCATTGGCACGCTCGACCTGGTCGTTGGTTCGAGGGTGAGCGACTGTGGACTAGTTCACATGGATGTGGTGGTGGTCGCAGAAGTCTAAGAACTTCTTGCCAGTGAATTGTGTGTCATTATCGGTGATGATGACGTTGGGGACCCCAAAACGATGGGTGATGTTGGTGAAGAATAAGACTGCTTGCTCGGAGCGGATGTTGGTGATGGGCGAAGCCTCGATCCACTTGGTGAACTTGTCGATGGCTACGAGCAGATGGGCCCCGGTTGTCTTCTAGAGGGGCCCTACAAGATCGAGCCCCCAGACTGCAAATGGCCAAGTGATGGGGATCATCTACAGGGCATGTGCTGGGAGGTGTGTTTGCTTGGCATAGAACTGGCACCCCTCGCACGAGCGAACGACGTTGATGGCATCAGAGATGGCGGTTGGCCAGTAGAAGCCTTGTCGAAAAGCATTTCCGATGAGGGTTCTTGGTGCGGCGTGATGGCCACAAGCCCCCGAGTGTATATCCTTGAGGAGCTTCCTGCCTTCCTCAATGGAGATGCAACGCTAAAGGAACCCCAACGGGCTTTGTTGGTAGAGTTCCTTGCTGTCGCCATAGATGACATAGGACTTGGCCCTTCGAGCTATCCGTCGAGCCTCGGTTTAGTCTTCTGGGAGTTCCCTTCGAATGCGACAATTAAGGAAGGGAACGCGCCCAGTCTGGTGGCAGGCTTTATGGTGGAGGTGACCTCTCGATCTCCATGACTTCGGCCCTGTTCGAGGGAGGCCTCAGTCAAGGAAGGGGGGTCGAGTGCTAATGGTGTGGTGTCAGCCCCCGAGCCTAAGTTAACAGAGGGCTCGAAGAGGTCCTTTGAGAAGACGTCGGGTGGGATGGTGCCACGAGTAGATGCGATTTTGACGAGCTCGTCTGCAGCCTCGTTGTAGCGTCGAGCGATGTGGTTCAACTCAAGACCATGGAACTTGTCCTCGAACTTGTGTACCTCATTGCAGTAAGCCTCTATCTTGGGGTCATCGCAGCTCAAGGCTTTCATCACTTGGTCGATGACGAGTTGCGAGTCACCCCGAACATCAAGGCGTTGAACCCCGAGTTTTATGATGATGCATAGACCATTGATGATGGCCTCATACTCTGCGACATTGTTGGAGGCGGCGAAGTGGATGCGGATGATGTAGCACATGTGGACTCTGAGGGGTGAGATGAAGAGCAAGCCCGCGCCTGCTCCCGATGTCATGAGTGACCTGTCGAAGTACATCGTACACAGCTCAGCTTGAATCTATGTCGGTAAAAGTTGGGTGTCGGTCCATTCGGTGATGAAGTCCACCAGCACCTGGGACTTGATGGCCTTACAAGATGCATAAGTGATGGTCTCACCCATGAGCTCGATTGACCACGTGGCTATCCTTCCTGTGGCCTCCTAGTTTTGGATAATCTCCCCAAGGGGGAAAGATGAAACCACGGTCATCGGGTGGCTGAGGAAGTAATGCTGGAGCTTGCGACGTGTGAGCATGATGGCGTAGAGCAGCTTCTAGATCTGTGGGTAGCGGAATTTTGTCTTTGTGAGTACCTCACTAATGAAGTAAACCAGCCACTGGACGGGAAGGGTGTGCCCTTCCTCCTGCCTCTCGACCACTATGGCCGCGCTGACCACCTGGGTGGTGGCGGCGACAGAGGAGGAGTGGCTCGGCTGGATTGGGTGGCATGGGAGGCTTAGGAGGTATAAGGATCGAGGGGAGGTTAGTATGCCTTTGAGCTTAGAGAGGGCCTCCTCGGCCTCAGGGGTCCACACGAAGTGCTCAGATTTCTTCAAGAGTCAATACAGCGGCAGGGCCTTCTCTCCTAGCCACGAGATGAAGTGGCTAAGGGCCGCAAGGTAGCCCGTCACCTTCTGTACTCCCTTCAGGTCTCGAATTGGTCCCATCTTTGTGATTGCCACGATCTTCTCAGGGTTGGCCTCGATACCGCGTTGAGAGATGATGTATCCTAAGAGCATGCCCCGAGGCACGCCGAAGACACATTTCTCGGGTTGAGCTTAATGTTCTTGGCTCGAAGGCACCCGAACGCGATCTTGAGGTCATCGATGAGGTTGTTGACCTTCTTAGATTTGATTACAATGTTGTCAATGTAGGCCTTGACCGTCATCCCTATATGTTCACCAAAAACATGGAGCATGCATCATTGGTACATTGCCTGGTGTTTCAAAGGCCGAAGGGCATGGTGACGTAACAATATATGCCAAAAGGGGTGATGAAGGCGGTCGCGAGGTGATCGGACTCCATCTTTATTTGATGGTAACCGGAATAAGCATCAAGGAACGAGAGGGTCTCACATCCTGTAGTTGAATCAACAATTTGATCAATACGTGGTAAAGGAAATGGAACTTAAGGACATGCTTTATTTAAACTAGTATAATCGACACACATCCTCATTTTTTCATTCTTTTTCTTAACTAGTATAGGGTTAGCTAACCACTCGGGATGATGAACCTCCTTGATGAATCCGGCCACCAAAATCTTGCGCACCTCCTCGCCGATGTTCTTGAGCTTTTCCTCGTCGAAGAGGCGCAAGCGTTGCTTCACTGGTCTAGATTCGGCCCGGATCTCCAAGGCATGCTCGGCGACTTCCCTCAGTATGCCTGGCATGTCCGAAGGACTCCATGCAAACATGTCGACATTTGCATGGAGAAAGTCGATGAGCACTGCTTCCTATTTGCTATCGAGGGAGGCACTGATCGTCAGCGCCTTCTCACCGGAGCTGCTTGGATCGAGGGGGATCTTCTTGGTGTCTTCCACAGGCTCGAAGCTGCCTTCATGGCACTAGGGCTTGGGGGTCTCTGTGGCGAGGCCCTCAAGATTCAAGGCCAGCCTGGTAGACTACGGTGGCTTCTTCATTCTCGATGCACTTGACATCACAGTCATATGCGTGCTCGTAGGAGGAGCCGATAGTGATGATGCCCTTGGGTCCCGGCATCTTGAGCTTGAGATACGTGTAGTTGGGGATTGCCATGAACTACGCGTATCTGGGTCGACCCATGATGGCGTGGCATGTGCCGTGGAACCCAATGACCTCGAAGGTGAGGATCTCCTTTCTGAAGTTTGTGGGGGTGCCAAAGTAAACAGGGAGGTCGATGCGCCCAATGGGCAGGGCCTTCTTCCCTGGCACAACTCCATGAAAACCCCTGGCGCTGGGCCACAGTTGCGATCTTGTGACCCCAAGGAGGTCGAGGGTCTCAAGGTAGATGATGTTGAGGTTGCTGCCCCGTCCATGAGGACCTTGGAGAGACGGGTGTTGATGATGATCGGGTCGACGACGAGCAGGTAGACTCCTGGGTTGACGACGCGATTCGGATGGTCATCACGGTCGAATGTGATGGGCGCTTCGGACTAGTCGTGGTATTGAGGCATAGTGACTCGAATGGAGAAAACCTCTCGACGCTCCCTCTTGCGTTCTTGAGGTGTGAGCTAGGTCGAGGGGCTACCGTAGATCATGTAGCAGTCCAAGACTTTGGGGAACTTATCATCCTCTTTGTCGCTGCCCTTGTCACCGCCTTTGTCCTTCTTTTGTTCATCCTTCTTGAGGCCCAGGCTCTCATAGAAGTTCCTAAGCATCCAGCAGTCCTCGAGGTTATGATTGGCCCCTTCCTTATGGTTAGGGCAGGACTCCTTTAGCATTTTGTCAAAAATGGCCCCTTCGGGGGGACCTCGAGGCTTCTTGCACTCGGCCGTAGCAATGAGATCATTGTCCGTAGCCTCGTGCTTGCCTTGTTGGGTCTTCTTCTTCTTTTTGTTTCCCTTTTTGGGGCCCTTGCTCGTGCCTTCGTCATTAGCTGATACATCTTCCCCTTGTCTTTTTCATTGCCAAAAAAGTCTCTGGCCGCTTCCTCACCAGCTACATAGTTTGTGACAACGTCCATCAGCTCGTCAATGGTCTTGGGGCAATTGCATCCCAGCTCCCATACCAAATCCTTGTAGGTGGTACCCGAGACAAATGCCAAGATGACATCGTGGTCGGGGATGTGTGGGAGCTCGGTGAGTTGCTTGGAGAAGCATCGGGCGAAGTCACCGAGGGACTCCCCAGACTGCAGCTTGTAGTTCCAGAGGTCCCAAGAGTTGCCGAGGCACACGTAGGTCCCTTTGAAGTTTCCCTTAAGACCCGCACTAGGTCGGCCCATTTGTGGATTTGATCAGGGTGAGCTCCTTGAGCCACCTCCGTGCGGTGTTAGAAAGGAACAGGGGAAGTTGGCGGATGATGACATGGTCTTCGCATGCCCCACCCAGCTGGCAGGCTAGCTGGGAAGTGGCCAGCCAGAGATCAAGCTTGGTCTCCCCGTTGTACTTGACGACACTCATGGGGGGTCGAGGCAGCGGCATGCTGTGGATTGCCCTGCTGAAGACTCTTGGGCCTGGTGGTTCTGGGGCCCGGCGGTCCTTGTCGCTGTTTAGCGCCCCCCTCGATGGGCACTATAGCCTCGATTTTTAGTGTCCCCGCTCTTGTGTCATCGATTCTCGATGATGTCATAGCGCGCGTCCTGGGGTTCGCGGTTGTCGACGATGCGGTCTCGGACGGGGGTTGCCTTCTTTGCTCGGGGGGCGCTTCTTGGTGAACCAAGACCTCCCTCTCATCGCGAGGGGCTCAATGAGTTGTTTCAAAGCCACCCCTCGATGTCTCGAGGCTGAGCTCTTGGCTTGCTATGGGGCTACGACTTTGAGGAGGCCCTCGCCCTTGTCCCATATTCATCGAGCTGAGGGTTCGGCAACGTGGGCATGTTGTGAAGAAGCATGGTGGCCGTGATGAGGTTCTGATAGGCTCGGGGGAAATGTTTGATGACAGGACGCTTGGGTCCCCTGTCTTCAATGATCTATCAGTTGACCTCTCAGGCTCTAGCTCGGGCCCTTCCGTCGGGCGGGGGTGGGCACTCGTGCTCGAGGATCCGCTCGAGCTGGCGCAGATGCTCTCGATCCTCATCGAGCTTTGCTCACATCTCTCAGACTTGTGCAAGCTAAGCGTCATGGTCGTCCTGATGCGGTCATGCGTCTTGGGGTGCAGCCGGCAGCTGCTCCTCCGGGTCTGCCACAAGAAGGGCTCCTCCTCCTGCTGCTGCTACCGTGGCCACTGGATCAATGTATCGTCGCTCAACGTGACCTCACCTTCGATGTGGAAACACTCATCGGTGGGGTCGTAGTGATCGGAGTTGGAGTCAGGGTCACCGCAGTAGAAGATGGGGAAGCGCCCTCGCAGCTCCTTGTTGAGCTGTCACCGCAGTGCGCCAATGGTGTTACTCCTCAGACTGGGTGCTCATGAGAAACCCAAGTCCTCGAAGGCTGGCAAGACTGTCGCTAGCTCCATGGTCGCGTGCAAGAGGGCTCCTGGGCGGTCCTCCTGCGCACTTATGCCAGAGCGCACCGTAGTGGAGTATGACTTGGCGACGTTGTCCAGGCTGAATGGGAACCGACGGCGAGCACCAAACAGCCCGTGCGGCAGCAAGTTGGGTGGCGTCAGAACCGCGCGCGTCGGAGGATCCTCGCTGGGCTCCCTTGATGAACGCATCACGAAGATAAAGTCAGGTTGTCCATAGGCTCATTCTCTGCTCCCGGGCGCAGGTCTGCCAGGTCCTCACCCAGAGGCCCGGTGTTGCCTGCCAGGAACAGAGGGAATGTGGCGGGCGTTAACCCCAACATAGGCTGATGATGACGGTGGCATTGGTCGCGCCCCTCCTGGGCGTGGGGGCTCACAGCGGCCTCCGCTCGGATCACCAATCGAGAGTAGGACCATGTCATAGCCATGGCTGAGTGACATGAACACCAGGTTCCCAAACCAGATCATCGTGGCTCACGAAAGCGGCGAGGATGAGTCTGTCATTCGAAAAAATGGCAGGAAATCGTTAGTGACTTGCAGATCCCCTACCTAGCGCGCTAACTGTCGGTGTTTTGACCCCGGGGGCCTAGCACCAATGAGTAAATTTGTATTGCATGCTCCCTAATCTAGATGGTGATACAAGAAGAACACACATGGTTTATCCTGGTTCAGGCAATAGAAGGCCCTACGTCCAGCGGGGGGAGTTTGTATTATCTTGCACTGAGGTGCTTGTACAGGGGTGAATACAAGCGAGCGAGTGGGCGAATTGAGCTAAGGCTTGAGCGGTTTGGGCTCTGGTAGCTCTCTATGCCTCTTCTCCCTAACCTAGGCCCTGGGGCCTCTTTTTATAGGTGAAGGAGGGGCATAGGGGTACAAAGATCCTAGGGCTGTCGTGGTTGCTGACGTTGAGGGGAAGATGCCATTCATATCGCAGTTGCTGTAGAGATGTGCGTTGGGTGTGGTGGACCCTATAGAGACGTGCTTGGAGGGGATGGTCATCCTTTCATGCATATGATGACGTTGCTTGATGGCTGAATGACCGGTGCCCATGCGTGGGCATGTGGATCTCTGTAGCCATCGCATCTGGAGTGGTTGGAGCGCTGTCCATCGGCGGTGAGACCCTACTCTAGGGGGTGGTCGAAGGGATTCAAATGTAATTAAAGGGGACAAGGCCCAAGTGGATAAGACCGGGTCCTAGAGAATATGGGCTTTGTGTTGGCGAACGCATCTCGAGTGGGCCCGAACGGGGCACAGTGCATGGTATGGTGATTCAGTGTGGTATGATCCGCCGATTTCCTAGGTATGGGTGGTAAAAGGTGGATTTGACCGGTGTACTTCCTACTATTACCATGGCTGTAGCCACGAGGTTAGGCGGGGGCTGGTGAAAATGCATTGAATGCTCTGTGTGTCGTACAGGGAGTAGGTACTCGAAGGGGGCTACTGTACTCGAGGGTCGGTCATTCGCTCGGGGAAGTTCCGTCATCGAGGGAGGGCTGGTTCCCTCGAGCGGATTGCCTCGAGCTGAGAGGGACCTGTCGAGTGTATAGCAGTCTGGGCCATTGAGACCCGTTCGTGGGCTGACCCAGCGTAGCTGGTTGCTTGGGCTTGATGCCTTATGCATTTTGGTCTGAAGGATAATGACAGTGGTTTGAGTTTGATGATGTCGGGGTTAATTCTCTTTTAATCAAGGGTTAAGGGTACCCCTTATTCAGGTACCTGACAATGTGAGTGATATTTTTTACTTACAGTTCTTCCTCCGACGATGGATGGGAGTTGTGTCTTTTGTTGAAGTTCATCATATGCCTTGCTTCTTCTCTAAAGTGAGTTCATCTCTCTTGACTTACCCAAGTTGAATTTGAGAGTTTTTCCTATAGGGGTTAGTCCAACAATTAACCAATGTCTACTAGAGCATATCTTTAGTTCAATAACCAAACTAGACTCCATGTCTAATTTAATTAAGGAAGGCATTTTAACCTAAGCATCACACTTAATTTAAAAGCCTTTGGAAATACTCTAGATGCATTTCCAAACCAAAGCATACTATAGCAGACAAAGGCAACAAGAAAGCACTTCATAGATTTACTCAAACAGAGAAGAAAGAGTATGATCATTTGAGAGTTTTTTTAGATGCACATGACATGGATGTATGCAAGGAACTAAACATGCAATGGGTTTGAGAAAGCATAAACTAAATAAAGTGGAGAGGATGCATGGATGAATTAAAGTAAACATGCAGTGGAATGATGTTAAAACCTAAACTAAATGGAGCTCATGGAATATTGAAGCAAACATGCAAGAATTTAAAAGATAACTACTCATAAATTTAAAGTCCATGAACAAGACTGTCTCACCTTGATTGATCATACTTACCATGACTCACATGATGGTTGTGAGTAGTGCAGCTTCAATGTTCGTAACTTGAGATTTGAGTTGAATTCTTTATGACCTTTTCTCCAATCTACACATGGTTAGAATAAAATATATGTATACACAAACCTGTGAGATGGCAGGGTTCCATTGTTGATGAATGTTGAATGTTGCGGCACCCTGGGTTCGTTAAGGTCTCTTCTTTTTTCCTGTGGAATCTGGTCGGAAGGTCGAAACAACTTCTTTTGTCCTGTCTATTCCACAACTCAACAGAACAAGGGGTAATCCTACTAAAGCTAGTGATACACTAAATTAGCAGACATCAAGATCATTATCAAAACCTTTACGCCAAATGCTTGCCCAGCAATGGTGCCAAAAATGCTTGTTGGTATAAATTAAGTGCAACTAAAATATGAAAGATTCTGCAAGCGCACAGAAATTACCATTGTAGCATTTTATCAGGAGTATCCAGGTATCGTTATTTATATTTTACCACAGGGAAGCATGGGTTAAAGAATATGATAATTCACCATCATGTATCTACTAACTTAGTAAACCAACTAGACTATAGCAGGGGTAAATGATAAATGATAGGATATATGAATGAAAGCACACACATGAGAATTCTATAATAAATGAGTAGCTAGTTAAAGTGAGAGGACAACTCTAGTACTTGGGTTGTAAGGTAACAAGGGATGGATAGATATAGCAATCACACAACAACACTTTGGGACACTAGAACACTAGCTACGGAAAGGGATGAGAAGGGGGCTAGGAAGGTCCGGCTACGGTCCTACAACACCAACCCGAACGAGGTGGAATACGTCGGCCATCAGGACTTTCATGATCCTGGGGCTACCACAATAATCCGCAAGATTGTGTGCAATCTCAGGTAACCTCTAGTCTAGAAACCATGTCAACACTATCAATTACTACTCTAATTATCTAGGATAACTAGAGCACTCGATGCGAGCGAAGATCCCATGCTAAGGCATAACAACTATACTAAGCACTCAAATGAAAGGCATAGAAGTACATAGAGAAAATAAATATATTAAAGCATAAGTCTTGCAAAGAGTAGATACATAGACATACCAAATCCCTGAAGACTTCTCCAGAACCGGAGCGCAGCTCTGCTCTCCCTAACTCTCATCTAGATCTAGTCTACTACATTGGAAAGTCTAGCCCTAATTCTCTAGAGATGAGAGATCATCCTTTCGAGGGACGCCTCTACATGTCCACAATGAATAATTAATTAATTTAAATCCTAGGGTCTAGGGCTCCTTATATAGGGGGCACCTAGGAGGCCTCTTCCTTGAATAAATGATGTGGTACGAAACTCCTTAGCATAATTAATTAATATGCAATGGGATAATTGGTCCAAATTCCAGATTAGGCCCAAATAACCATGGCATGGCTCCATCTCGTCCATCCATCTGAACTGACCTTGATTAATGGTTATTATTAATCCTCATAGGCGGTGGAGGCATGATCTGTGTGCTCGCACCTCATTGGTGGAGAGGCCTAGGCGGCCGACCCTGCTCTTGGGCGGGCACGCACCGGCTGCTGCCATGTGGGCCCTCCTTTGCAGGGTCGCCTCCTCGATTCTTCTAGAATATTCTTGAGTTGCTAGACGTGGTATTCTCTGTATGTAAATCCAACATGTGGACCTCTTTTGGCTCTTTTCTGATAACCCCTGCAGAAATAGACAATCACCAAAACTCATGGAATTCTATCAGTGTAACCCGTATATCTAGATGGTAATTATGTTTAAGTCCTTTTTCATGTCTCGTTGATGGTTAAAAAATTGACGTTAACTACCGTCAACAAAGATGTCCTTTTAACACACTTCTATTTTGGCATTAACAAGGAAGCTGCTCTACATCTTGACAATGCTTCAGGAGGATCATTCCCGCACAAAACCATAGTTGAGGGGAAAGCCATCCTTGAGAGAATTCTAGAAAACACCCCTTACACTGGCATTTTTGATGAGTTTCCCGAGGAAGAAGAAAAGGAAGTTGAGTCTAGCCCCGAGCCAAATAAAGAGCACCTAACCAAATCTAAAATTCTTGTAAATCCTTCTAATGATTTGGTTGTAGAAGAACCTTCCATGATGGGAACACATCACAATTTAGAGAGTGATGGACCCCATCCTTCCACATTTCTCTCGGAAATTGAGGTAGATCTTTTTTTAGATTTTGGGAATGCCTTGAATTTTCCACTTCAAGTGAAGCCTAGGGTACACTCTGCACAATTTGAGGATAATGATGGTCTACATAATGATGCTTTCCTTTTAGAGCACATTAAAGGACTTTCAGCCATCATGAGCCATGAGTGGTTGGCAGAAACGGAGTTATCCACTGAGGAATCATTGCCCCTAGAGACTTTACCTTGCAATTTTAAGGGAATCACCATAGAGACTTATTATAGTCCTACTATTGGGATAAATATCATTCCTATGGCTTTGGCTAAAACACTTTGCCCAATGAGTCATTGATCCCATCTCACAAGCTTTTAAGAACTCCTTTTGGAGTTACTTTAGAAAGTTATGGGGTCATGAGGTCGATTCCCCTACGTATAAGAGGCTCTGAGTATCGTCTAGACTTTCACATCTATGACATCTCGGATACGTCTCTCTTGATTGGTGTACCCTTTGGAACACTATTTTAGAAACGACCAAATGAGGGTCTTTTGAATTTAAGGCTGGGAAGTTCTCCTATCGTTGTCTCACTTGACCGCTCACATAATGCGATAGTAGAACCCAAGCCTGAATAAGATCCTATTGAGGAAGTGTTAGTGGCATCTCTAGAAGACTTGGCTCAACCTACTTTTGAAGCTGAACACTTCATTGAAGAAGAGGAAGAGCTAGTAGAACCTATCGACTCGACCCATTTGAGGTGCCACCACGACCTTCATTTGAGCTTAAACCTCTTCCTCCTAGCTTGAAATATGTCTTTCTCTATAATAATCGAGAGACTCTTGTCATCATAAGTGACAAGCTTTCCCAAGAAGAAACTCATAGGCTTGTCACTGTCCTAGAAAAACATAAATCAGCCATAGGCTACTCACTCTATGACCTCAAAGGGATTAGTCCTGCTCTCTGCACTCATCGTGTCCCTACAGATCCCAATTCATTACCATCTAGGGAACCACAATAGAGACTTAACAATGCTATGCGAAAGGTTGTTAAGAAAGAGGTCTTAAAGCTTTTACATGCCTGGATTATTTATCCTGTGCCACATAGTGAGTGGGTCAGCCTTGTCCAAGTTTTGCCAAAGAAAGGAGGAATGACAGTTGTTAGAAATGAGAAGAATGAACTTATTCCTCAGCGCACTGTCACTGGGTGGTGTATGTGCATTGACTATCGGAAACTTAACAAGGCTACAAGGAAAGACCACTTCCCGTTACCCTTCATTGATGAAATGTTGGAACGGCTTACAAAGCACTCTTTCTTTTGTTTACTTGATGGATATTTCGGATATCATCAAATCCCAATCCACCTGGATGACCAAAGTAAGACCACTTTCACATGCCCGTATGTAATGCTCCAGCTTCCTTTCAATGGTGCATGATGTCTATTTTCTCTGAAATGATCGAGAAAATCATGGAGGTGTTCATGGATGACTTTACCGTCTATGGAAAAACCTTTAATGACTGTTTAGAGAATTTAGATAAAGTCTTACAACAGTGTGAAGAAAAGCACTTAGTCCTGAACTGGGAAAAATGCCATTTTATGGTTCAAGAAGGAATAGTGCTAGGACATAAGGTGTCCAAACATGGGATAGAAGAAGATAGATCAAAGATTGAAGTTATTGAAAAACTTCCACCTCCCATAAATGTAAAAGGAATCCGAAGCTTTCTAGGCCATGCAGGGTTCCATAGGCATTTCATCAAAAACTTTTCCCAAATTGCTAGACCTCTGACTAGCCTTCTAGCTAAAGATGCACCTTTCATTTTCAATAATGAGTGTCATGAAGCCTTCCAAACCCTCAAACAGGCACTCATTTCAGCCATAATCATCCAATCACTTGATTGCACTTTATCTTTTGAGATCATGTGTGATGCTAGCGACTTTGCTGTTGGAGCCGTTCTCGGCCAAACAAAGGATAAGAAGCACTATGCTATATCTTATGCTAGCAAAACCTTGACTGGGCCACAGCTCAATTATTCCACCACTGAAAAAGAGTTGTTGGCAGTTGTCTTTGCAATAGACAAGTTTAGATCTTACTTAGTTGGAGAAAAGGTAATAATTTATTCAGACCATGCTGCCCTTAAATACCTGTTCACTAAGAGAGATGCTAAACCTTGGCTTATAAGATGGATTCTTCTACTCCAAGAATTTGACATAGAAATAAGAGATAAGAAAGGAGTAGAGAATTCAGTAGCCGATCACTTGTCTAGGCTCCAGTATAAGGAAACACATGAGTTGCCCATTAATGAGTATCTAAGGGACGACACACTCCTCAGGGTAACACACTCTAACCCCTGGTATGTAGATATTGTGAATTATATGGTTGCAGATTATGTTCCACTAGGAGGGGATGAGATAGCTCAAGTATGATGCTCGATGCCACTTATGGGATGATCCGTATCTTTATCGGATTTGTGCCGATGAGTTGCTACGGAGATGTGTCCCAATGGATGAAGCCATTAAAATCATCAATAGATGTCATGCATCACCCTATGGAGGACATTATGGAGCATTCTGCACACATGCTATGATCTGGCAAAGTGGATTATTCTGGCCTACGATGTATCAAGATACAAAGGAGTTCATCAAAAGATGTACTGGATGCCAGAAGCATGGAAACATCAATGCTCGGGATGCAATGCCACTTTAAAACAACCTCCAAATAGAGTTGTTTGATGTCTAGGGAATTGATTACATGGGACACTTCTAGAAGTCTTGAGATGCTGAATACATCTTGGTGGTAGTTGACTATGTGTCCAAGTGGGTTGAAGCTCTACCATGTCGTGCCGCTGATTCCAAGCATGCCAAGAAGATGTTCCATGAAGTGATATTCCCAAAATTTGGAATGCCAAGAATGATCATAAGTGATGGAGGATCACATTTCATCGACAAGAGATTCAAACAGTTCCTAGCAGAACATAGGGTCAAACATAATATTGCAACTCCATATCATCCTCAAACAAGCGGTCAAGCTGAAACATCAAATAAGCAAATCAAGAACATCTTGCAGAAGACCATGGACAAGATGGGAAGAAATGGAAGTTCAAGCTCCCTGATGCACTTTGGGCTTACCGAACTGCAACAAAACACCCATAGGCATGACACCCAATCAGCTTGTATATGGTAAAACATGCCACTTGCCTATGGAATTGGAGTTCAGAGCTAACTGGGCAATCAAGAAATGAAACATGGATCTTCATCTAGTTGGCAAGAACCGTCAGATGCAAATTTTAGAGTTGGAAGAATGGAGAGAAAAGGCTTATCACAACTCCAAGATTTACAAAGAGAGAACCAAAAGATGGCATGACAAAAGAATCAAGCACAAGGAGTTTAAGCCTGGAGATAAAGTCTTACTATTCAACTCAAGAGTGAAGCTCATCGGTCATGGAAAACTAAGAAGCAAATGGGAAGGGCCATTCAAGGTGATTAAAACTGCATCTCATGGTGCCGTCACACTTCAGGATGACTCAAGTAACATATTCAAGGTAAATAGCCAATGTTTGAAAGTTTTCCTTGAACTTGAGAACTTTGAAGAAATTGATGCGATTGAATTTCTGCAATTTAATGATCCCTCTAACAATCAATCAATCTCAAAGGTTCTAGACAACTAATTCTTGAACACCTAACTCTTAATTAGTTCCACGAGTTTTGTTGTCTATTTGAGCTTTACCGATTTCGAAGGATTGGAGGAGCGGACAAGCAGAGGTTCATTGTCAGGCAGTTACACCAAAAGACTATGTCAACATCCAACTTGGGGGAGGCACCCCCGTGCAGTGGCGAAGCTACGTTCACTCGACGGTGTCATCCGACACCGACGACTCTGTGGTCGTACGTGTACCCTGACAAATTTTTGCCGTGGTAGAAGTCCATCATATTTCCTTCTGAGTCCATCAGTCGCAGGTCTAGAATGCCAAACGTTGGCCTTCGATACAGCCTAGCAGCACGTCGCACACCCACACCTGCCCTTTGATCTTCGACTCTTCGTAATCTTCCATCTCAAATCCGCAAATCCTAGGGCAGGCGGGCAGCCGGCGGCAGAAAAAGCTCTATGCTTCTTTTCCTCCTTGCGTTCCAGACTTCCGATCTAGTAAAGATTAAAGAACTAGAACATCGTGCTCTTTCATTCAGAGTTTCTTTCAGTGTTTTGGATCAAGATGCCAGGTATGTATGCTAATTTACAGTACGCCTTGCACATTAGCATCTACTATAATTTTTCATGGTATGACTAATTGTCTAATTTGATAGGCAATCAAAGCAAATTGGAAGGGTTTTAGCTTTTCATGGCCATGATGAATCAGAGGAGTCCACAAATAAAGGGAATTTTTGAGAGTACAAAGAAACATTTGGCTTTCCCTTTGGTCTGTCGGCTTCTCAAGCTAGTACTAGTTCTTCCTATCGCCACTGCATCAGTGGAGAGGTGCTTTTCGGCCATAAGAATTGTGAAGACAATACTGAGAAATCATATTGGAGATGGATTTATGAATGATTACATCATATGCTTCGTAGAACAAGTATTTTTAGCTACAATTCCAATTGATGATGTGATAGTTCGCTTTCACAAGATGGAGGATCGTAGTCATCAAGGGACACTATAAGAGGTAACTACTATTGTGATTTATAAAAGTATGTCATGATATGCAGTTATTACTTAGCATAATTTATGTTATATATGGTATTATATTATCGCAACCTATAAGTTAATGTTCGGTTAGTTTTGAGTGCCGACCCCGATGGCCGTTTTCCTGGCTTCGCCGCTGCCCTCATGTATCTAGGCAAGTATCCTTATCCTCTTAAAATTTTATTTTTTATAATTAAAAAAATATAGTGAGCACATGAACGTTCACACTTATATAATTAAAGTCAAGTTTTGTTATTTCATAATAATGTGTGTTAGTTAGAGTGTGTCTAGTTTATAAATAAAAAGAACCTGGTCTAATCTCTGGTTTGGAAATGATGAATAGTTGCTCTATCGTAATTTCTTTCAAGTACCTAGTTTTCAGCCTTGAACTCTCCCGAGTTTTGGAAATGATTATTTTAGCCTAAGATTTGCTCTGAGCTTGAAACTTGTGGGTTGCGAATGCTTGATCTAAGTCTAGGTAATTGATGGATATGATATGAGAAGGTCTGAGTTATTGTTTATCTTGTTCCTAGTGACACTAGAGTTCTGCAGATTTATCTTTTGAAAAACTTAAAAATGCCACATGATGAGTTCCTGTATGATGAGAGCTTAAGTTCCTACCACAGCCATGTATGCATGCTTGTTAGAATACGACAAACTTTCACATTTATTTACTGCTTGTGTGCATTGAGTTTGGTTGAGCTGTGTTGACCCTTAGGAGCTTTTCATGCGGTTAAAATCAAGATTTTACACACATCATGCACCCCTTGCTACTTCTACCCTGGAAATACATACCACCAAATTCACCCATTTCGATCCACTCAAAAAATTCTACTCCTACACTGGGAGTGAACACCAAAAATATTTCCCATAGGTATTCCTTGTCTGCTAACCAACTTCCACAAAGTAATTGCTCCAAGCTTTTTTCCTTTTCTCTCAAATGTTTCATTGCAATATATTCTGAGCTATTCAAAAAAAAGAGAAAAAAGAAAAGAGAGAAGAGAAAAAATTATGATAAAAATATATTTATATATAGCAAAGCCCTAGTTTTTTAGTTCTTCAAAGTTCCAAGATGAGAGAAGTTACCCTTTTGTAAAGGAGCATTGTAGAGTTAGGTTTTCACCCCTTCTACCTTCCACAAATATTCTCCATCATATATCTTTTGTTTATTTTGTAACCACACATGCACATCTTGATTTGATTGTATGACGAGTTCCTCTGGATCCATGGTTGGATTAGGCAACATATGTATTGCAAGTATGTATGAGCTATTTCTTTCCCACCAATGAACTCCACATATATTATTAGTGAGAGAGATGAGGCACAATGTTACTCTGCCTTATTCCAAAAATACCATATATTCTGAGTGAAGGCAAAATACCACATATGAGAGACTTGAGAGGGTCATACAAAGGAATCTCTGAGTATTGTTTTAAAAACTTACAAAAACTCTAGAATAATGGTTGATCGAAGAACTCGAGACATAGTGCTTGACTTAATTGTTCTATCTTTCAATTGCTCAAGACTCAAGTGAAGGCTACAAGCTCCATGGTTGAAGGTAATATGGGTAAGTTTGAAAGTTAGAGTAGTTTAATCTAATCTGGAGGTGAGTTCTTGTTTGAATGCATGTGTATTTTTGAGGTGTGAAAGCATTGTAGCAACTCCTGATCCATTGATTGAGATTATCTTTGCTCAGGGATGAGCAAAGTTTAAGCTTGGGGAACTTGTTGACACTCATTAATGACAATTTTTAACCATCAACTATTGCGTGATATAACATGAAATGAACCACAAAGCATAGTTGTAGGTTTGAAACTAACGAGTTCTACCAGTTTTGGTGTTCTCTACTGTTTTGCAAGAATATTAATATTTCACTTAATAAAAGTATCTCAAATGATGAATTGGAGTAACCATTGCAAAGGTCTCGTCACGCTGATCGAAACGGATATATTACTTGCTATGTTAGGAGTTCAGAGTGAAAAAATATTAATTTCCCAAGTCAAAGAAGAAATCGACAAGGAAGTGGGACCCACATGCATAGTACTTAACCCTGTCGCAGCAGCAGCGGGCGCAGAGGGAGGCAGACGCTGCCAGGCGGGCCCCATGGCAGCAGGTGCTGTCCCCTGGTGCACGGACACGCGACCTGGCGGGTCTATGGAGCGGCGTCACGTGGCGCCGGTCGGCCACACACGCGCGCGCATCCGCGCGCTCACGCGAAGGCGGGCGGGAACCGCGTTGGGTCGGTCCAGGCAGGTTTGGCGGGGCACATGGCAGGCCAGGAGAGGCCGCCCCACCAGTTACACAGGCTAGGCGCGGTGTGCTCGGCCAGGAGCAGTTGGGCCGCCCCAACCGTCCGGTCTGGGTGGCCAGAATAGTCCAGAATCTTCCAAAAACGCTGATAGGGCACTGGTTCGACCGGTTTAGCTCTGGTTCAGGCCCTATATGGTCGTTTCTTTACCGGTTTCTTCTACAGGAAGCTTGGGGATGACTCTAGAAGGTTTCCATGAATCCTGTAACACCCTCACCCAGGACTTAATAGAATTAATAGGATACTTATACCAACCAGTTGCAACTTCTTTTCCAAAAGCTCATCATGAAAGAACTCTGAGGCTAAGCGTGCTTGGCCTGAAGCAATTTAGAGATGAGTGACCGATCGGAAAATTTTCTAGGTGTGCATGAGTGAGGACAAAGTGCGTAGAAAAGACTAGTGTTGGTCTATGAGGAAAGTCTATGTCCTAAATAAGCGGCTAGATGTAAGCGGGCCTAGCCTCGAGGAGGCGGGACGTTACAAATGGTGTCAGAGCTGACCCTTGTGGTTTCACGGGCGTGTGTGCCAGTTGCGCAGGCATGGTGCGCATGGCTGGTATGGATTCAAAGTGGTCACACAGTATGGCACATTCGCTAGCACTAGACACACAGACGTGGCCAAGAGGGGACGTTCCTGGCCTGGGGTTGATCGACGAGGACGGCGGTCTTCTAGGGTGTGAGTATGTAACACCCCGACCCAGGGCTTAATAGGATTGATAGGTTACTCATACCAACAAGTTATAGCTTTTTTCTAGAAGCTTATCACTAAAGAACTCTGAGGTTAAGCATGCTTGGCCTAAAACAATTTAGGGATAGGTGACCGACCGGAAAGTTTTCCAGTTGTGCACGAGTGAGGACAAAGTGCGTAGAAAATACTAGTATTGGTCTGTGAGGGAAGTCTATATCCTAAATAAGCAGCCAGATGTAAGCAGACCCAGCTCGAGGAGGCGGGATGTTACAAGTCCCAACATCCGTATAAGGTCACTTAGATCTGATGGTGCACAAAACTCGGCGTATGGATCCAACAGAGAGTTGTAAACGTGATGTGGATCGATGATGTGGCAGTTCCTTGCCCCTACTCCACCTCAGACTATATAAGTAGGCTAGGGGCACCCTCCCTCTCTATCTCCTTCTTTATTATCTACATATACATCAAATTCTAGGGTTTCAATTAGAAGTAGAGGTCCCTCTAGTTGAGTCGCTTCTAGTTCTAGATCTAATTCTAGTTCTAGATCTAGTTGTCTAGATCATCTAGTTGTAATCTAGAGAGGAGAGGAGAGAGCTGAGGAGGAGCCAGACCTGTCAGATCTTCTTCAACATTGTACTTTTGCAGCATCTGGTTCGTCTTCAAGTAATCTCCAGGTTCTTTATTTATTATTTTCTAAGTTTTATATTTAATTTTAGTTCTTGCTTTATTATATTTACTGGATCTCTGATCGTATTGAGTGCTCTAGTTATCTCGAGTAATTAGAGTAGTAAATGCTTGTGTAGACATGGTGTCTAGGCTATAGTTTACTAGAGGTTGCGCCCAATCATACGGATTGTTGTGGTAGCCCCAGAGGTGATAGCTCTGTCAGGCCTTTGTAATCCACCACATACGGGTTGATGTTTCGTAGAGCTTTTGGCAGCCTTCCCCCAACTACTTTCTTCCCAGTCTTTTTCGAGAGTTGGAAAGGTACTGCTGCTCTAAAGTAAGTAAAGTAGAGTAAGCCTTTAATTAGATAGACCTACTTAGGAAAACCCTAAAATCCCCCACTACCCATAATTTACCCTTTCCTTGGATGTTCTTGATTCTCTAGTACACTCATGTTTCCCATGTAAATCGATACTCTGGAATACACCCAGTGAAAGCTACTTTGGTATCTGTGCACTTGCAGATTTTTTCTGTGTGCGTTTAAAATACCCAACAGTCTTTACCTAACACAAGTCAAGGGCCCGAATCAGTATAAAATCATCTATCTTGTCAAGCTTGTTGCCATAATCGCCGAGTTTCGCAGTCTGCCAAGCTCCTTCGAACAAAACCCCCTACTGGGTACCCTAGTGGTGGGTTATCGGTGATAAAACATTGACAGCTGGTGTGCCAAGTAGGGGCTTTTAGCAGATTGTAAACCGAGAGTTTGGCGGACCTCACCTTCAAGATGAGTTTCTCAACAGGAACAACCTTTGTTTTTGGTTCATGGATCTACGAGGCCAACGAGGAAGGCAAGCTCCAGAGCCGTCTGGCCAAGCAGTCAGAGCTCGACGACATCAAGATCAACGCTATGGAAGAATCTTGACTCATCAAGAAGCTCACGACACTCTCAACTTTGGATCTGAATCAGGAAAAAGAAGACCATGAAGCTGACTCGGAGAAGAATTCAAAGACCATTTCTAACTCCAACTCCATCAAAAATCTAACTCAATGTCGAGAAGAGGAAGAATATGCAACCGACTCTGAAAAGGACTTGAATACCGTCTATAACTCAAAGACATTCATCTCTATAACTCAAAGACATTCATCAAGGTTCCCAACTCATTTTTGTACGGATTGCGCAACTCAGCGTCCATCATGCAAGAATACCTGAAGAAGTCGCACAGGTGCCATGGGTGCCCAATGCATAGGAAGAGTAGGAAGAACCCATCTACGGAGCAAATTACTTTAGTCTGTAACCCATGAGACCCAAGAGGAAAGGCAAAGTAGATCATGAAGAACTTTGAGCCTACCAGAAGACAAGGAAGGATGTTTACGATCATGACTGAAGAAGATTATACAACTCATTGGCCAAATACTTTCTCCACCAATGGAATACACCCTGATTACTGCTATCAAGAACTGCCCTTTTAAGAAGGAAAAGAACTCACAACTTTATCTTTTGATGATGTTTATTTAGAAGAACAAGAACCTGCAAAAATTCAAAGAAGGCTGAGAAGAAGAACCGTCTACATGGCCGACATCGTGGAACTACCCGCTGTTGGGAGTCCTTAGCTTCTAATTAACAACATTTTAGTACTAAAATAAATAGAAGGTAGGGTTTTTACCTAATCTTTCCACAAGTTTTGTTGTATATGAGACATGCAAGTCCGACACATGGAAATGCACAAAATTTACATGAAAGTGCACTTCAAGGAAACATATTCAGAAAAGGCACGAACCAAAGAAAATAAGAAAGCCCACCTCAACACCAAACTACACCCATCCGTAACCGCAGAGAGGGTCCAGGCCCAAGGAGTAACCGACCACCCAAAGGCGGTGGCCGGCGGGCCCAGCCAGGGGTGCGACCGCTCCCTAGTGCGGCCGCCCCCTTGGTGGAGCCTCCTGGGCCCAGCCTTCTCAGGCAGTTCATAGGTCGGTCACCCCAAGATGATTTCACCTCCTTCCATACCAGGAGATGCCTGAACTGTCCTACTTGAGCTACAAAAGAAGGGCTCCTTCACCATTCAACATGCACACCATCATTTGGAGCACTACACCTCACATTTCATACTTGTTCTCTTTAGTTTAGTGTTAGTATTTGAGCAAGGCAAAGCTATCAAGGAAAGCTTGTCTCCTTGGAGGAATCAAAAACACTTTGGAATGAATACAAATTAGTTCTCCTCTATGAGCAAGTTCTTATCTTGTTTATATAGTTATGCATATGAATTAGAGTATAGTTGTGCTCATATTATGTTCATGACATATAAACTAGTCTATAGTCTATGTGTTATGTTCTTGATATGTTCATCAAAGTTCTTCATCGTTCATCGGATTAGTATGAATAGAGAAAGAACTAAGGATGGGATAATGGTTCATTGTGCCATCATGGCTGCTCCTAGTCGAGCCTGCCAATCCGAAGGGTTGGGGTCCCAGGAGGTTAGGAGTTGTTTCCAATTACATGAGCGCGGTGCTCGGGTATACGGAGATGAGCGGATATGTTGGTGCTCTATGGGCAGAGGGGTAGGTGGACAGACAGCCCTGTCCATCCCTAGCATTCCCCCACATTCAGGTATTGAGTAGGAGTTAGTAAAGTCTCTATCAACTGGTAGACCAGCTGCGGGGATCTCTCTATCATCTCAGACTTAGTCCTAATTCTAATCATATTAGTTAGATGTTATTTGCTATTCTTTGCATAGCTGTATAAGACCAATGCCTACTCATGTAGTTATTCTTTTATTCTTTATTTATCTTTTATCCTTGAGGTTGCTCCGATGTGTGTGTCCACTATCTTGAGAACCTATTTTTACCCCTGTTTATGCTATGTCTACCTATGCATTCAATAAGAATCATGTTTGTACCAAAGCTAGATGCATTCATCATGCCCTCCTACAGAAAATTATAAATATGACACCCTTGAATACTCATGGGTTGAAATGCTACAATGATAGTTCTGTGCACTTGTAGATTTATTCTTATTTCATGCTAAGCTATTGATTGGCGTACCTAAGTACCATTACTTAGGGATTGTAATTCTTGTTGTACCCCACGGCGCTGTACCATAGTTTTGCATATCGTAAGTAATGATGGTTAGGATGGCCAATCTGGCACTTCTAACTGTTATTACCAGACTGCATTACCTAGACCGGCGCCTCTAAGGGCCAAGGGTTACCTTTTTGAAGTAATGGTGGTTAGGAATGTCAACTTATGTTTCTAGTGTTATTGTTAAGGATGGACTCATCGTCTATATTTAGTAGCAATGCTAAGAAATGCCAACAAGTATTTCTGGTGCCGTTGTCGGGGAGGGCAAAAGAAAAATGCAAACATCTAGCATTGGCATAAACATTGATTACAAAATAAGCATGGGTAGCCATAGTTTAAATAGGCTAACTTTGCTATTTTCTACCTCTTTTTATTGGAATAAAAATAGGATAGTGTATGAGCGGTTTCAACCTGCCAGAAAACTTCATCAATGATTCGGAAGCACTCCTAAGGAAATGAAGGGCTTGTACCATTTCTTCTTCTGCTACTCCATCGGTAAACGAACCGGTCACATCCGCACCATCCGCTACTATCACCATGGCCATGTCACTCCACGAGTACTCCATCCCCACTGTTGCCAACATGCCTGTTGGGTCCACTGTCAATGTCGAGAACGGAAACTTTGAGCTTCGCAGTGGCCTATTCATGATGGTGCAGGCAAACTAGTTCTACAGTTTGCCAAGTGAGGACGCAAATGCGCATCTGCAAAACTTCCTTGAGCTGTGCAAGACAATCATCATCAAAGATGTGGCACCAGATAGCATCAGGCTCCGCTTGTTTCCCTTCTCCTCTCAGGGAAGGTGAAGCAATGGTTCTACCAAAGCAAGGAAGCTATCAACACGTGGGACAAATGTTCCATGGCGTTCCTCGTGAAGTTCTTCCCCATGTGCAACACAAATGCTCTATGAGGGAAGATATCAAACTTCCAGCAGACTTCACTCAAGTCCATTCCTGGGGCTTGGGAAAGGCTCCAAGAGTACATCCGGATAGGATGGAAGACTGGCTTGTGCTGCATAATTTCTATGAGGGCCTCATGGCCATGTCCAAAGGGCACATAGATGCCGCTGCTAGAGGCGCGTTCCTCTCCCTCACCATTGAAAGTGCACGACACTGATTGAGAAGATGGTGGCTAACCAGAGTTGGGGAGAAGGACGCAAAACACAAAAAGGCATGCACCCTATGAAGGAGACGGATTTGCTTGCTACAAAAATAGACCTATTGATGAAGAAGCTTGAGGGACATGCCACTGATCCTACCACTGGCACCGTCCAAGCCATAGACTCACACATGACATGTGAGAACTATGGAGATGTTGGCCATTCGGGGAACAATTGTCCCAAAACCCAGGAAGAAGCATCGTTCTTCAATAACGGGTTTCGCCAACATCAGCAACCAGGTAATGAGTGGAACAACCAGAACCGCCCCAAGGTAATTCTTCCAATTTCAATTCAAATTTTAATTCTTCCCAACCTTCATTGAAAGATCTTGTTTTAGGACAGGTTAAGATAAATCAAAATCTTACTAAAAAGCTTTCTTTTAATGATAAAATGTTTGAAAATATAAATGCTAAGCTTGATAGCCTGTCCTTATCTGTTAAAGATCAGGTAAGTTTTAATAAAAGAATAGAAACCTAGATCGCTCAGCTTGCCTCTGCTACTAAATCTACCGTTAATCCTGATAACTCTGTTGAGAATGTTAATTCGGTGACCACGAGATGGGGTAAGACCACTCATGATCCACCACATCCTAACCATAAGATAGGAAGGACCTCAAGGCGGCAGGAAGAAACACCGGTAGAGTCGGCGGAACCACAAGAAAAATTCACGGAAGATGAGCCGACACCAGAAGGCTATGTGGACACCACGATTCTACCTTTCCCCACAAGAATAAGAAGGAAGAAGAAGACCGGAGATGAGCATTTCCTTTGATTCATGGAAATGGTCGAGAAGACACACGTCAGTGCTCCGCTGATGGATGTCTTACACATACCGTCCTATGCCAAGTTCATCAAGGACATTATCAACAACAAGCGACCTTTGTCGTCCACAGAATTTGTCAAGCTGATGGAAGAGTGTAGCATAGCTATACTTAATCATCTGCCCAAGAAGAAGCAAGACCCTAGGTGCCCCACAATTACATGCTCCATTGGCACCCAGCAATTCAACCATGCCTTGTGCGATCTTGGGGCAAGCGTAAGCGTCATGCCAAAGTTAGTCTTTGATAGACTAAACTTCACCAATTTGGAGCCCACCAACATGACACTTCAGCTAGCAGACTCTTCAATTCGATACTCAGCAGGGATTGCGCAAGGCATCCCTGTCAAGATTAGAGGATATTATGTCCCAGTGGATTTTTTGGTGCTCAACATGGAGCTTACAAAGGAAACACCACTTATCCTGGGAAGGCCATTCTTGAGTACGGTAGGAGCCCAGATTAATGTTGGAGCTAGAGAAATCTGCTTCAATATCAATGGACAAGAAGAAAAGTTTGAGTTCAGGCCTCACTGTCAGGAAGAATGCAACATGATCCGCATCAGATATGGGCTGAATCCCCAAGGGATCAAGGAGGTTGAGATTCAGCCTCAACTTTTGAAAAATTTATCAAAAATATCAAAAGAATCAAAGAAAAAGCCAGAGCCAAAACAAAAGGAGGTTCCCAAAAGAAATATAAATAGGGAGCAAAAAAATAAAATGGCTCCTAAAAAGATAATACAAGAAAAGAGGGAAGAAATCCCCGAGCCTTCACAGAAAAGATGGTGTGGAAATAGAATGCGAAAATAGAACCTACGACCACACCACCCAAGACAAGTGAAAAAGTATGGAGGCTGAAGCAGGTGCAACCGTCTACTTCTCCCAAGATGGATGAACCATCATTGAGCAACCAATGAGGGGAGAAAAGTCCTGCTCAATGGACTTAAAAAGGTGAGCCTTTGCCGAAGGTAAATCGGTAAGATATCTTTAACTAGTTTTATTTAAAATTTAGCAAGTCTCTTTATTTTCAATAAATGTTCAGTAGTCTCTTTCTTAAAAAAATATAATAAATAATTTTTATACATTTATATGTATTTATATTTTGATAAATAAATTTTACCTAGTGCTAGTGTTGCATATATGATATTGTCTAAAATGCCCCTATGATCTTCCTTCCCATGTGCATGAATCTTTATGATCATAGGAATATTTTCTCATAAATGCAAGATAGTGTGATTTGGAGTATAATTTCAAGAATATCTTTGTCCACGCATCACACTTGATCGCAACCGGGATAGGAATCCACGCAGTCAGAGGAGCACCTGATGAAAAATAGAGGCTGGCAGGTGGACCCAGGGGGTCGACCGCCCCCTGGTGCGGCCGCACCCCTAGCTGACCCGTTCGGTCCCAATCTTTTTTGTACCTCCCTTTGATCACTCCAGAATCATGTCCCAGGTTACAATTAGTTTGTTTCCTAGTCAGAGACCACGGTAGCACCTATAAAACCTCCCATAGGCCTCACTTCTCCTCACACCAACCTTTTCTCTTCTCTCCCTTGCAAGGCTTGCTAAGCTCTCCCTTCTACCATGTCTAGCTACGCCCTTCACTGATCAATGCTCCTAAGGCTATAACAAACCTAGACATAGCACCCTACCAAGAAAGCTCCTCAGTGAGGGAAGAAGCTCGTGTTGAGAAGAAGAAGCCTTTAGCAATCTTGCTGGCACATATCCGTGCGCCCGAAGGTGGCACCAAGAACAAAATCTCTGTTGCCTGTCCTACCACTAGTGCTTTGGGCGTCAAGAGGAAGTTCCCTAGTGGTAGTGCGCCTAGCAAATGTGCTGGTAACAAGTTGGCTAGCATGGCCAAGGAGGCAGAGTCCTCTGGCACCCTATCAGGAATTAGGAGGCACCTGCCGCAGGCAAGTATCAAACATCGTGCAGTGATGTCCTAGTATCCTCACTGACCTCAAAGCCAAACAAGCTAGCTTATGCGTTGTTCTAAGGGTTTTAGAAGACAACCTAGAAGCGAGGAAAGCAAAGATTAGGGATCTTAGTGATGATGTCAATAAGTTCTGCTTCAAGTTTAACCTTAGACTCAGGAAGGTCGCTGAAGCCCTAGGTGTTGGGCATCTCCTCGAAGATCTCTAGATACACCTATTGCACGAGTTTGTTTAGGCACACTTTCCCTTTCACGATCTTTTATTTTCCAATCATTTCCTTTATCATGTAATGTGCCTATTTAAACTTATCAATGAATAAAGTTTTATCTTTGTGTTATGCACTTGTTTTCTCCATATATATTTGTGACTAATCAAGACAGGGAAGAAAACAAGTGTGGGGGAGGATTCTCCAACTCGAATGCACAACAAAGTCAAACTTTGGTTTGTGCAACTTTTCCCCCTCTAACATTTCAAAAGTTTTTAAAAGAAAAAGTTTAAAACATTTTTCTTTCATACTCCATCAAACATGTCTACCTACGCTCAAAATATTTGCATACTTTTAATTCCCTGTTAATATTCATACAGATTTATGAACACTATTTAGGGATCCCATTTTATCTAAGTAATTGACGAATAAGATATGGTAGGATGATATGATGCTTGGTCGTTCTTGCAAAGTACTTGGGATTTATTTTACAAAAAAACAAAAATTCAATAGCATGTTCCTTGAATGACAAATACCTACCAAGGCCGCATATGATTCTATATGAAGAAACCTTCCACATATGCTGCTTACTTTGTGTTGAGTTTAGTCAAATGTTATGACCATTGTTGAGAGATGTTTCATGCTCCCAAGATCAGAATTTACTTGCACCTACCAAATAAAGCCAATTCTCACCTTGAGAGTTGCGCAAAACATGCACCTCATCCTTCCACTAAAAATATGCCAACTCTTACACTGGGAGTTGTGCAGCTTTCTCCACCAAATAAAAATGCCAGAACTTATCACAGGAGCCCGCATTCCTCCTACAAAATTTTACTCCATCCATCTACCATCATGATATCTCCTTATTTAAAAGTTTTCCTTTGTCAATAAATGATATGGGGCTATTATAAAAAAGAAGAAGAGAAAGGACTATGCCAAGGGGCATAAGAAAATAAACAGGAAAGAAAATTCAAATACCCATTCAAAATATATATAATGAAGTTTCTATAGCCCATATCACTCAAAATTTTGTTCAAAGGAGTATCATGATGCATGGAGTATCAACAGGAGTTAGAATTAGGTTTCCACCTTCATATTCTTCCATACACATGCACATTCTGATCTAGGGGCATGGCGCACTCCCTCCGGTATGGTCTGGGGTTTGACTTGACAACATATGCAGGGTAAGTATGCACCTTTCTCCTTCCTACCTAAAGCTCTAGATAAGCCTTTTAGAGGTAGGATGATCAAGTGAAGGCATCACCTTTTTCATTCCTTGGTGAGGAACCTCTTACAAAAGAATGATGACTTGAGAGAATCATTCAAGGAACATAAGCTATCTTTACATTTTCAAAAACATGCAAAACCCCAAGTTTCTGTGTAGGGACAGGGTAAGAAGAGTTGAATCTAGGCTATTCCATTTTTCAATTACCCAAGATGACTTTGTAGATATTTTGAAGTTTATAAATCTAGGTGAAGCTTGGAATAACCCGTATGCAGATCCTTTTTGACAAGGAAGATGAACCCATTTGGTCCTTAGTACTTTACTCGAGGACGAGCAAAGGACCAAGTGTGGGGGAGTTGTTGGCAGTCCTTGGCATCTAATTTACAACATCATTTCAATATTAAAATAAATAGAAGGTAGGGCTTTTATCTAATCTTTCCACAAGTTTTGTTGTATATGGGACATGCAGGTCCGACACGTGGAAATGCACAAAATTTACATGAAAGCGCACTTCAAGGAAACATATTCAAAAAAGGCGCAAACCAAATAAAATGAGAAAGCCCACCTCAACACCAAACTAGACCCATCCGTAACCATAGAGAGGGTCCAGGCCCAAGGAGCAATCGACCACCCGAAGGAGGTGGCTGACGGGCCCAGCCAGGGGTGCGACCACCCCTGGTGCGCCCATCCCCTAGTGGAGCCTCCCGGGCCCAGTGTTGGCGTTTCTTAGCATCACTACTAAAGATAGACTTTGAATCCATCCTTAATAATAATACTTAGAAACATGTGTTGACATTCCTAACCACCATTACTTTAGAAAGGTAACCCTTGGCCCTTAATGGCGCCGACCTAGGTAATGCAGTCTGGTAACAATTGTTAGAAGTGCCAGATTGGCCTTCCTAACCATCATTACTTACGATATGCAAAACTATGGCACAACGCCGTGGGGTGCAACAAGAATTGCAAGCAGTCAAGGGTGGGTCAAAACCATCGACGGTCTAGCAGAAGAACTAAAGCAAAGAAAAAGAAGCAAGCATGGACCAAGTACATGCAAGAAAGCATGATATACAACAAGTTAAAAGCAGAAAAATAGGCAGTCAAGCTTGAAGAACAAGAGAAGGTCAACGAAGTAACCAGACAGCTCAAATCTCTAAAGAAGGTGTAAAAAGAGAAAGAGGTTTCATAGAAGAAGACTCAAGAACCTAAAAGGGTGGCAAATAAGGCTCAGCAAAATGAACAACCTACTATCATAGACCAGCAGGGCGGACAACCCCGAAGGTTAGTTTTCACCAGAATAGAACCAGAAGGAAGCTGCAACATAAGAGGTGGAACAAATCACCATCATTCAAGACCACCTCCACTGCCAAGATCTGAAAGAACCCACCCATACCCACCACAAAGAAGACCAAAACAAAGCAGGATGATAAGCAGAGAATGATGTGGAGAGTCAGAGTACATCATGCTACAAAGAGCATAGAAGATCACCATCACCAGATTACAACAAGAAACACAACTATGATGGATTTCCATGTTTTGCCAAAAGATTGCAAGACATGAAGCTACCGCACAAGTTCAAGCCATCAAATCACTCAAAATACAATGGGAAAGAAGAACCTAATCAATGGCTCAGAGTTGATTCACAATCCATCGAGTTGGCTGGAGGAGACAAAGACCTCAAAGCCCTATTCTTCCCAATGGCACTAGAAGTAATGCCACTGCAATGGTTTGATAAACTACCCACAAGGTCTATCAGATATTGGAGTGACTTGCAAAGACAATTTTGCAATCACTTCACAAGAATTATCATACATCTAATGACAGTAGTAGAATTGCAAGAAATCACACAGAAGCCAGGAGAATCACTTAGAGAATACTACAGAAGATTTGGCAAAGTAAGAGCACAAGTACATGAAATTACTGACAGAGAAGTCATTGATATATTCAGCAATGGAATCATCACAATGTGGCAATTCAAAGAGTTCAACAGCAAAGATCCAAAAAATAACAAAGAGCTCAAGCGGGCTGTTGAAAAGCGCATATCCTCAGAAGAGAAGACAAACAGAAAGTTCCCCAACAACAGAGACAACAACAATAGGAGAGGAAGGCCTGACTACCGGAGCAATAACAAGAGACCAATGTAGGAGACAATGGTGGCAGTAGCTAACAAAAGAACTAGCACCTACCAGAACTTAACCCCTCAATAAAAATGCAGAATAAATCAAAAGGAAATTCACAAACTTTGAAGACATGAACTGCCCTATGCACCCAAGATCGGGGCATAAACTCAAAGATTGTCCTGATTTCAATAGCTACGGAAAAGATGGGTGGTATAATAATAACCAAGAGAGAAGGATGATAGAACCAAAGAAGGAAGAAAAGAAACCTGAAGGAGATTTTCAAGAACCCCAGAAGCAATTATATGTGATATTCTCTGGAGTACCAGGTGTAAGGAACAAGCAGCAATAGAAGCTGGCACAACGAGCAATCACGGTAGTAGAACCCGCAATGCCAAGATATCTAGACTGGTTAGAATACCTAATCAACTTCACAAGGGAACATCAATGGACAAGCACATCTAACGCAGGTTGTTATCCACTAGTGGTAGCACCAACAATTGTAGGAATCATAGTCCCTAAAGTACAAATCAATGGTGGAGCTGGTTTGGACATCATATTCACCGCAACTTTGAAAAAGATGAACATCAACTATGAAGGGATGATTACACCAACAAGTACACCGTTCTATGGCATAGTACCCGGAACAGCAGCGGTACCGCTTGGACAAATAACATTGCCGGTCACATTTGGCACCAAGGAGAAATACAGGACAAAGTTCATCAAATTTGAAGTAGAAAATTTTGAATCATGTTACCATGCTATCTTGGGATGACCAACTTTAACCAGGCTGTACCACACTACCCATAACTATTACTCAAAATGCCGACAACCAAGGGGATACTTTCTCTACAAGGAGACCTACAAAAAGCATATGATTATGATGTGCAAGCCATCCAAATAGTAGAAAGATTGCAAGGTGAACAAGGAAGAAGGGAGATTGCCATGATAGCAGCAACTATGAACCCGCAGGAGATAGAAATCCCACAAAGAAGGCTAGCAAAAGTTTCACCACTCCAACCGAAGTGAAGACAAAGAAGATCGACCTGGAAACTGGTGATCCTGAGAAGACGGCGACCATCAGTGAAGAACTCAAAACTAAATAGGAATTCGCGCTCACCAAGTTTCTTAGGGACAACAAGACATCTTTGCCTGGAAGCCAGCAGACATGCCAAGAGTCCTGAGAGACTTGGTTGAGCATATCATTGATGTGAACAAGGGCTCAAAACCCATCAAGCAGAAGCTATGAAGATTCGCACCTGACAAGAAAGTAGCTATCAAGAAAGAACTCACAAAGTTAATGGCGGCAGGTTTCATCAAAGAAATCACCCCCAGACTGGTTGGCGAACCCAATACTAGTAGAGAAAAAGAACTCGCCAGACTGCTACAAGTGCATCGACTACACTAACCTAAACAAACACTGCACCAAAGACCCTTATAGTCCCCCAAGAATTGACCGAGTGATAGATTCAACAGCAGGAGCATCTCTACTGTCATTTCTAGATTGCTACTAAGGATATCATCAAATATCTCTTAGAGAAGAAGATCAGAGCAAAACATCTTTCGTGACACCATTCGGAGCATACTGCTATATATCAATGCCTTTCGGCTTAAAGAAGGCAGGAGCAACTTACCAATGGGCAATTCAAACAACTCTAGGGGATCAGATAGGAAAAAACACTGAAGCCTATGTGGATGACATCATAGTCAAAACAAATGAACCAGACACATTGATAGAAGACCTACAAGAAACTTTTACAAACCTCAAGAAATGGAGATGGAAGGTCAACCCAAACAAGTGCATCTTCAGAGTACCGGCTGGTCAACTACTTGGTTTCCTAGTTAGCAATAGAGGAATTGAAGCAAGCACAAAACAGATCAAGCAACTCTAGATATGGAACCACCAAAGAAGATAAAAGACATCCAGAAGCTGACAGGCTATATGGCAGCTCTGTTGGCGGTCCTTATGGATCATTCATATACCGCCAACTTAGACTAAAAGGGAGAAAGACAATCATATTCTACCACATATGCCTTTATAAATAGCAAGTTCCACTTGTACCCCTAGTATACATGTTTTACAGATCTTATGATACAACAAGTGGAAATACGCAACATCATGGAGAAAACGCAAAAGCAAAGACAAAATCAGAAAATACACAAACAAAGAAAATAGAGAAGCCCACCCTCGGAGCATACCCGGGCCTGATCGTAACCAGAGGAGAGGTCTAGGCCCAGAGTGAAAAATGATCATAATGACAAAAGCAAGGTAATAAGTCTGAAATAAAGTATTAAATGATCAATAAATGATAGTAATAATATCTGAAGTAAATGCATATCAAGGTAATGAATAAGATAATAAATGAAACATGCTAATAAATGTTGGGATATGCAAAAACTCCTAAAGGTCAACCTAAGACGGCCATTTCTAACTAAGGCTTCATGATCCTATGGTCAACATGGCTCTGGTACCACTTTGTCACTGTCTAACTAAGATTTTGAAGGAATGAGACCAAGGCAAAAGCCCATGTGCGCCCAGAACAATTTCACATATGAACGACAAATTACATGGTCCAATAAGCATAGTGTTCCAATAAAAAATAGTATAACAATTACATCGTACCATTATTACATAACTATCATCAGAGTAAAGCGGAATATAAATCACATCATCCAAAACAGAAAACAACTAAGATGACGTAGACGTAGCAACTCCATCTCGTCACAGGAAGGTCGACGGCAGCATCATGACGCCTAGTATCCTGGATAGTTCTCAGGGAAGTCACCATCCGAGTCATCACTTGAGCATCCTTTTGTTGGTGAATGGGCAAGGGTGAGTTCCATGTAGAAACTCAACAAGTATAGGCAAAAAATAATGACATGCAAGGCTAAAACAAGGTACAACTAAAAGGTAGACTGTGGTAGCATTTTAAAAGTAAACAATTAAGATTTAACTTTGCAACATATTCTCTAATCAACATGGTTGAAGCTCCCAACCCTTTAATTAAGGTTCAAGTAACATTAATGTGTCATTTAGCATCATAGATATAAACATAGATCATTAAACATGAGGTAGCCATCTCAAGGCAACACAGGATAGCCATCCCGATAAAACCCGAGGTAGCAACCTCAACATCACCGTGATTTAGTAGCTTAAACAATTTGGATAAATCGTGCGATGATCTGGGCCACTCGTGATGGTGAGCACGGATGGTATACCAATTTTAACTCTACGCAAAGGTGTACACTTTCACTCCAGATTGTGATTACTCTTTATGCCTGAGGGGATCAGCCTCTTAGCCCATTACCGAGATAGGCTGGCAGAGGTCACAACGATGTCCTTCACAGGGTCATAGGCAGTGGTAACCTAATCTGTGATGTCCCAAGCACATGAGAGACGTACTCGTAGCCGCCGCCCTGGTCTACGGATCCACCAGAACTCACACCCTTCATGCCATAGCCATGCTACCCATAGGTAAGCCACCCTCCTACCTATGATGATCTTGCTAATAGACCAAGCCAGTGCCCATTAGCCTGAAGATGTACGGAAGTCCCAGGTTGCCATCCTAGAAAGGACCACAAGGAGGAGGAGATACGGATGCCCCCGTCGCTATGAGCCCACTGACATCCGTTCCCCCTTCATTCACCGCCAACCAATGATGCGGAAATGCATCAACTTCTCTAACGGCCGAAGCCAAGAGCCCAAGGCTCAACAGGTTAATAAGCAAATTTTATTTTCATTAAACGGTGAAAGGTAAGGTAGAGCACTAGCAACCTAAAATCCTATCAACTAAAACCCCCATAGGATATCTCTGGGTAAAGTGGATAGTAAGTCCTGTGGTTTGCCAATTTAAGACACATGCAATGTATTTATAAACATGAATAGGCATAATATGTTCAAAAGGAATGCCTGCACTTGCCTTGGGTAATGTCCTGCTACACGTAGTCCTCCAAGTCCTGCTGATCCTCATTCACCCACGTCTCATTTTCTATATGCCACAATCATCACACACGAGCAATACATGCAAGCAAACGTACTTTAATTAGAAAAGTACACCAAAACATGATAATAGTAGCAAACAATAGCATAGAACTGTTCTACTCATCGAGAAAATTCCAAAAAGTACAAGATCACTAAAATCAGAGTAAAAACATGAAAGTTATGGCCTAAACAAGACTAGGGTCTAATCTGTAGAAAACAGGACTGAAGTCTAAATACTTTTGAACTACGAAGGACTAGATCATAATTAAAGGAAACTATAGGGGCCTTTCTGCAAAAATATTGAGGGCGGCGGCGTTCACTACGCTGACGGCCACGCGGCGGCGTGGGAGTGGCCGGGTCCGGTAGACCGGCCGTGGACCGTCCCCGTGGACCGAGTCCACGGGTCCACGGTGGACCGGCGGCGGTCGGGGTCGACCCCGACAACCTTGGCCGTGGTCGCCAGCGGCGAACTCGTGACGGTGGGCTGCAGGGCACATGGGGCTAGGCCAAGGCCACGTGAGTGATGGGCGTGCGCGTGCGCGCGCGATAAATGGCATGGCCATGGCAGGGCACCACGGCGACGGCGAGCGGCGGCGGTGTTTCTACGGCGACGCACCGCGGCATGTAGAGAGGGCGAGGGCGGCCACGAAGGGCACCTCCGTGACCCTCGCGGTCATACGAAGCTCATGCACGTGCTCACCTTGGCGGCGGACGGTGGCGAAGGCAAAGACGACGGCGGCGCGAGCTCGGTGGCTATGGCAGCTAGGGTTTCGTGATTTTGGCGAAACCGAGCGGCGGCGGGCTAGGGTTGCGAACGGGGCACAAGGGGGCTCGGGTATGGCGCTTTATAGCACAGCGATGATCCTCAGCTCGCGTGCGGGACATGCATGATGCGAGGCCAGGTTGAGCTCGGTGTCCGTCTCCTTGAGGGAGACGACATTATAGCATGGGCCCCACTCAAGTGGGCCCCATGGATCATCGGCACGGGCAAGCGGCGCGGCGCTGGCGTGCTGCTGACGTCAGTGGCTGGTGATGGCGCTGACACAGGTGGATGCAGCCTGCTGCCCTTGCTGGGCCGGCCCAAGGCACGCGTAGGCGGCTGAGCGGGCCGCGGCTGCTGGGCTGCTGCTGGCGGCCTGCCACACTGGCTGGCGGGCCTGGCTAAGCTAGCTGGGTTGCGCTGGCTGGCCTGGCCAGCTATGGTGAAGCCTGGCCACTGGTGGCCGGCTGCTGCTGCTGCTACCTTGGCCATGGCTGGCCAGTGATGGCCATGGCCGGCTAGGGTGGGCTATGCTTGGCCAGTGAAGGCTAGGGGTGGCCAGGGTCCACTAGGGACTGGCCTAGGCTAGTTAGACTAGGTTTAGTTAGTCTAAAAGTTAGAAGGGACAAGTTAGAGCATGTTAAGAACTAGAGAGCAAAACAAAGATTAAACAACAAGCTCAAACAAGTCAACCATAAAACTGTGCAGCAGCACGAATGCAACAATGCATGGTTTCTAACGTGCTACATGTTTTAAAGTAATTCACAAAACCTTTATAATTGGCCTATGAATGTAAAGCATCTATACAGAAATAAAATCAAATTTATTTAAAATTTAAAGTTTAAGATTAGGGTGTTATAGTTTGGATCCTTCCATGTGGGGATGATCCTTTTGCATAGAGCCCCTCCTCTCAAGCTATAAAAGAAGACCTCCTCTCTTCAGAATTCATTCATTCATCAACACAAAGAGGTCACCATGTAGAGAGGAAGAGCAAGCTCCATTCCACTAGCCTCTAGCTAAATTAGTATAGGGAGTGAGAGAGGGAAAGAGCTGGAGTAAGAGCGAAGTCGAAGCAGTTCTACCTTCGGGTGGATGAAGTGCCAGGCTTGTCGACTCTCGCTCTAACTTGTACCTCTACGATTGTCTTACTACTTGAAGTAAGAAGTTCGTGTTCAACTTTGGTGTGATTCATTAAGCATGTTACTTTCATAAAGCTACTTGTTTGTGGGATCATCATTTGTCCTTTGGATAGATGCTCTAGTAAGAGGACTCCTGATAGAGACAGATGTTCCTCATCACCGCTAGAGTAGTAGTCACCTTCATAGACGTGGTGTCTAGGTCGGAGTCGACCTTTGTATGTTGCGCGCACTATTGGTAGTCCTTAGCATCTAATTTACAACATCATTTCAATACTAAAATAAATAGAAGCTCAGGATTTTATCTAATCTTTCCACAAGTTTTGTTGTATATGAGACATGCAGGTTTGACATGTGGAAATGCACCAAATTTACTTGAAAGCGCACATCAAGGAAACGTATTCAAAAAAGGCGCGAACCAAATAAAATGAGAAAGCCCACCTCAACACCAAACTGGACCCATCTGTAACCGCAGAGAGGGTCCAGGCCCAAGGAGCAACCGACCACCCGAAGGCAGTGGTCGGCAGGCCTAGCTAGGGGTGTGACCGCCCCCTGGTGCAGCCGCCCCCTGGTGGACCCTCTCGGGCCTAGCCTTCTCAGGCGGTTCGTAGGTCGGTCACCCCAAGGCGGTTTCACCTCCTTCCATACCAGGAGATGCCCGAACCGTCCTACTTGAGCTATAAAAGAAGGGCTCCTTCACCATTCAATAGACACACCATCATTTGGAGCACCACACCTCACATTTCATATTTGTTCTCTTTAGTTTAGTGTTAGTATTTGAGCAAGGCAAAGCTATCAAGGAGAGCTTGTCTCCTTGGAGGAATCAAGAACACTTTGGTATGAATACAAATTAGTTCTCCTCTATGAGCAAGTTCTTATCTTGTTTATATAGTTATGCATATGAATTAGAGTATGGTTGTGCTCATATTATGTTCATGACATATAAACTAGTCTATAGTCTATGTGTTATGTTCTTGATACGTTCATCAAAGCTCTTCATCGTTCATCAGATTAGTATGAATAGAGAAAGAACTAAGGATGGGATAATGGTTTGTTGTGCCGTCATGGTTGCTCCTAGCCGAGCCTGTCAATCTGAAGGGTTGGGGTCCCGGGTGGTTAGGAATTGTTTCTAATTACATGAGTGTTGGCGTTTCTTAGCATTACTACTAAAGATAGACTATAAATCCATCCTTAATAATAATACTAGAAATATGTGTTGACATTCCTAACCACCATTACTTCAGAAAGGTAAACCTTGGCCCTTAATGGCGCTGGCCTAGGTAATGCAGTTTGGTAATAACAATTAGAAGTGCCGGATTGGCCTTCCTAACCATCGTTACTTACGATATGCAAAAACTATGGCACGGCGCCGTGGGGTGCAACAAGAATTACAATCCTTAAGTAACAGTACTTTGGTACGCCAATTGATAGCTCAGTAAGAATACTAATTAATCTGCAAGCACACTGAACTATCATTGTAGCATTTCAACCAGTGAGTATTCAAGGGTGTTGTATTTATAATTTTCCGTAGGAGGGCAATATGCATCAAGCATTGTATAAACATGATCACTTATTAAGTGCAATGGTAGGCATAGAGTAAACAGGAATAAGGCATTATATTCAAGATAGTGGACACACATCGGGGTCAACCTCAAGGATAAAAAATAAAGAATAAAAGAATATAACTAAACAAAGCAGGCACGCGTCATATATAACTATGCAAAGAACTGTTAGCAAAACATCTAACTAGCATGTCTAGCATCAGGACTAAGTCTGGGATGATAGGGAGATCCCCGCAGCTGGTCTGCCAGTCGATAGGGGCTTTACAAACTCCTACTCAATATCCGAACGTGGGGGAATGCTAGGGATGGTCAGGGCTATCACCACCTACCCACCTACCCCTCTGCCCGTGGGATACCGACATATCCGCTGATCTTCGCATACCCGAACACTCTGTTCGTGTACTTGGAAACAACTCCTAACCCCCGCGGACCCCAACCCTTCTGATGGACAGGTTACGTTAAGAGAAACCAAAAAGGCACGACGAACCATCACCTCATCCCTAGTTCTTCCTCTATTCATACTAATTCAATGAACAATGAAGAACAATGATGAACAAGTCAACAACATGATATACAAACTATATACTAGTTCATATATTGTGCTCATAACATGATCATAACTATACTCTAGTTCATATGCATGATCATATAAATATGATAAGAACTTGCCCATGGAAGAAGACCGAATTGTATTCATACCGAGAAGATCCTATCTTCCAAGGAGATAAGCTCTCCTTGATAGCTTTTGCCTTGCTCACAAACTACTAAGACTATTCTAAAGATACAAGTGAGAGGTGTGAGGTGAATGACTCCAAAATGATGTGTGTGTTGGAAATGGAGGAGCACCCTCTCTTTTATGGCTAAACTAGGATGGTTCGGCTTCCACAAATATGGAAGGAGGTGAAACTGCCTTGGGGGAACCGCCTTGAGCACCGCCTAAGAAGCCTAGGCCCGGGAGGGTCCACTGGGGGACCGGCAGCCCCCGGGACCGGCCGCACCCTGGTGGGGCCATCTGGCCACCGCCTTCGGGTGGTTGGTTCCTCCGTGGGCCTGGACCTCTCCCATGCTTACGATCAGGCCTAGGTACATACTGAAGGTGGGCTTCTCTATTTTTCTTGTTTGCGCATTTGCTGAATTTGTCTTTTGCTTTTGCACTTTCTCCATGATGTTGCGTATTTCCACTTGTTGCACCATAAAACCTGCATAACATGAATACTAGGGGTACAAGTGGAATTGGTCACTAGTAAAGGAATATGTGCTAGAATATGTTTGTCTTTCTTCTTTTTAGTCTAAGTTGACGGTATATAAATGATTCGTAAGGACCACCAACAACGAGCGTGGTGCTCGGGTATGCGGAGATCAGCGGATATGTCGGTGCCCCACGAACAGAGGGGTAGGTAGGCAGGTGGTGACAGCCTTGTCCATCCCTAGCATTCCCCCACATTCAGGTATTGAGTAAGAGTTCATAAACTCTCTATTGGCTGGCAGACCAGCTGCGGGGATCTCACTATCATCCCAGACATAGTCCTGATTCTAATCATATTAGTTAGATGTTATTTGCTATTTTTTGCATAGCTGTACAAGACCAATGCCTTCTCATGTAGTTATTCTTTTATTCTTTATTTATCTTTTATCCTTGAGGTTGCTCCGATGTGTGTGTCCACTATCTTGAGAACCTATTTTTACCCCTGTTTATACTATGTCTACCTATGCATTCAATAAGTAATCATGTTTGTACCAAAGCTAGATGCATTCGTCATGCCCTCCTATGGGAAATTATAAATACCACACCCTTGAATACTCATGGGTTAAAATGCTACAATGATAGTTCTGTGCGCTTGCAGATTTATTCTTATTTCATACTGAGCTATCGATTGGCGTACCTTAGTACCATTACTTAAGGATTGTAATTCTTGTTGCACCCCACGGCGCCGTGCCACAGTTTTGTATATCATAAGTAATGATGGTTAGGATGGCCAATCCGACACTTCTAGCTGTTATTACTAGACTACATTACCTAGGCTGGTGCCTCTAAGGGCCAAGGGTTACCTTTTTGAAGTAATGGTGGTTAGGAATGTCAACTTACATTTCCAGAGTTATTATTAAGGATGGACTCATCGTCTATCTTTAGTAGCAATGCTAAGAAATGCCAACACGCGCCCACGGGCAGAGGGGTTGGTGGCAAGTGGTGACAACCCTGTCCCCTCATACCAGCATTCCCCCATGTTCAACCATGGAATAGCGCTGATACTGGTATCGCTTGACAGACCAAGTGCATCAATGGGCCTGAAGCAAGCAAGTAGTAGGAGAGTTATCTTTTCTTAGGGTTTCTTCCTTAGACAAACCTCTCTACCTTAGCTACTCTTCACTTATCATTCCGGGAGAACTAGTTTAGAGATCTCTTACACTTTTGTTCCCTGTGGAAATACGATACCCTAAATACTTCCGAGTGAAGGCTACAACGGTACTTCCGTGCGCTTGCGAACTTTTCTGCTAACGCTAAGAAGTGCCAACAAGCTTTCTGGTGCCGTTGCCAGGGAACGGTATTCGTATTTATCTTCGAACCTAGTTCACCCATGTATCCTTGTGTTTTATTCAAAAAAATATTTTATCTTTTCTTTTAATAAAACAAAATATTCCCTATCCGATCCTTCCACCATGAAGCCAACACCAAATTCAAAAATTCCTCTGCTTCGATGGGGGAGTTCTCTGAACCACATTCTTTTTCAAAACCAAAATTTCTATCCGATTATGAACTCCACCCTAGATTCAAAACCATGGTTCGGTCAAAACCCTTCTTTGGTCATAACAATGAAAATTCTTTTGACCATTTGTGAGAATTCGAGGAATTGTGTTTATGCCTAAGCATTCCTGGCATGACACAAGAAATTCTTAAGTGGGAGTTGTTTTTGTTCTCCCCTAATAGGGAGGGAAAACAATGGTACACTGATGCCGTAGAAAGTGCAAATGGAGAATGGGATGAACATAAGAACAAGTTTTATCTTGCAATCTTACCATATCTCGTATAGCCGCTCTACCAAGGGCAAACCTCGATTTTGAGCAAAATGAGAAGGAGTACATAGGTGTAGCCTAGGCCAAGTTTACAATGTTTATACATGCTGGCCTAGACTTGTCTTTATCTGATAGTGTGTTTTTGTATATCTTTTGATCGGATCTAGACATAGATGCTGCCCTATGCTTTGACATAACCGTTGGAGGGCCGTTTTCATAAAAAAACCATGACAAAATAGAAGAAAGTCCTTGTTTACATCCTAGAGAAGCACGCTTCTCTTGTCATCATACCCAAATCCCTCCAAGGGCATGTCAAGTTTTGAGGAGCCCTCCGCAGTCGAATCTTTTCCCTTGCCACCCATAGATTCGTCTATTGAGCTCTCATCCGAACCAAGAACACCGAAGGAAGGAATGTTTTATCCTTTGGAGTTCACTATCAAAATTTGAGGAGTATGGTAGAACTTTAAAACATTTCTTGGCAAAAAATTCTAACATTTCTTTCAAAGGAAGTCTCCCCTAATGCGGAGTCATCGAAAGAATCATTGTTGCTTGTTGGAAGTGAAATGTTCTTCTAAAGAAATTCAGATTCTTTCACCTCCCACAACCATGTCTTGCTCGTTAAGGGGACTTCCATGAAAGCCCTACACAAAACTCACAGTTAGGATGACTATCATAAATTCCCATGGAAACCCTTTCAGGGAAATTTGTCGCTAAGTCCTGACCAACAAACTCTTCAAAAGTCCATCCGGACTCATCTTTGAGTATTGTGGGATTATTGGGGTTTTGCCATTGGAAATTAATGAAACCAAAGTTTCTTATACTTCCTCGTCCATGCCATCCTCAATTTTGATCTTCTCATAGGGCACCCTCTTGAAAATCTCAGTTTATAGAAAAGAGAAGAAGAAGGGAGCCCTAATGAGAAGTTTTAAAGTTTTGCTTCTGCCAACCCTAGCACTTGCTCAGAAACCCAAAGGCAAAGCAAAGCTACTTGTTCAAGAAGGCAAATCTTTTTCCTGTGCCTTTGCTTGAACAAGATGCATGTCCCTCTGGCCATCAAAAACATTGTTCTTGATAAATGGTCGACAGTGATCATCCTCCATGTTGAGAACGAAAACTTCTGTGCCACGGACATGCCCGAAGCAACAACTCCAGAGCCAAATAGTGGCCTACTAACTAGCATGGTTTTAAGGTCCCTCATGTTTCATACTCACTTTAAAGTTCCTAGAGTTTGTTTCGCTTCGGACCACCTGCTTCTATGAGGATCACAACCATGTCTTGATTTTAGTTGTCAAACTTTTTGAGAGAATGGTTGTGAATGCTTATGTTTGTCATAAAACATTGCAAATCTCATAGTAGCACGATGGTGACAACCTTGTAGCTTGAACATTCATGCCCATGATTGGTAGTGAAGTTGGGAACTGCACCACCATTGATAGCTGCAAGAAGAAGTTCCCACGGTCAAGCTTAAGACCATAACTTAAGCACTGCCGGGAGATACCCCGAATTATCTTTAAAAAACTTTATTATTTGTATTATTATTTTCAAAAATCCTCTTTAATAAAAGTAAAGGCATGTTGTCAAG
>CM041630.1:34490770-34505614 GCA_023333625.1 Bothriochloa decipiens | reverse complement strand
GATTAAGAAGAACTCGGGTCATATGAGCTTGACAACATGGAGCGGCATCAACTACAAAACTTGATGCGCCCCTAGGTGATGGAACAAACTCGTAAGAAGGCCCTGACTCTACACTTGAATTTTATGCAAAAGTCCAAGTGTGGGGGAGGACGGTGAGAAACCCAAGTTCCATACACACCAAGGGGACATTCAAAAAAAAATTTTGATGATGATGATGTCAGCCTCGCCTTGCTAAAAAATAAGGGAAAGAATTGAAAAAATATATATTAAAAAAGAGATGATATAAAAAAAGATAAAAAATGAAAGAAAGAAAGAAAGAAAAAAAGAGAGATGAGGGAGACTTTAAAAAAAGAAAGAGGACTACGAAAAAAAAGAGATTGGGAGTCTCCCTCTTCTGAACCTTTGCAGATCACCTAAGCAGAGCCATCATGCTAGCCGCAACAACAAATTCAATGCCTCATACATATATGTTGCCGGTACATATACTCAGGTATGTGAAGGTAATTAAGTGTCCACCAACTTTTTATACTTGTCTTCATTTCATCATACAAATTCATGCTTCCTTTGCTTATGTCATATGCTCTAGTTTGGGTGTAGTCTATATGGATATGCCCATAGGCCTTTTGAATTAAGCATGGTGCTTAGGTCAAGATGACCTTCTTTATTCAAACTTTGACATGGTGTTGGAATTTGATTAATGAACTTTGAGTTATTGAGATAATCAATGAAAGTAATCTGATATGGAGATAAACCAAGGCATATCTTTCTATGCATCTTTATCTTGGCCTTGTTTATAAAAAGTTGAGTGAACAAGTTTGCAATAAAAATAATAACTTTCTTGCTCCCTGGTTTTATAGCCAGTAGAGCCCTTGCTTTCTTTAGTTTTTCTTGTTTTTGTTTTCTTTTTATCAAAATGAAAGCAGGTACAAGAATAAGTGTGGGGGAGATCTTTCAAGCATACCTAACACACCTTCAAGATCTCCCTTGCACGTTGCATAACATCGAGTGACTCATCACACAGAAGGACAAAGACACATGACTTCAATAAACTCCTTCATCTTCAATGGTGCTTTGTGCAACACCTCTCTCACTCCTTTTACCAACCATGACCCCATGCATATCTTGGATCACACTTCATTTAAAAAATTCTAAAAACAAAGGGGAGTCATGGTCGCAACATTCCTTTTAGTTAGCAGCTTGCATGAGTTGTTCCTTCTATATTTGTCGTGCATGTAAGTCACTAACATGCAGAAGTTACCAATTAATGACTTACTACATGACAACATAAAGTGATGGGCTCCAACCCACGCCTTGATAGTCACCTGAGATGGAAACCGAGCCACCGTAGCAACAACTCCGAAGCTTCATCCATAAATGCTGTTGGTACACACATTCAACTTTGGGGGGAGCTTCCTAGCACACTCAAGAGAGGCCACGAATTGCATATCAGGCTGAAGCACCACCAACTAGTGGCACTCCCAACTGAACCACATTGGTAAGTCAAAAGTAAGCTTGGGAGAGGACTTCCACAAAGGTATGATTAAAATGATGAGATATGATTAATAAATATATTTTCCTATGTCATGTGTTAAGATGTGTTAGTTTCTACCCTTGTTGAAATGATGATAGTTGCTCTGTCTTATGTTTCACCTGTACCCATTTTATAATCGAGCTTTCTCTAAGATTTGGGTTTATTAGCTAAAAATGTCTCATCCTAAAAACTTGGACTAGTGGGTTGCACATGCTTGGTCTTGTCTAAGTTATTGCCTGATATGATATGGTGACATGGGCTATGCTATGACTTTGTTCTAAGTGAAACTTAACATCCAGAGTTTTATTTTCAAAAGCTTTCAAAAACAAAAGTTCCTCAATGATTATGAAATACCTACCAAGGCCATATGACATGTTTCAATTCTGCAAACCTTTTAGTCATATGCTGCTTGTGGAACATTGAGTTAGGTCAAATTGTTGTGACCTAAGTGAGATTGTGGTCATGCACCCATGATTGAGATTCACATGCACGCACCAAATAAAGCCAACTCTCACCCCCGAGAGTTGCACACAACATGCACCCATCCATCCACAAAAAAATATGCCAACTCTTACCCTGAGAGTTACGCACTCTTCCACCAAATAAAAATGTCGGCTCTTACCCTGCGAGCCGCGCATTCATTTTCCATCATATAATTACTCCTCGCATTCCATCATGACATCTCTCCATCCAAAGTTCTTCATATACTAACAAGAGATATGAGATATGTTTGAAAAAAAGACCATGCCAAGGGGCATGCAATAAACAAACAGGAAAGAAAAAAGTTCCAAGTACCCATTCAAAAAAAAGAGAAGAAAAAAATTATGGATAGATGATCTATAGCCCATATCCCTCCAAAAAGTTTCATTCCATTCAATAAAGGAGAGAGTCTTGACGCATGGAGTATCAAAAATATTTAGAATTAGGATTGCACCATCTTCATACTCCACACACTTGCACATCTCAATCAAAGTGTATGACTTATATCTCCTTGTGGTTCAGTTTTTGACTTTGCAATACATGTGATGCAAGTATGCCCACCTTTATACCTGCCCAAAACTCCACCCATAAGCCTTAATGGTAGGATATGAAAGGCAACATTACAATGCCTTTGGTGAGGTATTCATACACATTGAGTGATCGAGTGAATCATTTAAGGAACTTACATTTCTTTTACAAAACTTTTAAAACCTCTGAAAAGATGGTTGATCTTGGGATGAATGATAAGCAACGTCTGTGAATCTATTCTATCTTGCAATCACCAAGACTAGAGATGGCTAAAAGGCCCATTTGTTTCAAGATAATAGCAGGGTGGATAGCATGCTGATTTATTCAAATTGCAGCTGAAAACTTTGTTATAAACTTGGTACATTTGAAATATGATCAGCATTGTAGCAACTCCTGATCAACAACCATACTTAGCTATTTGCTCAGGACGAGCAAAGGTTAAGCTTGGGGGTCTTGTTGGCGGTCCTTACGGAACATTTATAACCACCAAATTATGCCTAAAAGGAGAGAAACTATCATGATTTAACACATACACATATGCTATTAACAGAATTCCACTTGTACTGCTAGTGCTCACGTTTTTGTAGTTTATTGACAGAAACAAGTGGGAGTGCACAACCCAAATGAGAAAGCACAAAAGAAGACTTCAAATTCAGTAATGCACAAACAAAAGATAATGAAGAAATCCAATATGAGCCAAACGAGGAAAGGCCCAAATAAAGTCCGTGTCCATCTCAGGACTGCACGAGTAGGCCCGGATAAATCGGCCATAACTCACTCATCCGAACACTGATTGGGCTCATGCACTAGGTGCTAGAAAGCTATCGACGTGACCTACGTGCTCCCAAAAGATGGGCTCCAAAAGGCCCACCTAGGGGTGTGGTCGCCCCGGGGTCGACCGCCCCCTGGTGGGGCCTCTCGGGCCTAGTTTTCTTCTGGCGGTTCAAAGGCGGTGCAGCCACGTCGGTCCCACCTATGATCAATGCTGATGGAAGGTGGAAACCACCCTTTGGAGGTCAGTTTGGATCCTCCATTTGGGGATGATCCTTTTGCATAGAGCCCCCTCCTCTCGAGCTATAAAAGGAGGCCTCCTCTCTTCACCGAGCAAGCTCCATTCCATTAGCCTCTAGCTAAATTAGTATAGGGACTAAGAGAGAGAAAGAGCTGGAGTAAGAGCAAAGTCGAAGCAGTTCTACCTTTGGGTGGATGAAGTGCGGGCTTGTCGGCTCCAACTTGTACCTCTACGATCGTCTTACTACTTGAAGTAAGAAGTTTGTGTTCAACTTTGGTGTGATTCATTATGCATGTTACTTTCATAAAGCTACTTGTTTGTGGGATCATCGTTCGTCCTTTGGGTGGATGCTCTAGTAAGAGGACTCCTGATAGAGACGAATGTTCCTGATCACCGCTAGAGTAGTAGTCACCTTCATAGACAATGTGTCTAGGTCGGAGTCTACCTTCGTATGTTGCGCGCGCCCACGAGCAGAGGGGTAGGTGGCAGGTGGTGATAGCCCTGTCCACTCATACCAGCATTCCCCATGTTCGACCGTGGAATAGCACTGATGCTGGTATCGCTTGGCAGACCAAGTGCGTCAGTGGGCCTGAAGCAAGCAAGTAGTAGGAGAGTTATCTTTGCTTAGGGTTTCTTGCCTTAGATGAACCTCTTTACCTTAGCTAATCTTCATCTTATCATTCTAGGAGAACTAGTTTAGAGATCTCTTATACTTTTGTTCCCTGTGGAAATACAATACCCTGAATACTTTCAGGTGAAGGCTACAACGGTACTTCCGTGCACTTGCGGACTTTTCTACTAACGCTAAGAAGCGCCAATAGTGTCCAGTGGCCCTAGCTAGGGGACCGACCGTCCCCGGGATCGGCCGCCCCCTAGTGGGGCCTCTTGGGCCCAGTCTTCTCAGGCGGTGTTGGGGTCAGTTCCCTCAAGGCGGTTTCACATCCTTTCAATTGAGGAGGCACCCGAACCGTCCTATGGAGCTATAAATTGGTGCACCCACTCCATCCATCAACATAACTTGATACAATAGAAAAGGAGTGGTGCCACATTTTTCATTAGTTTAGCCTCTAGCTAGACTAGTTTAGGGTTTGTGATAGAGAGGTAAGAGTTGGAGAAGTAGAAGCAGGGTCAAAGCAATTCTACCCTAGGGTGGACGAAGTGTCATGTCGGCTCTTGCTCCAACTTGAACCTCTACAACCTTCTTGCTACTTGAAGTAAGAGGTATGTGCTACATTCTAGTTGATTCATTAAGTGAGTTACTTTCATAAAGCTACTTGTTTGTGGGATCTTCGCTCGTCCTTTGGACGGGTGCTCTAGTAACAGGACTCCTGATAGAGACAGAACTTCCTGGCCACCACTAGAGTAGTAGTCACCTTCGTAAGTCAGGGTCTACCTTCGTATGTGCGCGCCCATGGGCAGAGGGGTAGGTGGTAGGTGGTGACAACCCTGTCCACTCATACCAGCATTCCCCCACGTTTGGCTGCAGAATAGCGCTAATACTGGTATTGCTTGGCAGACCAAGTGTGTCAGTAGGCCTGAAGAAAACGAGTACTAGGAAGGTTAACTTCACTTAGTGTTTTCAGCCTTAGTGTATCCTCTCCACCCAAGTTATCCCTCCTATCTTTTCTAGGGCCAACTAGCTAAGAGTCTACTAACATAAGCCGTTCCTTTGGGAAATATGATACCCTGAACCCTTCCGGGTGAAGTGCTACAATGATACTTTTGTACGCTTGCAGACTTTTCTGCTGACGCTAAGAAGCGCTAACAAGCATTTCTGGCGCTATTGCCAGGGAACGGTTGTTGCTTCTAGTCTTCAAACCTAGTTGCCTATGTATCCTTTGTTTTTACCTTTATTTTCTTTTACTTCTTTTTGTTCCGATGGAGCAACCCACTATTTTCAAACTTTCTGCTCCCAAGGGCGAGTTCGTTGAACCTCCACAATCCGTGAACACAATCACAGTTTTGAGTTACAAACTCTACCCAGCTTTTATAGCTATGGTTCAGGAATAAACCTTCTCAGGGTTAGAGTATGAAAACCCATATCACCACCTAAGGGAGTTTGAGCAGCTCTGTGCATGCCTGACCATTGCAGGCATGTCACATGAAATAATGCGGTGGAAATTGTTTCTTTTCTCCCTTGATGAGAGACCAAAACAGCGATACGCCCTTAATTTAGGGAAGGTAGCTGGTGATTAGGAAAATTGCGAAACAAGTTTTGTGTAGAATTCTTTCCTATATCCTGAATCGCTACCTTGCGTCAAGAGATTCTCAACTTCTAGCCACTTGAGAAGGAATCCATAGGTGCAGCTTGGGAAAGATTTACTATTCTAACAAAATTTGGCCTAGACTTGTCTATTCCTAACCATGTGCTCTTGCAGCATTTTTGGTTAGGGCTTAGCAAGGATTGTTCATGCACAAAAACCATAGCCGAAGGAGAAGCTCTTCTACATCGCATTCTAGAGAACACTCCTCCACTAGAACCCCTCCATGTAGAGCCGGAACTATGTCACGAGGAAGTATCTTTGGCTAAGGCCGAACTAACATTACCTATAGAGACACCCTCGCCCAAACCAGAAGATCAGAAGGAAGGTCTTCAACCTTCAGATCTTCCATGCTTCGATGATGATTTCTTCAATGATTACGGGAATGTCTCAAAGTATGCATGCAAAAGAAGCACCCATGTCCCTATCACTCTAAAACCTTGCCTTGACTCCTTAAAAGAGTCTGTTAGGGAGTTGACAGCCATCATGAGTGATAAATGGACAAACGAGAGGGAGTCTTCATCTGAAGTAATTCAGATTTGCTCCCCTTCATGACCCATCCATTGCAAAATCTAGGATGATTGGGTGGAGATGTTGTATAACCCCACGGTAGGAGCAAATTTGATGTCCATGACCTTTGCACGCACACATCTGAGTGACAAGCATTTTGCTCCTACAACCCTGTCCCTAAGAAATAGCTCATGTACCTATCATCTAGGACAAGGGTTGGTTCACAACGTGAATATCCAGCATAACGGTGTCACCTTAACTTTAGGTTTTCACATCTTTGATGACATAGACTTTAGCGTGCTGATCGGCATCCCCTGGAGAAATTTCTCTCTAATGCAACCAGCACAGGGGAATTGAATGTTAAGCTGGGAAGGAATACTTATTCCATACCTTTCACTCAAGCTAAAAACTTGGTGGTAGAACCTCTCCCCTGTCCTATCCTGCCCGAGGAGGTTATGTCGGTTCCACCTTTTGAGCCTCTCGAGTTGTCCTTAGAGAAATATGCTAACTTCTTTGTAGAAGAAGAGGACGACATAGGAGAAACTTTTGATCTTCCTAAAGAGGAAGTGCCGATGCCACCTCACATAGGAGAAACCTTGCCTGAAGGATTACGTTATGTCTTTCTAAATGGCAACAAAAGCACTCCCGTCATCATTAGCGACAACCTTTTAGATGAGGAGACGACTAGACTCACTGCCATTTTAGAAAAACATAGATCAGTCTTCGAGTATTCATTGTAAGATCTTAACGGTATCAGCCCAATGCTCTATACCATCGCATCCCTATTGACCCTACAAGCACACCTTCATGTGAACCGCAGCGTAGGCTCAATAATGTGATGAGGGAAGTTGTGAATAAGGAAGTCCTCAATCTTCTTCATGCCGGGATCATTTATCTTGTGCCACATAGTGACTGGGTTAGTCCCGTCCAAGTGGTTCCTAAGAAAGGAGCAGTAGTTGAGAACGTAAGAATGAGCTTATCCCACAACGTACCATCACGGGATGGAGAATGTGCATTGATTATAGAAAACTCAATGCGGCAACACGGAAGCATCATTTCCCACTGCCCTTCATTGATGAGATGTTGGAGCGATTGGCACAACATTCTTTCTTTTGCTTCCTTGATGGGTATTCTGGTTATCATCAAATTCCCATCCATCCCGATGATCAAAGCAAAACAAGTTTCACATGCCCGTATGGAACGTATGCTTATAGAAGGATGTTGTTTGGGCTGTGTAATGCGCCCGCCTCATTCCAACGGTGCATGATGTCTATTTTCTTAGAAATGATTGAGGAGATCATGGAAGTTTTCATGGATGACTTTTTAGTCTATGGAAAAACCTTAGATCATTGCCTCGAGAATTTGGACAAAGTTTTGCAAAGATGCCAAGAGAAGAACCTGGTACTTAACTGGGAAAAGTGCCATTTCATGGTCCGAGAAGGCATTGTTCTTAGACACTTAGTATCCAAAAGGGGAATAGAGGCAGATAAAGCAAAGATAGAGGTCACCGAGCAACTACCTCCCCCTGTGAACATCAAAGGGGTCCATAGCTTTCTAGGCCACGCTGGGTTCTACCGGCGATTCATCAAGGACTTTTCACAAATTGCTAGACCCCTGACTAGCCTTTTAGCAAAAGACGCACCTTTTGAGTTCACGGATGAGTGTTTAAAGGCTTTTCAAACCATCAAGAAAGCACTCATATCTACGTCCATCATCCAACCTTCAGCAGATCATGTGTGATGCTAGTGACTATGCTGTTGGTGCGGTCCATGGCCAAACCAAAGATAAGAAGCATCATGCAATTGCATATGCTAGCAAGACTCTAGCAGGGCCACAGCTTAACTATGCCACAACAGAGAAAGAGCTCCTTGCAGTAGTCTTTGCTATCGATAAGTTTAGATCTTCCTTGGTGTTGACAGTAGTTAAGTATCATTTTTTTAACCATCAACATAACTTGAGAAAGGGTTAAAAGATGAACACCATCTAGTTTTAGGGGTTACACTAACAGAATTCCACGAGTTTTGGTGATTATCTATTTCTACAGGGGTTATTGGAAATGGACCAAAAGTGGTCCACATGTCAGGTTTACATACAGAGAATACCCCATCCAACAACTCAAGAATACTCTAGAAGACACGACAAGGCGACCCTACAGAGCTGGACCCACCTGGCAGAGGTAGGTGGGCGGGCGCCCATGCTAGCTGGGCGGCCGCCCGACCACATGGCCCAATCAGAGGCAACCTCACGAATCTTGCCTCCACCGACCTTGAGGATCAATATCAAGCGTCCATTCAAGTCGGTTTGATCCAAGGGCTACGGTGCATCCTAGGGAGCTATATAAACAGGGCCCTTGGCCCCTGGAGAAACCCTAATTCATTATCAAATTCATTCTCTACTTCATTCAAGAGAATTCAGAGAAGCCCTAGAGCCTCCATCTCAATTAGAGCTCCATAGTTTAGTAGCATAGCTACATAGGAATAGATCTAGAGGGAGTCAAGCCTAGCTTGAAATCTAGATCTATCATCGTTCTTGGTAATTTCTTATATTTCATCATCATATTCATCATTGTTCTTGCTACTATGAATAATACTTTATTCTATTCTAATATATCAGATATGACTTTGCTCTATTTGTTTATATTCTTAATTATATTGTTTTTAGTATACTTTGATTATATGCTTAGCATAGTTGGATTGGAATAATGTTTATGCATAGGACCATATATTGCTTGCTCATTAGATTGATGGGTGAGTGATAAATATTGTGTAGGCACGGTGCCTAGGCTGTATTTATCTGCAATTGCACCCTATATTCTGGATCGTGAGGTAGATTGCGGGAGTGACAGTCCCGTTGAGTCCTTCGTAGTCCTCCTCCTGAGTATACGACTAGTAGAACACCACTATTACATGGAAGTGATTGCTCTGTTCTTGATCTTTCATGGTAATATCAGTATGCATAGATGTAACCTTTTCCCGCCATGATTGCTAAGTGTTCTTGCACTAATCATTGTATGCTTTGGCTTTATAGTTAGAATAACTTAGGATTTATTCTTATAGATCATCCTAGTCCATGCTAGTGTTATAAACTTAGAGTACTCGATTGAGATGTTTATCATTATTTTATGTGGCTATGTGCTCTCATTTCTTATTTATCATTATCATTCATTCATATCTATATTATTATTTTATGTGACACTTACCCTGTATGAGAAGATACATAAAGACATGGTTAAGCTCTCCATTATAACATGCAGTGCTCATTGCTCATATATCCATAAGCATCCCTTCCCAGTGGTAAAATATAAATAACAATACCTGGATTACTCCCGGTTAAAATGCTACATCGGTATTATCTGTGCGCTTGCGGATAATACCTTAATTTTCTACAAAAGCATCTGCATTTAATACCAGCAACTCTAGCGCCATGCTGGGGATGACAACCTAGCTTATGTGGTGTTAGAGGTGTCAACACTTGGTGGGAGCAAAGATAATTGTTTATACTAATCATGCTGCTTAAAATATCTGCTCACCACGAAAGATGCTAAACCTCATTTGATCCGCTGGATCTTGTTGTTACAAGAGTTTGATCTTGAAATAAAAGATAAAAAAGGAGTAGAAAATACAATTGCTGACTATCTTTCACGTATGCAAGTCACTAACATGCAGGAATAGGAGATCAATGACTTCTTATGCGATGACATGCTTGTTGGCATTTCTTAGCATCACTACTAAAGATAGACAATAAGTCCGTCCTTAATAATAATACTAGAAACGTACATTGACATTCGTAACCACCATTACTTCAGAAAGATAACCTTTGGCCCTTAATGGCACCGGCCTAGGTAATGCAGTCTGGTAATAACAGTTAGAAGTGTTGGATTAGCCATCCTAACCATGATTACTTACGATATGCAAGACTGTGGCACGACGCCGTGGGGTGCAACAAGAATTACAGTCCTTACGTAATGGTACTTAGGTACGCCAATCGATAGCTCAGTATGAAATAAGAATAATTCTGCAAGTGCACAGAACTATCATTGTAGCATTTCAACCCGTGAGTATTCAAGGGTGTCGTATTTATAATTTTCGGTAGGCGGGCATGTTGAATGCATCTAGCTTTGGTGCAAACATGATTACTTATTGAATGCATAGGTAGACATAGCATAAACAGGGGTTAAATCAGGTTCAAAAGATAGTGGACACACACATCGGAGCAACCTCAAGGATAAAAGATAAATAATGAATAAAAGAATAACTACATGAGCAGGCATTGGTCATATACAACTATGCATAGAATAGTAAATAACATCTAACTAATATGATTAGAATTAGGACTAAGTCTAGGATGATAGGGAGATCCCCGCAGCTGGTCTGCCAGCCGATAGAGACTTTACGAACTCCTACTCGATACCTGAATGTGGGGGAATGCTAGGGATGGACAGGGCTATCACCACCTGCCCACCTACCCCTCTGCCCGTGGGGCACTGACATATCTGCTGATCTCTGCATACCCGAGCACCACGCTCATGTACTTTGAAACAACTCCTAACCTCCCAGGACCCGAACCCTCGGATTGACAGGCTCGGTTAGGAGCAACCATGATAGCACAACGGACCATTATCCCATCCTTAGTTCTTCCTCCATTCATACTAATCCAATGAACAATGAAGAACATTGATGAACATATCAAGAACATAACACATAGACTATAGACTAGTTTATACGTCATGAACATAGTAAGAGCACAAGTATACTCTAATTCATATCCATAGCTATATAAACACGATAAGATCTTGCTCATAGAGGAGAACTGATCTGTATTCATACCAGGATGTTTTTGATTCCTCCAAGGAGACATGCTCTCCTTGATAGCTTTGCCTTACTCAAATACTAACACTAAACTTGAGAGAACAAGTATGAAATGTGAGGTGTAGTGCTCCAAATGATGGTGTGTGTATTGAATGGTGGAGAAGCCTTTCTTTTATAGCTCAAGTAGGACGGTTCAGGTGTCTCCTCAATTAGAAGGAGTTGAAACGGCCTTGAGGGAAACAACCCAAGCACCGCCTGAGAAGGTTGGGCCCAGGAGGCCCCACCAGGGGGCGGCCGGTCCCCCGGCTGGGCCTGCTGGCCACCGCCTTGGAGTGGTCGGTTGCTCCCTAGGCCTAGACCTTCCCCGTGGTTATGGATGGGTCCAGTTCGATGTTGAGGTGGGCTATCTCATTTTCCTTGGTTTGTGCCTTTTCTGAATACGTCTTCTTGAAGTGCGCTTTCTTATGAATTTTGTGCCTTTCCATGTGTCAGACCTATATGTCACATAAACAACAAAACTCATGGAAAGATAGATAAAAGCCCTACCTTCTATTTATTTTAATATTAAAATGATGTTGGTAATTAGATGCTAAGGACCGCCAACAATGCTCCTCATGGTCACCGACACAAACCCATGGTATGCAAATATTGTTAATTATATGGTTTCAGGGTACGTACCTCCAGGCGAATTCAAGAAGAAGTTAGAATATGAAAGCAGACGTCACCTGTGGGACAAACCCTACCTGTACAAGGTTTGTGCTGATGGGCTCTTAAGGAGATGCGTGCCAACTGCCGAGGGTGCACAAATCATTGAGAAGTGTCATGCAGCACCATACGGAGGCCATTATGGAGTCTTTCGCACCCAAGCCAAAATTTGGCAATGCGGATTCTACTGGCCAACAATGTATAACGACACCAAAGAATTCATCCGAAGGTGTCGACAATGTCAGCTGCAAGGCAACATGAACTCCCGCAATGCCATGCCCCTTCATTTCAACCTACAGATTGAAGTCTTTGATGTCTGGGGCATTGACTTCATGGGACCATTCTAGAAGTCGGGAGACTGTGAACACATCCTCATGGCAGTCAATTACGTGTCAAAATGGGTCAAAGCGCTACCCTTCCGAGCAGCAGATGCAAAACATGCAAGGAAGATGTTCCATGAAGTGATCTTCCCTCGCTTTGGAACACCAAGGATGGTGATAAGTGAAGGGGGCTCACACTTCATAGACAAGGCTTTCAGAACATTCCTGTGAGAGCTAGGAGCCAAGCACAATGTGGCTACTCCTTATCATCCCCAAACCAGTGGACAAGCTGAGACTTCGAACAAGCAAATTAAGAACATCTTTCAAAAAATGGTGAACGAGATGGGAAAAGGATGGAAAGACAAGCTACCTGATACACTCTGGGCCTACAGGATAGCTTACAAGAACCCCATTGGGATGTCACCCTATTAGCTGGTCTATGGAAAAGTTGCCATTTGCCCGTTGAGCTTAAACATAGAGCTCACTGGGAAATAAAAACCTGGAATATGGATCTCAAGACAGCTGGTAAAAATAGGCAGAGACAAGTCGCAGAGCTGGAAGAGTGGCGAGAAAAAGCCTATCATAGTGCCAAGCTCTACAAAGAAAGAACAAAGAGATGGCATGATCGAAGAATCTAACACAAAGAATTCAAATCAGGCGACAAAGTTCTGCACTTCAATTCAAGAGTCAAATTGTTTAGGAAAGGCAAGCTCAGAAGTAAATGGGACGGAATGTACACCATCATCGATGTGTCATCACATGGAGCAATCACAATAGAAGACGACAATGGTAACATCCATAAGGTAAACGACCAACGTCTTAAGGTAATCCTTGAACCCGAGCCTAATTTCATTGATGAAATAAATTTAGTATCCTTTAAAGAATTTACTAAAAACTTATAAAAATATTTATTTATTACATTTATGTTTTCTTGTTGTTTTTATAAAAAACAAATATATGTTTGTATAATATTAGTGTTGCATTCATGATATGTCTAAAATGCCCCTATGTTCTTTCCTTTCATGTACATGAATCTTTTTGATCATAGGTATATTCTCTCATAAATGCATGATAGTGTAATCTTGAGCATTTTAGTATGAATATCACTCATATCACACTCTATCCCATACACTATCGCTTTGATTCGCCGAGCCTCAAACCTGATCGTAACTGGGATAGGAATCTACACAGTCAGCAACACGCCTGGCCAAAAACAGGAGGCTGGCAGGTGGACCTAGGGGACCGGCCTCTCCCGGGATCGGCCGCCCCCTGGCTGACCCGATCGATGCTGATCTTTTTTGTACCACCCTCTGATCAACCTAGCATCGTGTACTTGGTTACGATCAGATTGTTTCCTTGACAGAGACCGTGGTAGAACCTATATTAGCATCCCAAAGGCCTCTTCTCTCTTCACACCAAACCATTCTCATGTCCCTCTTTCAAAGGTTGCTAAGATCTCCCACCTACAAGTTTTGACCATGTCTAGCTATGCTCTCTCGCTGATCCAAGCTCCCGGCTCCATAGCTGATCTAGACATAGCTCCCTACCAAGAGAGTTTCTTTGTGAGAGAAGAAGTTTGTGCCATAGTGGAGACGCCGCTAGCCTTTCTACCACCACCTAGCAATGACTTCACCAATGTGTCAAGCTTGAAGTCCACAGCACCCTCCCGTGTGCCCGAAGGTGGTGCCAAGAAGAAGACCACCACTGCCCGTTCGACTACCGGCACTCTAGGCCTCAATAAGAAGGCCCCTAGTAGTAGCGGGCTTAGCAAATGTGATGCCATAATGCCCTCTTTCTCCAGTGTACCTTCTCTTTCGTCTCCTGACAAGGATAGTCACTCTTACATCATTAGGGGAGTACGCAAACCAGAAGGAGGGTATGCTAAGGGTCTCTTTCGCAAGGGTGATGCTCCGGCTAGCAAGCCTACACCCTCTGCCGAAACCTCAGGCGCCAAACACAAGTTTGTGAGGAAAGTTATTAGAGGACAGCCTAAAGGCTTCTTTAGCAATAGTGAGGATGAGAAGCCTCCTAAGGGGCCAACCATCGCCTCACTCCGTGCTAGCAACAAGAGCACATGCCTGAATGTTGAAAAGGCTCAAATCCGCATAGTCGAGGCTCATCTCAGCGTGAAAGGACTTAGGGATGAATTAGATGAGATGTGCCGCGGCTATGGAGATCAGCTGCGTAGGATCGCTACGGCAGGAGGAGTTGAGCACGTTCTCTAGTTATCTCTAGAACGCTCCTGCTAATAAATAGGCACACATTTTCTCTTTTCACGATCTTTTGTTTTTCCAATCATTTTCCCTTCAATGTAATGTGCCTATTTGATCTATCAATGAAATCAAGTTTTATCTTTATATATTGTGCACTTATTTTTTCCATATATTTTGTGACTAATCAAGACAGGAAAGAAAGTGTGGGGGAGGATTCTCCAATTCAATTGCACAAAAACAAAAATCAAAAGTCGGTTTGTGTAATCTTTCTCCCCTCTCTTACAAAAAAGTTTTTTGGATAAAATTTAAAATGATTTTTCCTTCATACTCCATCAAACATGTCTTCCTACGTTTGAGATGTTTGCATACTTTTTATTCCCTGCTAATACTCCTATAGATTTATGAACACTTGTAAGTGCATTCGCCCCCGAAGTGGGTTTTGGATAATTAATGACAATCAAGTTGGGAACTAACAA
>CM041630.1:34431822-34460770 GCA_023333625.1 Bothriochloa decipiens | reverse complement strand
ATCATGATGCATGGAGTATTAAAAAAAATTTAGAATTAGGTTTTCACCCTCATATTTTCCACACACATGCACATTCTGATCTAGGAGTATGACGCACTCCCTTCGGTATGGTCAAGGTTTTGACTTGACAACATATGCAGGGTAAGTGTGCCTCATCATCCTCATTCCTACTTAAAACTCAAGATAAGACTTTATAGAGGTAGGATGATCATGTGGAGGCATTACCTTTTCGTGCATTGGTGAGGAACCACTTACATACATAAGGGATTTGAGAGAATCATTCAAGGAACACAAGCTATCTTTATGTTTTCAAAATCTTGCAAAAACCCAAGTTTCTGCACAGGGACAGAGTAAGAGGATTTGAATCCAGGCTGTTCCATTTTTCAATTACCCAAGATGAAATGGTAGACACTTTGAAGTTCATAAATCCAGGTGAAGCTTGGAATAACCTGCATGCAGACCTTTTTGAATAAGGAAGATGAACCCATTTGGTCCATAGCACTTTACTCGAGGATGAGCAAAGGACCAAGTGTGGGGGAGTTGTTGGCGCTCCTTACCAACTAACTTACAACATCATTTTAAATACTAAAACAATAGAAGGTAGGGCTTTTATCTAATCTTTCCATGAGTTTTGTTGTATATGTGACTTGTAGGTCCGACATGTGGAAATACATGACAAGTACAAGAAAAGCGCATTCTAGAAGACACATTCGGAAAAGGCGCAAACCAAGAACAAGAAGGAAGCCCACCTCAAACACAAAACTGGACCCATCCGTAACCACGGGGAAGGTCTAGGCCCAGGGAGCAACCGACCACCCGAAGGCGGTGGCCAGCGGGCCCAACCAGGGGACCGGCCGCCCCCGGACTGGCCGCCCCTGGTGGGGCCTCCCGGGCCCAGCCTTCTCAGGTGCGCTGGGGTCGGTTTCCTCAAGGCGGTTTCACCTCCTTCCAATTGAGGAGGCGCCCGAATCATCCTATGACGCTATAAATTGGTGCACCCACTGCCTCCATCTACATAATTTGATACAATAGAAAAGAAAAAGGAGTGGTGCCACATTTTCCATTAGTTCAGCCTCTAGCTAGACTAGTTTAGGGTTTGTGAGAGAGAGGCAAGAGTTGGTGAAGTAGAAGCGGGGTCAAAGCAGTTCTACCCTAGGATGGACAAAGTGCCAGACCTGTCGGCTCTAGCTCCAACTTGAACCTTGTTGGCAGTCCTTACCATCTAATTTACAACATCATTTCAATACTGAAATAAATAGAAGGTAGGGCTTTTATCTAATCCTTTCATAAGTTTTGTTGTATGTGAGACATGCAGGTCTAACACATGGAAATGCACAAAATTTACATGAAAGCGCACTTTAAGGAAACATATTTAGAAAAGGTGTGAACCAAAGAAAACTAGAAAGCCCACCTCAACACCAAACTGGACCCATCCATAACCGCAGACAGGCTCCAGGCCCAAGGAGAAACCGACCACCCGAAGGTGGTGGCCGGCAGGCCTAGGCTGGGGTGCGACCGTCCCTTGGTGTGGCCACCCCCTGGTCGTGCAGGCCCAGCCTTCTCAGGTGGTTCATAGGTCGGTCACCCCAAGGCAGTTTCACCTCCTTCCATACCAGGAGACGCTCGAACCTTCCTGCTTGAGATATAAAAGACGGTCTCCTTCACCATTCAACACACACACCATCATTTGGAGCACTACACCTCATATTTCATACTTGTTCTCTTTAGTTTAGTGTTAGTATTTGAGCAAGGCAAAGCTATCAAGGAGAGCATGTCTCCTTGGAGGAATCAAGAACACTTTGGTATGAATACAAATCAGTTCTCCTCTATGAGCAAGTTCTTATATTGTTTATATAGTTATGCATATGAATTAGAGTATAGTTGTGCTCATATTATGTTCATGACATATAAACTAGTCTATAGTCTATGTGTTATGTTCTTGATATGTTCATCAAAGTTCTTCATCGTCCATCAGATTAGTATGAATAGAGGAAGAACTAAGGATGGGATAATGGTTCATTGTGCCGTCATGGTTGCACCTAGCCGAGCCTGTCAATCCGAAGGGTTGGGGTCCCGGGAGGTAAGGAGTTGTTTCCAATTACATGAGCGTGGTGCTCGGGTATGCGGAGATCAGCGGATATGTCGATGCCCCACGGGCAGAGAGGTAGGTGGATAGGTGGTGACAGCCCTGTCCATCCCTAGGATTCCCCCATGTTCTGGTATTGAGTAGGAGTTCGTAAAGTGTCTATCGCTTTGCAAACCAGCTGCGGCGATCTCCCTATCATCCCAGACTTAGTGCTGATTCTAATCATATCAGTTAGATGTTATTTCCTATTCTTTGCATAGCTGTATAAGACCAATGTCTGCTCATGTAGTTATTCTTTTATTCTTTATTTATCTTTTATCCTTGAGGTTGCTCCGATGTGTGTCCACTATCTTGAGAACCTGTTTTTACCCTGTTTATACTATGTCTACCTATGCATTCAATAAGTAATCATGTTTGTACCAAAGCTAGATGCATTCGTCATGCCCTCCTATGAGAAATTATAAATACGACACCCTTGAATACTCACGGGTTGAAATGCTACAATGATAGTTCTGTGCGATTGCAGATTTATTCTTATTTCATACTAAGCTATCGATTGGTATACCTAAGTACCATTACTTAAGGATTGTAATTCTTGTTGCACCCCACAGCGTTGTGCCACAGTTTTGCCTATCATAAGTAATGACAGTTAGGATGGTCAATCCAGCACTTCTAACTATTATTACCAGACTGCATTACCTAGGCCGACGCCTCTAAGGGCCAAGGGTTACCTTTCTGAAGTAATGGTAGTTAGGAATGTCAACTTATGTTTCTAGTGTTATTATTAAGGATGGACTCATTGTCTATCTTTAGTAGCAATGCTAAGAAACGCCAACAAGCATTTCTGGCGCCATTGCTGGGGAGGGCAAAAGAAAAATGCAAACATCTAGTATTGGCATAAACATTGATTACAAAATAAGCATGGGTAGCCATAGTTTAAACAGGCTAACTTTGCTATTTTCTTCCCCTTTTTATTGGAATGAAAACAGGACAGTGTATGAGTGGTTTCAACCTGCCAGAAAACTTCATCAATGATTCGAAAGCACTCCTAAGGAAGAGAAGGGCTCGTACCATTTCTTCTTCTGCTACTCCGTCGACAGACGAACCGGTCACATCCGCACCATCCACTACTATCACCATGGCCCAGTCACTCCGCGAGTACTCCAACCCTGCTATTGCCAACGTGCCTGTTGGGCCCGCTGTCAATCTTAGGAACGGAAACTTTGAGCTCCGCACTGGCCTACTCATGATGGTGCAGGCAAACCAATTCTGCGGTTTGCCAAGTGAGGACACAAACGCACATCTGCAAAACTTCCTTGAGCTGTGCGAGACAATCATCATCAAAGATGTTGCACCAGATAGCATCAAGCTCTGCTTGTTTCCCTTCTCCCTCTCGGGGAAGGCAAAGCAATGGTTCTACCAAAGCAAGGAAGCTATCAACACGTGGGACAAATGTTTCATGGCGTTCCTCGTGAAGTTCTTCCCCATGAGCAAAACAAATGCTCTACGAGGGAAGATATCAAATTTCTAGCAGACTTCACTCGAGTCCATTCCTGAGGCTTGGGAAAGGCTCTAGGAGTACATCTGGGCTTGTCCCCGCCACAGGATGGAAGACTGGCTTGTGCTGCAGAATTTCTATGAGTTCCTCATGACCATGTCCAAAGGGCACGTAGATGCCGCTGCTGGAGGCGCGTTCCTCTCCCTCACCATTGAAAGTGCCACGGCGCTGATTGAGAAGATGGTGGCTAACCAGAGTTGGGGAGAAGGATGCAAAACACAAAAAGGCATGCATACCGTGAAGGAGATGGATCTGCTTGCCACAAAAATAGACCTATTGATGAAGAAGCTTGAGGGACGTGCCACTGATCCTACCACCGGCACTGTCCAAGCCATAGACTCACACATGACGTGTGAGAACTGTGGAGATGTTGGCCATTCAGGGAACAATTGTCCCAAAACCCAGGAAGAAGCATCGTTCACGAACAACGAGTTTTGCCAACATCAGCAACCAGGTAATGGGTGGAACAACCAGAACCACCCCCAAGGTAATTCTTCCAATTTTTCAAATTTTAATTCTTCCCAACATTCATTGAAAGATCTTGTTTTAGGATAGGCTAAGATAAATGAAAATCTTACTAAAAAGCTTTCTTTTAATGATAAATTGTTTAAAAATATAAATGCTAAGCTTGATAGCCTGTCCTTATCTATTAAAGATGAGGTAAGTTTTAATAAAAGAATAGAAACCCAGATCACTCAGCTTGCCTCTGCTGCTAAATCTGCCATTAATCCTAATAACTCTGTTGAGAATGTTAATTCGGTGACCACGAGAGGGGGTAAGACCACTCGTGATCCACCACATCCTAACCATAAGACAGGAAGGACTTCAAGGCAGTAGGAAGAAATGCCGGTAGAGTCGGCGGACCCACAAGAAGAATCCGTGGAAGATGAGCCAACACCGGAAGGCTATGTGGACACCACGATGCTACCTTTCCCCACAAGAATAAGAAGGAAGAAGAAGACCGGAGATGAGCAGTTCCATTGATTCGTGGAAATGGTCGAGAAGACACATGTGAGCATTCTGCTGATGGATGTATTACAAATATCGTCCTACGCCAAGTTCATCAAGGACATTATCAACAACAAGCGACCACTGCCGTCCATAGAAGTTGTCAAGCTGATGGAAGAGTGTAGCGCTGCTATACTTAATCATCTGCCCAAGAAGAAGCAAGACCCTGGGTGCCCCACAATTACATGCTCTAGTGGCACCTAGCAATTCAACCATGCCTTGTGCGATCTTGGGGCAAGCGTAAGCATCATGCCAAAGTCAGTCTTTGATAGACTGAACTTCACCAATTTGGAGCCCACCAACATGACACTTCAGCTGGCAGACTCTTCAATTTGATACCCAGCAGGGATTGCGCAAGACATCCTTGTCAAGATCAGAGGATATTATGTCCCAGTGGATTTTGTGGTGCTCAACATGGAGCATACAAAGGAAACACCACTTATCCTGGAAAGGCCATTCTTGAGTACGGCACGAGCCCAGATTGATGTTGGAGCTGGAGAAATCCACTTCAATATCAATGGACAAGAAGAAAAGTTTGAGTTCAGGCCTCACCGTCAGGAAGAATGCAACATGATCCGTATCAGATATGGGCCAAATAACCAAGGTATCAAGGAGGTTGAAAAATTTATCAAAAATATAAAAAGAATCAAAGGAAAAGCCGGAGCCAAAAGAAAAGGCGGCTTCCAAAAGAAATATAAATAAGGAGCAAAAAAATAAAATGGCTACTAAAAAGAAAATACAAGAAAAGAGGGAAGAAATCCCCGAGCCTTCACAGAAAAAGATGGTGTGAAAACAGAAGGCAAAAATAAAACCTACCACCACACCACCCAAGACAAATGAAAAAGTATGGAGGCTGAAGCAGGTGCAACCGTCCACTTCTCCCAAGATGGATGTACCATCATTGAGCAACCAATGAAGGAAGAAAAGTCCTACTCAACGGACTTAAAAAGGTGAGCCCTTGCCGAAGGTAAATCGGTAAGTTATCTTTAACTAGTTTTTTAAAAAAAATTAGCAAGTCTCTTTATTTTCAATAAATGTTGAGTAGTCTCTTTCTTAAAAAAATATATATAATAAATAATTTTTATACATTTTTATGTATTTATATTTTGATAAATAAATTTTACCTGGTGCTAGTGTTGCATTTATGATATTGTCTAAAATGCCCCTATGATCTTCCTTCTCATGTGCATGAATCTTTATGATCATAGGAATATTTTCTCATAAATGCATGATATTGTGATTTTGAGTATAATTTCATGAATATCTTTCATATCCCACACTCTATCACACTGGGATAGGAATCCACACAGTCAGAGGAGCACCTAACCAAAAAACAGAGGCTGGCAGGTGGACCCAGGGGATCGACTGCCCCCTAGTGTGGCCACACCCCTAGCTGACCTGTTTGGTCCCAATCTTTTTCATACCTCACTCTGATCACTCTAGAATCATGTCCCAGGTTATGATCAGTTTATTTCCTAGTCAGAGACCATGGTAGCACCTATAAAACCTCCCATAGGCCTCTCCTCTCCTGACACCAACCTTTTCTCTTCTCCCCCTTGAAGGCTTGCTAAGCTCTTCCTTCTACCATATCTAGCTATGCCCTCTCACTGATCAACACTCCTAAGGCTATAGAAAACCTAGACATAGCACCCTACCAAGAAAGCTCCTCAGTGAGGGAAGAAGCTCATTGAGAAAAAGAAGCCTTTAGCGATCTTGCCGGCACATACCCGTGCGCCCGAAGGTGGCGCCAAGAACAAAACCTCTGCTGCCCATCCTACCACCAGTGCTTTGGGCCTTAAAAGGAAGATCCCTAGTGGTAGTGGGCCTAGCAAATGTGCTGGTAACAAGTTGGCTAGCAAGGCCAAGGAGGCAGAGTCCTCTGGCACCCTGCCTAGAATTAGGAGGCACCTGCCGCAGCCAACTATCAAACGTCATGTAGGACAGTACGAAAGCAGTGACGACGAGGATGATCCTAGTATCTTCGCTGACCTCAAAGCCAAACAAGCAAGCTTACGTGCTGTTCTAAGGGTTTTAGAAGATGACATAGAAGCAAAGAACACAGAGATTAGGGATCTTAGTGATGATGTCAATAAGTTCCACTTCAAGTTTAACCTTAGACTCAGGAAGGTCGCTGAAGCCCTAGGTGTTGGGCATCTCCTCGAACATCTCTAGATACACCTGCTACACGAGTTTGTTTAGGCACACTTTCTCTTTCATGCTCTTTTATTTTCTAATCATTTCCTTTATCATGTAATGTGCCTATTCAAAGTTATCAATGAATAAAGTTTTATATTTGTGTTATGCACTTGTTTTCTCCATGTATATATTTGTGACTAATCAAGACAGGGAAGAAAACAAGTGAGGGGGAGGATTCTCCAACTTGACTGCACAACAAAGTCAAACTTCGGTTTGTGCAACTTTCCCCCTCTAACATCAAAAAAAGTTTTTAAAAGAAAATGTATAAAACATTTTTCCTTCATACTCCATCAAACATGTCTTCCTACGCTCAAAATGTTTGCATCCTTTTTATTCCCTCCTAATATTCCTAAAGATTTATGAACACTATTTAGGGATCTCATTTTATCTAAGTAATTGATGAATGAGATATAGTAGGATGACACGATGCTTGCTCATTCTTGCAAAGTACTTGGGATTTATTTTACAAAAAACAAAAATTCAATAGCATGTTCCTTGAATGACAAATACCTACCAAGGCCGCACATGATTCTATATGATGAAACCTTCCACATATGCTGCTTACTTTGTATTGAGTTTGGTCAAATGTTGTGACCACTGTTGACAGATGTTTCATGCTCCCAAGATCAGAATTCACTTGCACCCACCAAATAAATCTAATTTTCACCTTGAGAGTTGCGCAAAACATGCACCTCATCCATCCACCAAAAATATGTCAACTCTTACACTGGGAGTTGTCCAGCTTTTGCCACCAAATAAAAATGCTAGAACTTATCACAGGAGCCGCGCATTCCTCCTACAAAATTTTACTCCATCCATCTACCATCGTGATATCTCCTTATTTAAAAGTTTTCATTTGTCAATAAAGGATATGGGGCTATGATGGAAAAAAGAAGAGAAAGGACTATGCCAAGGGGCATAAGAAAATAAACAGGAAAGAAAATTCAAATACCCGTTCAGAAAATATATATATAATGAAGTTTCTATAACCCATATCACTCAAAATTTTGTTCAAAGGAGTATCAAGAGTTAGAATTAGGTTTCCACCTTCATATTCTTCCACACCTGCACATTTTGATCTAGGGGCATGGCGTACTCCCTCTGGTATGGTCTGGGGTTTGACTTGACAACATATGCGGGGTAAGTATGCACCTTTCTCCTCCCTACCTCAAACTCCAGATAAGCCTTTTAGAGGTAGGATGATCAAGTGAAGGCATCACCTTTTTCATGCCTTGGTGAGGAACCTATTACAAAAGAATGAGCGAATTGAGAGAATCATTCAAGGAACATAAGCTATCTTTACATTTTCAAAAAACATGCAAAAACCCAAGTTTCTGCGCAGGGACAGGGTAAGAAGAGTTGAATCCAGGCTATTCCATTTTTCAATTACCCAAGATGACTTGGTAGACACTTTGAAGTTCATAAATCTAGGTGAAGCATGGAATAACCTGTATGCAGATCCTTTTTGACAAGGAAGATGAACCCATTTGGTCCTTAGTACTTTACTCGAGGATGAGTAAAGGACCAAGTGTGGGGGAGTTGTTTGGCAGTCCTTAGCATCTAATTTACAACATCATTTCAATACTAAAATAAATAGAAGGTAGGGCTTTTATCTAATCTTTCCACAAGTTTTGTTGTATATGAGACATGCAGGTATGACACATGGAACTGCACAAAATTTACATGAAAGCACACTTCAAGGAAACGTATTCAGAAAAGGCGCGAACCAAAGAAAATGTGAAAGCCCACCTCAACACCAAACTGGACCCATCCGTAACTGCAGAGAGGGTCCAGGCCCAAGGAACAACCGACCACCCGAAGACGGGGGCTGGTGGGCCCAGCCAAGGCTGCGACCGCCCCTGGTGTGGCCGCCCCCCTGGTGGAGCCTCCTGGGCCTAGCCTTCTTAGGCGGTTCGTAGGTCGATCACACCAAGGTTGTTTCACCTCCTTCCATACCAGGAGACGCCCGAACCGTCCTACTTGAGCTATAAAAGAAGGGCTCCTTCACCATTCAACACACACACCATCATTTGGAGCACTACACATCACATTTCATACTTGTTCTCTTTAGTTTAGTGTTAGTATTTGAGCAAGGCAAAGCTATTGAGTGCTTATCTCCATGGAGGAATCAGGAACACTTTGGTATGAATACAAATCAGTTCTCCTCTATGAGCAAGTTCTTATCTTGTTTATATAGTTATGCATATGAATTAGAGTATAGTTGTGTTCATATTATATTCATGACATATAAACTAGTCTATAGTCTATGTGTTATGTTCTCGATATGTTCATCAAAGGTCTTCATCGTTCATCAGATTAGTATGAATAGAGGAAGAACTAAGGATGGGATAATGGTTCATTGTGCCATCATGGTTGCTCCTAGCCGAGCCTATCAATCCGAAGGGTTGGGGTCCTGGGAGGTTAGGAGTTGTTTCCAATTACACGAGCGTGGTGCTCGGGTATGCAGAGATCAGCGGATATGTTGGTGCCTGTTGGCGATAGTTAGCAACTAAATACCAACCTCAATTTAATACTAAAATAAATAGAAGGTAGGACTTTTATCTAATCTTTCCACGAGTTTTGTTGTATATGTGACATACAGGTCTGACACGTGAAAATGCACAAAATTCACAAGAAAGCGCACTTCGAGTAAACATATTTAGAAAAGGCGCAAACCAAGAGAAATGAGAAAGCCCACCTCAATGCATAACCATGAGGGAGGTGTTGGCAGTCCTTATGGATCATTTACAGCCGCCAACTTATGCCTAAAAGGAGAGAAACTGTCATGCTTTAACACATAGACATATGCTATTAATAGAGTTCCACTTGTACCCCTAGTGTTTATGTTTTTACAGGATTTATGGTGAAACAAGTGGAAGTGCACAACAACATTTAGAAAGCGTAAAGGAGAAATGTGAATTCAGAGAATGTGCAACCAAGTTTAGCAAAGAAGCCCACCTTTATTTCAAATCTAGGTCCATTCGTAACCACAGGGGAGGTCTAGGCCCAGAGGAGAGCCAACCATGCGAAGGCGGTAGCCATTTGGCCCCACCAGGGGGGTGGCCAGTCCCGGGGGTGGCCAGTCCCCTGGTGGCCCCTCCTAGGCCTAGTCTTTTGCATCAGTTCGTAGGACGGTTCCCTCTAGACGGTCCCACCTATGATCAGTGTAAATGGAAAGTGCAAATCACCCTTTTGAGGTTAGTTTGGGGCCTTCCATGTGGGGATGAACCCCTTGCATAGAGCCCCCTCCTGTCAAGCTATAAAAGGAGGCCTCCTCTCTTCATGATTCATTCATTCACCAACACAAAGAGGTCACAATGTAGAGAGGAAGAGCAAGCTCCATTCCATTAGCTTCTAGCTAAATTAGTATAGGTAGTGAGAGAGGGAAAGAGATGGAGTAAGAGCGGAGTCGAAGTAGTTCTACCTCTGGGTGGAAGAAGTGATAGGCTTGTCGGCTCTCGCTCCAACTTGTACCTCTACGATCTTCTTGCTACTTGAAGTAAGAAGTTTGTGTTCAACTTTGATTTGATTCATTAAGCATGTTACTTTCATAAAGCTACATGTTTGTGGGATCGTCATTCATCCTTTGGACGGATGCTCTAGTAAGAGGACTCCTGATAGAGACTGATGTTCCTGATCACCGCTACAATAGTAGTTTCCTTCATAGACATGGTGTCTAGGTCGGAGTCTACCTTCGTATGTTGCATGCGCCCATGGGAAGATGGGTAGGTGACAGGTGGTGACAGCCCTGTCCACTCGTACCAGCATTCCCCCATGTTCGGCCACAGAATAGCACTGATACTGGTATCGCTTGGCACACCAAGTGTGTCAGTGGGCCTGAAGCATGCAAGTAGCGGGAGAATTATCTTTTCTTAGGGTTTTTTGCCTTAGAGGAACCTCTCTACCTTAGCTACTCTTCATCTTATCATTCTAGGAGAACTAGTTTAGAGATCACTTACACTTCCGTTCCCTGTGGAAAATACGATACCCTGAATACTTCCGGGTGAAGGCTATAACGATACTTCCGTGCGCTTGCGGATTTATCTGTTGATGCTAAGAAGTGCCAACAAGCTTTCTGGCACTGTTGCCGGGGAACGGTTGTTGTATTTGTCTTCGAACCTAGTCCACCCGTGTGTCCTTGTGTTTTATCCAAAAATAAAAAATATTTTCTTCTATGTTCATGACCCTTCTCCATGAAGCCTATCTTTAAAAAAAGTTCATTATTATTTTAAAATTGCATGTTCAAACTTTTGCACATACACAAAAAGTTTTTCATCCACTCTCTGATCATCTTCTCTTGTTTTAGAAAAGATTTTTTTAAAAAATGTTTTTACTATTCTTGTTCTCTCTTTCTACAATAATGCCCTTTCAAAATTTAAAAGCAAAATATTTCTCCTAAGGACGAGTTCTCGTAGCCACCGATGAATCCAACCATAGCTTCTGACCTCGAACTTCTCCCTAGCTTTGGCGGTCAAGCTTATGACCATAAAGAAAGCACTACCGGGAGATACCTCGGATTATTAAAAAATATATATTTGAAAAAAATATAATTTATTGCCCTTCTACAAAATAAAAATAATTCTTTGCTAAAATGTTTTTAATAAATGTTAGTCTATTTTCAAAGTCTTATATATAGTATATTTTGGTTTGAAGTATGGTTTATGCATGATCATATCTTCATGGGCATTTTAATTTAAGCATGGTGCTTAGGTTAAAATGCCTGCCTTGATTAAACGACATGTCTAATTATTGTTCCAAAACTGCTGAGTGTAGGCTTTGAATATAAAAAAATTGAGTTATTTTATTTATCAATGAAATTATTCTATAAAATGGTTTCTAAAAAAAGGTTGATATTTTGAAAATCTAACATTTGAAAACTTATTTTTAAAATAATTTCATTTTACAAAATGAATTTTCATAGAAAATTTAACGTCCTCCTTTATAATAACATTTTGATACATTTTTGAGACCCAACTAGCTCAATTTGCTTCTTGCATATGCTTTCCAATCGGTGATCACAAGGGAAGGTAAGAGCCCTTGCGATCTACCAAACCATAACCATGCAGGAAAATCAGAAATGTTGGGTACAACCCTGATCCTTTGGCTTTGAGCTAGCTTGGAGGAGGACCGCAACAAGGTAACATGTATCTCTATCCCTCACATATCCTCACATATCCTTTTGTTACCTTACAAAAAACAATGAAAAAAATGAAATAATAATAAATAAATAAGTAACTTTCCTTTTTAATAAAAGCAAGAACTTGTGTTCAAGTTAGTATGCACCTTCGGATATTCTTGGTCGCTAACCATTTCAGGAGGAGATTGAGAAGAACAAAGGACATACGAAGCTTGAGAACATGGGAGCGACATCAACGACACACCTTGATCATCTCGGTTGGTGGAATAAACTCAAGAGGAGACCCTGACCCTGCACACTTGACTTTTAATAAAGTCCAAGCATGGGGGAGGACGGTGCGAGTCTCACCACAAGATCACCTTGGTTCAAAAAAAAGATGTTAGCTCTACCTTGCTAAAAAAAGAGAAAGGAAGTGAAAAAAAGAAAAAAAAGAGGGAAGTAAAACAAGAAAAAAAGTAAAAAAAATAGATTATTAAAAATATAGTTTTAAAAAAAATATTAGAGGAGAGAAAAAGAAGCATGCTGGCTTCACATATTCGAAAGATGTGCTAGCTGACTTTGTCTAGCATTGCTCCCATAAGCAAGAAGGGCCCACCTCCATGCCTTTGCAAAAACTATCAAAGCCCATGGTCCATACACACTAATCATGTGTGTGGCCAAGATTTGAAGTTTCCTTGGGCAGATCCATCATGCGAACACCACAACAAGCGACAAGAGCAATCATCTACATATGTTGTTGGTAAGTACTCCCAGGTACGTAAAGGTAATATTCACCAATTCGTTTACTCACTTTTGTCCCCATAGCCTGATCATGCAAAGTCATGCTTCCTCTGCTTATGTTATACACTCTAGCTTGAGTGGTGTCACATAGGCCTATGTGGCGCATTCATGTGTCTTTTAATTTGAGCGTGGTGCTTAGGTTAAAAGATCTTTTTTTTCAAATTCTGGGATGGTGCTGGAATTTGATTAATGAGCTATGAGTTGTTATCATAAACAATGGAGGTAATCTTTTGGAGACAAGCCAAGGTCTATTTTAATTTGCATCAAGTCTGACCTTGTTTGAATTACGTGAGTTGGATGAATAAAAATTAATACTTAATAAAATAAATAGGAAAATAAAAATAATCATAATAATTTTTAGGCTCTCTAGGGTTCAGCCTAGTAGAGCCCTTGCTTGTTTTTTGTTCTCTTTGTTTTTCTTTGTCAAAAATAAAAATAGGTACAAGAAAAGTGCGGGGGAGATCTCTCAAGTACAACAAACACACTTTCAAGATCTCCCCTAGTTGTTGCACAAACATCAAGCAGGCCATCATATAGAGGGACAAGACACATGACTTCCATGAACTCCTTCTACACTGATGGTTTGTGCAACACCTCTCTCACTCCTTTAAACAACCATGACTCCATGCATATCTTGGATCACACTTTGTTTAAAGATTCTAAAAAAACAAAGGGGAGTCATGGTCGCAACTTTCCTTTTAGTTAGAAGCTTGCATGAGTTTTTCCTCCTACATTTGTCGTGTATGCATGTCACTAACATGCAGGAGTTACGAATAAACGATTTACTACACGATGACTTAAAGTGATGGACTCCAACCCACACCTTGGTAGTCACCTGAGATGGAAACTTAGCCAACGCAGCTACAACTCTGATGCTTCATCCATACATGTTGTTCGTACACACATTCAGGTATGTCAAGGTAATGGTGACCAACTCTTTCACTCATGTTTGTCTCCATGAAAACATAGCATCATGCTTTCCTCTGTTCACACCATATGCTTTGAGTTTGGGTGTTTTCACATGTGCGCGCTTGTGGTATATCCATAGGTTTTTTTAACTTAAGCGTGGTGCTTAGGTTAAACTAACCTTCTTTAATCAAAATTGCGACATGGTGTTGCATTTTGATTAATGAACTTTGAGTTGTTGTCATGAATAGTGGAAGAAATTCATGTTGGAGATAAAGCAAGGCATGCTTTTTCTTTATCCTAGCCTTATTTGAGTTTGGATAAAAGAGTCAACTTATGGTTCCCTTGTACAAAAATCTGCCTCTATTAGATGAATCTTATTTATCTTGTGATGACTCAATTTCTATGCTGGTAAGTTTCGGTTTGGAAGTTTTGATCCTACATCTTTTTGACTAAGAACGGTGTTTAGTTTGAAGCTTGGATGTGAGATCATGCTTCTATAGGCTTTTTAATATAAGCATGGTTCTTAGATTCTTGAGCCTACCTTAACCAAATTAGACATGATGTCTAGTTTGATCTTTGAACCAAATCTGCTAGTATAGATATTGGTTGATATTATGGACTAACCCCTTGCAGGAATTTATCAACTTTATGAGGGTAAGTCTTTGAGATGACAACAGAGACAAGCATTTCATTGGTGAACCTTGAAAAAAAATATAAAAATAAATAAAGTTTTTTAAAAAAGTAATATACCTTTCAATCCCAAGCTTTGTTGTCTTGTTATCTCAATACCACCATAAAAACAAGCTTGGGGAGCTTCATAGCACACTCAAGAAAAGTTATGAACTACACATCAAGCGGGGGCACCACCAATTAGCGGCACCCTTAGGTGAACCACATTGGTAAGTCAAAAGTAAGCTTGGGGGAGGGCTCCCAAGAAGGTAAATAGTATCTCACATTTCTTTTTAAATTCTCCAACTTATAAAAGGGTGAGATACATTTTATAAACATTTTATCCTCTCTCATATGTATTAAGATGTGTTAGTTTCTACCTTTGTTGAAATGATAAATAGTCGCACTGTCTTATGTTTCACATGTACCCATTTTATAATCAAGCTTTCTCTAAGATTTGGGTTTATCAGCTAAAAATGTCTCATCCTAAAAACTTGGACTAGTGGGTTGCACATGCTTGATCTTGTCTAAGTTATTGTCTGATATGATATGGTGACATGGGCTGCGCTATGACTTTGTTCTGAGTAAAACTTGACTTCCAGAGTTTTATTTTCAAAAACATTCAAAAACAAAAGTTCCTCAATAATTATGAAATACCTACCAAGGCCATATGACATGTTTTAGTTCTGCAAACCTTTTTGACAAGTTAGGTCAAACTGTTGTGACCTAAGTGAGATTATGGTCATGCGCCCATGATTGAGATTCACATGCACCCACCAAATAAAGCCAACTCTCACCCCGAGAGTTGCACAGAACATACACCCATCCATCCACGCACTCTCCCACCAAATAAAAATGCTGACTCTTATCCTGAGAGCCGCACATTCATTTTTCCATCATATATTTACTCCTCACATTACTATCATGATGTCTCTCCATCCAAAACTACTTCATATGTCAGTAACGGATATGGGCTATGTCAAAAAAAATCCATGCCAAGGGGCACGAGAAAGAAAATAAAAAAGAGAAAAAAACATCCATGCCAAAGGGCATGAGAGATGCAATAAACAAACGGGAAAGAAAAAGTTCCAAGTACCCGTTCAAAAAAAAAGAAGAAAGAAGGAAAAAAATGGATATATGATCTTATAGCCCATATCCCTCCAAAAAGTTTCATTCCATCCAATAAAGGAGAGAGTCATGATGCAAGGAGTACCAAAAATATTTAGAATTAGGATTTTCACCATCTTTCATACTCCACACACTTGCACATCTCAATCAAAGTATATGACTTGTATCTCCTTGTGGTTCAATTTTTGACTTAGCAATATATGTGATGCAAGTATGCCCACCTTTATACCTGCCCAGAACTCCACTCATAAGCCTTAGTGTAGGATATGAAAGGCAACATTACAATGCCTTTGGTGAGGTATTCATACACATTGAGTGATCGAGTGAATCATTTGAGGAACTTACATTTCTTTTACAAAACTTTCAAAACCTCTGGAAAGATGGTTGATCTTGGGATGAATGATAAGCAATGCTCGTTGAACTGTTCTATCTTGTAATCACTCAAGACTTAAGATAGCTAAAAAGCCCCATTTGTTTCAAGATAATAGCAGGGTGGATAGCATGCTGATTTATTCAAATTGCAGTAGAAAACTTTATTATAAACTTGGTACATTTGAAATATGATCGGCATTGCAGCAACTCCTAATCAACAACCATACTTAGCTATTTTCTTGAGATGAGCAAAGGTTAAGCTTGGGGGTCTTATTGGTGGTCCTTATGAATCATTTATAGCAGCCAACTTATGCCTAAAATGAGAGAAACTATCATGCTTTAACACATAGACATATGCTATTAATAGAGTTCCACTAGTACCCCAAGTGTTTATGTTTTTACAGGATTTATGGTGGAACAAGTGGAAGTGCACAACACCATTTGGAAAGCGTAAAGGAGAAATGTGAATCCAGAGAATGCGCAACCAAGTTTAGCAAAGAAGCCCACCTTTATTTCAAATATGGGTCCATTCCTAACCACAGGGGAGTTCCAGGCCTAGAGGAGAGCCAACCACATGAAGGCGGTGGCCATTTGGCCCCACCAGGGGGCAGCCGGTCCCGAGGGCGGCCGGTCCTGGGCCTAGTATTTTGCATCGGTTTGTAGGATGATTCCCTCTAGATGGTCCCACCTACTATCAGTGTAAATGGAAAGTGCAAACCGCACTTTTGAAGTCAGTTTGGGGCCTTCCATGTGGGGATGAACCCTTTGCATAGAGCCCCTCCTCTCAAGCTATAAAAGGAGGCCTCCTCTCTTCGTCATTCATTCATTCACCAACACAAAGAGGTCACAATGTAGAGAGGAAGAGCAAGCTCCATTCCATTAGCTTCTAGCTAAATTAGTAAAGGTAGTGAGAGAGGAAAAGAAATGGAGTAAGAGCGGAGTTGAAGCAGTTCTACCTCCGGGTGGACGAAGTGCCGGGCTTGTCGGCTCTCGCTCCAACTTGTACCTCTACGATCGTCTTGCTACTTGAAGTAAGAAGTTCGTGTTCAACTTTGGTTTGATTCATTAAGCATGTTACTTTCATAAAGCTACTTGTTTGTGGGATCATCATTCGTCCTTTGGATGGATGCTCTAGTAAGAGGACTCCTGATAGATACGGATGTTCCTGATCACCGCTAGAGTAGTAGTCGCCTTCATAGACGTGGTGTCTAGGTTGGAGTCTACCTTCGTATGTTGCGTGTGCCCATGGGCAGAGGGGTATGTGGCAGGTGGTGACAGCCTTGTCCACTCGTACCAGCATTACCCCACATTCGGGCACAAAATAGTGCTGATACTGGTATCGCTTGGTAGACCAAGTGCGCAAGTAGGCCTGAAGCAAGAAAGTAGTGGGAGAGTTATCTTTGCTTAGGGTTTCTTGCCTTAGACGAACCTCTCTACCTTAGCTACTCTTCATCTTATCATTCTAGGAGAACTAGTTTAGAGATTACTTACACTTTTGTTCCCTATGAAAAATATGACACTCTGAATACTTCCGGGTGAAGGCTACAACGGTACTTCCGTGCGCTTACAAATTTATCAGATGACACTAAGAAGCACCAATAGGAGGTCCAGGCCCAGGGAGCAACCGACCACCCAAAGGCGGTGACCACCGGGCCTAGCCAGGGGACCGGCCGCCCCCTGGTGGGGCCTCCCGGGCCTAGCCTTCTCAGGCAGTGCTTGGGTCGGTTCCCTCAAGGCGGTTTTACCTCCTTCCAACTGGGGAGACGCCCGAACCGTCCTACTTGAGCAATAAAAGAAAGGCTCCTTCACCATTCAACAGACACACCATCATTTGGAGCACTACACCTCATATTTCATACTTGTTCTCTTTAGTTTAGTGCTAGTAGTTGAGCAAGGCAAAGCTATCAAGGAGAGCTTGTCTCCTTAGAGGAATCAAGAACATCTTGGTATGAATATAGATCAGTTATCCTCTATGAGCAAGTTCTTATCTTATTTATACAACTATGAATATGAATTAGAGTATAGTTGTGCTCATATTATGTTCAAGACATATAAACTAGTTCATAGTCTATGTGTTATGTTCTTGATATGTTCATCAATGTTCTTCATCGTTCATCAAATTAGTATGAATAGAGGAAGAACTAAGGATGGGATAATAGTTTATTGTGCTATCATGGTTGCTCCTAGCCGAGCCTGTCGATCGGAAGGGTTGGGGTCCCGGGAGGTTAGGAGTTGTTTTCAATTACACGAGCGTGGTGCTTGGGTATGTGGAGATCAGTGGATATGTCAGTGCCCCATGGGCAGAGGGGTAGGTGGGCAGGTGGTGACAGCCCTGTGCATCCCTAGCATCCCCCCATGTTCGGGTATTGAGTAGGAGTTCATAAAGTTTCTATCGGTTGGCAGACCAGCTGCGGGGATCTCCCTATCATCCTAGACTTAGTCCTAACTCCACTCATATTAGTTAGATGTTTTTTGCTATTCTTTACATAGCTGTATTAGACCAATGTCTGCTCATATAGTTATTCTTTCTTTATTTATCTTTTATCCTTGAGGTTGCTCCGATGTGTGTGTCCGCTATCTTGAGAACCTGTTTTTACCCCTGTTTATACTATGTCTACCCATGCATTCAATAAGTAATTATGTTTGTACCAAAGCTAGATGTATTCATCATGCCCTCCTACAGGAAATTATAAATACGACACCCTTGAATACTCACGGATTAAAATGATACAATGATAGTTCTGTGTGCTTGCAGAGTAATTCTTATCTCTTACTGAGCTATCGATTGGCATACCTAAGTACCGTTACTTAGGGATTATAATTCTTGTTGCACCCCAAGACGCCGTGCCACAGTTTTGCATATCATAAGTAATGACGGTTAGGATGGCCAATCTGACACTTCTAACTGTTATTACCAGACTGCATTACCTAGGCCGACGCCATTAAGGGCCAAGGGTTACCTTTCTGATGTAATGGTGGTTAGGAATGTCAACACAAATTTCTAGTACTATTATTAAGGATGGATTTTTCGTCTATCTTTAGTAGTAATGCTAAGAAACACCAACAAGCATTTTTGGCGCCGCTGCCGGGGAGGGCAAAACAAAAATGCAAACATCTACATTGGCATAAATATTGATTACAAAATAAGCATTGGTAGCCATAGTTTAAACAGACTAACTTTGTTGTTTTCTTCCTCTTTTTATTGGAATGAAAACAAGACAGTGTATGAGCAGTTTCAACCTGTTGGAAAACTTCATCAATGATCTGGAAGCACTCCTAAGGAAGAGAAGGGCTCACACCGTTTCTTTTTCTGCTACTCCATCGGCAGATGAACCGGTCACTTTCGCACCATCCGCTTCGACCACCATGGCCAAATCACTCCACGAGTACTCCCCCCCGCTATTGCCAACATGCCTGTCAGGCCCACTATCAATGTCAGGAATGGAAACTTTGAGCTCTGCACTGGCCTACTATAACAGGGTGTGACAGCTTGCTATAGTTTGTAGTAAAGTGTTTCTCAAAGAAAGGATAAAGAAGTTGGGTATTGGAAGTGTTTAGCATACAGAGCCCCCATTCAATAGTCCCTGAGGAGAATGAAGACTAAAGAGAAGTCTTAGTCAACGTTCCGTGTTACTCTGATAAGTGTAAGTGTTAAATATATATGTTTTCGCTATAATATACATTGTTTCTGATATTTATCTATTTTTTGTTGTATGAGTGGACTTCCTGGGCACACATATGATGACCTCTGGTCTTCTTTGTAAACCAAGGTGTGACATCTACTCACGATGGTGCAGGTGAACTAGTTCTACGGTTGGATTTCATCATCAAAGTCGCGTAGCGGAAGCATGGTGGGCCCATAACCCATAGGTCCCAGGATCCTTGTTATTGGGACTAGTGATCTTTACCAGTCCCCACATCATGGATGGAAGGAAGTCTGAAGATTCAAAACTATCTTTTTTCTCCAAACCTTGTGAGTATCTTTCCATCATGTATGTGATGCTTGTCCATGCAAGATCTATACTTATGCTATGGGAGATATCAAATTGGTAGTAAATTTAGTAATGACGTCTTGATTAATAACTGATGGTGTCACGTTGAACCGAGAGCCTCCAGTGGGTGCACACACATGGTTGTGCTCGGTAAGCGTTGGTAACGTGATTGTTAATCATGACCCATTATGTAAGATACTCCGATGTGTTATCTCATCGTGGATCATTTCTTTGATAATCTTATTACATCAATTGCAAGAATCGGTCCTTGTCTTCAAGTTCAACCTTGCGTTAATCATAAGTCCTATGTCTCATGATCCTTGAAGGGTAGGCACATGAAGATCAACCTTTATCTTTCATGTGAACAATCCTACTCCCTTATGATTGAACTTTATAAATCTATAAACTCTTTTTTGGTATATCATCATAGGTCCCAACGATCTCAATCTTTCGATTGATCAATGCTGACCTTCAAAACATTTCATTACAAGTGCAAACTCTGAAATAATCAAAGTTCAATCTCTCTTGGATCCCTTGGAGGATAAATAGAAGATCATGTGTTACTTCTCCTTTAAGCAATGATATTCTACCACCTTGTCTCCATATCTTGGTATATGGATAATCCTTGATCTGCTTATCATGTTTTGTTTTAGATCTTGAAGCAGTCTAGAGGATAAATCTTGAACTTCATTTTTGACCTTTGAGGAAATCCTAAAATCTCTATATCATGTCCCACTAAAGCCTTCTTGAAGTAGTTGAGTCAGACCCTAAACAACAAGAGGAAGCGCCAGCAACTGAATCTAAAATTCCCTCAAATCCCTCTCCTGAGCCGGTTGCCATAGATCCCCCTATTGAGGGAATGCACTACACTCCAGAGGATGACAAACCTCATCCTTCTTCATTTCCCTTTTGATTCAAGGGAGAGATTTTGAAGATTTTGGGAATGCCCCAAATTTGCTAGTTCAAGTGAAGTCCTCTAACACACTCGATATCATCTAAGGATGACGATGGTCCACACCATGAGTCTTTCCTTATGGGAACACTCTTTGGTCATATGTGTGTCTTCTTTGCACACATAAATGTCATATGAGTTACTCTTGAAATCTATGGGATCATAAGAACTATTCCTTTGTACATAAATGGTCTTGAGTATCGTCTAGATTTTTATATCTATGACATCTCAGACACAAGCGTATTGGTTCATTTACTTTGAGGGAACTCTTTCAAGAAATACCAAAATAGGGTCCCCTGATTTTGAAATCAGGAAGTTCTCCTATCTCTTTTCCACTCTTAGGCTCTCACAATGCAATAGTAGAACCCAGACCTAAATCTACCTTGATCATTTGTCTTGTGTCTACCCCAAGTCTCCTTGAATCTCGGGACGAGATTCATGTTAAGTGGGGTAGATCTATGACACTCCTAAATTTTTCTTTTGAGTCACTTAAAGACAATCTTAGAAGGGATCTCTTAAAGATGCTCTGAAAAGTTGGTGTTCCCATCGTTCCTCTTGGACTTAAGCAAGAATTTCGTTAAGTGGGGTAGCATTCACTACCAACCTCAATCAGTCCTCAGCACCTCTGTTCACATGACTACAAGATGTAAGGATCAAACTATATCTTGTAATCATCTTTTGCTAACCCTTACTTCTTATCCTAACATTTCAGAGGACTAGAAGTAAGGAAAACATGAAGGCTTGAAGGAATTAATCCTCATTCTCTTTGTTAATCCTTGCTTAATTCGATCACCACACGACTCAAACATCTTGAAACAAGGCATTGAGAGCACCATACCATCAATCTCCACTTTTCTATCATTTTTCTATCTGTAATGACATTAGACCATACATCTCATAAAGACCTAGAGATCTCTCTATAAATTTGTGTCAATCGCTTTCATCGTCAACCTTTACCTTTATTGTTGGTCATTCTTCATATCTAGTCGTCGAGCTTTCATCGAGCCTTGATGACTACTCATACTTGAAAGTCTTTAGTATTTTGAGACTCAATGTATGACTCCCTTGTTAGCCCTTTTGGTGCTCCCTAAATTCTTATCTCGTAAGTGCCAAAGCAACTTTATAACCTCCTTTGTCTCCTTTCTCTTAAGTCTCTTCGAATCTCGGGACGAGATTCATGTTAAGTGGGGTAGATCTATAGTACCCCAAAATTTGTATTTTGGATTGTTATTAGAAAGCACTAAATAAAATGTGATTTTCTATATTTTAGAAAATAATTGAATGGGCTTTTGTTAATATGATGCTTGCTTGTTACTTGAGTTTTATGTTTTTAGTGCGCTAAGTTATCGAAACATGTTTAGCCGTCGATCGATCCTTCTCGGGAATTTTCTAGACTCTTTTGTAATATTTTCCCATTTATCCTAGAGCGTTTCCATTTTCCAGATGCTCTAAAATATCATTTCTATAAGCTATAAATATTTTATTTGCGTTCATCATCTCCCAATATACCTTTTGGTATTCTCCTACAATTTTGGGAGTTTTGAAAATATTTTTCAATATTTAAAATGATTTTAGCTTTTTCTAGAATTATTTCGCATTGAAAATGATTTTCTATAATTCCCAAAATTAATAAAAATAGCTCAATTTTTGCTGACCCCGAATCCTAGGCATATATATATGCCGGCGTAGCCCTCGACGCGCTAGTTCCAGATCAGAAAACCTCATCGCGAGCCGCCACTCCTATCTCCCTCAATCGATCACCGAAGTTCCTCTCGGCTAGGATTCTGGTGAACTCTCCGGTGAGAGTTTCCGGCCATCTCGGCCGTACCCGACCTAAACCGCCACCACCAGAAGGTTCATCTCAATCTTCTCTACACCGGCACGCCTTTAGTTTGTCGAATCAGTTCCCGTTTGATCGATTCCCTAACATTAGTTTCTCTTTTCCGACGAGGTCATCCGTGGCTGGCCACGTGCTTCGGTTCCCGGCCATGTAGTGCCTCCCACCTCCATCCTCGCTCGACACGCGGCCTTGACGTCACCCCGTGGCCTCACGCCGCCCCGTCCCGAGCCCCTTGGCGCGCAGCCGCTATGAGCAGCAGGGCCAAGTCCCGGCCAAGGGCCTACCCTCCACGTGCGAGCACAGCAGCAGTGGCTGCCACGGCCACGTTCCACGTTCGTGAAGAAGGAAGATGGACAGAGGTAGAATACAAGGTATTTACGACTTTGCCACCAATAATCTCCGTCGTTTCACCACTGATTGTATAATCTCCGCCGTTTCACCGTTTTAACTCCGATTCGAGCGATTCCAGTTGCGTCAGTTTCGTGTCGTCATGATCTAAGCAGGAGTAGTAAAGTTTATCATGTCACTAATTTATAAATTTATTTGGTTAAATGCAATTTGATTAATATTTATTTAATAGTTTTCTAATTAAAAGTAATCTAGGGTTTTATATTTTCGATCTCGTTGTGTTATGACCGTGTCGACCTTAAGCTTTGTTTTAGCAATGATATTTATGATGTCATATGTCTATGCATTTAATCTTGTTCACTTTTGTAATAATTAGTTGATGCTCTACTAAATAAAAGCAACCTAGGGCTATGTTTTCGTGGTCCTTGTGTTGCGATCATGTCAATGTATATTGCTTGTTATCAATAATGTTTGTCACATCATGTGTTATGTAAGTAATCTTATTTATTAATTAATGTGTGCCCTCTTGTATAAAAGTAATTTAGGTTTATACCTTGAGTTTTCATACATGCCTGTCAATATGACTAGTACCAACTTACATGCTTCTTTATTAATTATGACTTGTTTAGAGTTACCTTGGAAATATGTTATCCTTGTTAAGTGTTCTCACATGTTATATCATATTAACCTAGTTAATAATGACTCAATGTCCTTTGTAATTTATAAAAGTAACTTAGTTTATATTCACATCGTCCTTTTATGCTAATGTGATTAATTTTAGCATTAATGCCTTTTTGTTAATGGCATGCTTAGTTCAACCTTGAATCATAAATGCTCTATGTTTAATATCAACATGTCTTATCATTTAGGTCCTGCTTAAATTAATCTTTAAGCATATGATGTTTTCTTTAATGCACTCGCATGTTCTAAGTTTTATAAATTATGAATGTTTAATTGGCTTAGATAATATAATTGCTTATAAATAAAGTATGACTAAGGTTTAACCCTACTTTGCATTTCAACATCATCCAACTGATTTGACTTTATATCTTTCTTATATGTTCCGCATCTTGCTTTAGTAAATGTATCAATCTTAAAGTTTGTCTCTGTGCTTGTTGCAAGTACCTCGATAGCCGTGTTTTCTTTAATGATAGATCCGTCGTTTGTCATTCTTGCACTCTCGTGACCGTAGCACCGAGTTTGGCCATTTAGACCATTCTGTTTTTAGTTTTCCTTTTGATTGGTGTATTGTTCTTAGTCTTATCTTTTTTGTGTGTTTGTTTATATTGTTTGGTTGCTGCGACTAGACGAAGAACGGTTTGTTAACACTGAAGACTAAGCTGAGGATCAACAAGTGCAGCTGACGCTGGAGGCCAGAAGAGCAGCTAGACTTTGGATTTAAGGCAAGTGCAGGCACCTTTGATCATTTTGCGCCTATTCATGTTTAAGTTAATATATTGCATGTGTCTTAAATCGACAAACCATAGGAATGCCTAGCCACTTTATCCATATATCACCTATGGGGGTTTTAGTTGATAGGTTATCAGGTTGCTAGTGCTCTACCTCACCTTTCACTAGCTTAATAAAGATAAAACATGATTCTTAAAATATGTTGGAGCCATGGGCTCTTGGCTTTGGCCATTGGAGAAGTTGATGTTGTTCTGCATCGTTGGTTGGCGGTGAATGACGGGGAAATGGATGCTAGTGGGACTCGTGTTGACGAGGGTATCCGTATCTCCTCCCCCTTGTGGACCCTATCATGGAGCGCCAACCTGGGACTTTCGTACATCTCCAGGCTAATGGGCTTTGGCTTGGTCTGTTAGCAGGATCATCATAGGTAGGAGGGTGGCTTACCGATGGGTAGCATAGCAATGGCGTTAAGGGTGTTACAAGTTCTAGCATGCGAATTCTGGTTGATCCGCAGACCGGGGCGGTGGCTATGAGTACGTCTCTCATGTGCTTGGGACCTCGCGGATCGGGTTACCACTACCTATGACCCTGTGAAGGACCTCGTTGTGACCTTTGCCAGCCTATCTTGGTATTGGGCTAAAAGGCTGATCCCCTCGGGCATAAAGAGTAATCACAATATGGAGTGAAAGTGTACACCTCTGCGTAGAGTTAAAATCAATATATCATTCATGCTCATGGTCATGAGCGGCCCAGATCCTCACATGACTTAGCCAAATGGAATAAGATGTTAAATCATGGTGATGTTGTTTAAGGAGGTGGCTACCTCTGTTCTCGAACGGGATGGTTGGCACTCTCAAGGTTGATGATGTTTAATGATATATGCTTATATCTGTGATGATAAATGATTCATTAAATGCCACTTGAACCTTAATAAAGGGTTGGGTGTTTCAAACAAGTTTATTAAAGAATAGGTTGCAATAAGTAAAATCTTAATTGCTACATTTAAAATGCTACCACAGTTTACCTTTCGGCCTTACCTGTGTATAAGCCATGCATGTCATTACTTTCCACCTGTACTTGCTGAGTTTTGACATGGAACTCACCCTTGCTATAGTTTGTAGTAAAGTGTTTCTCAAAGAAAGGATAAAGAAGTTGGGTATTGGAAGTGTTTAGCATATGGAGCCCCCAGTCAATAGTCCCTGAGGAGAATGAAGACTAAAGAGAAGTCTTAGTCAACGTTCCGCGTTACTCTGATAAGTGTAAGTGTTAAATATATATGTTTTTGCTATAATATACATTGTTTCTGATATTTATCTATTTTTTGTTGTATGTGTGGACTTCCTGGGCACACATATGATGACCTCTGGTCTTCTTTGTAAACCAGGGTGTGACATCTACTCACGATGGTGCAGGTGAACCAGTTCTGCGGTTTGTCGAGTGAGGATGCAAACGCGCATCTGCAAAACTTCCTTGAGCTGTGCAAGACAATCATCATCAAAGATGTCGCACCAGATAGCATCAAGCTCCACTTGTTTCCCTTCTCCCTCTCAGGGAAGGCGAAGCAATGGTTCTACCAAAGCAAGGAAGCAGTCAACATGTGGGACAAGTGTTCCGCGGCGTTCCTCGCAAAATTCTTCCCCATGAGCAAAACAAATGCTCCACGAGGGAAGATATCAAACTTCTAGCAGATTTCACTTGAGTCCATTCCTGAGGCTTGGGAAAGGCTCCAGGAGTACATCCGAGCCTGTCCCCATCATGGGGTGGAAGATTGGCTTGTGCTGTAGAATTTCTATGAAGGCCTAACGGTCATGTCCAAGGGGCACGTAGATGCCGCTGCTGGAGGCATGTTTCTCTCCCTCACCATTGATAGTGCCACAGCACTAATTGACAAAATGGTGGCCAACCAGAGTTGGGGAGAAGGACACAAAACACAAAAAGGCATGCACACCGTGAAGGAGATGGATCTGCTTGCCGCAAAAATAGATCTATTAATGAAGAAGCTTGAGGGATGTGCCACTAATCCTGCCACCGGCACTGTCCAAGACATAGACTCGCACATGACGTGTGAGAACTATGGAAATGTTGGCCATTTGGGGAACAATTGTCCTGAAACCCAGGAAGAAGCGTCATTCGCAACAATAGGTTTCACCAACATCAGCAACCAGGTAACGGTTGGAACAATCAGAACCGTGCAAACTATGCTGCCTTTCCCCACAAGAATAAGAAGGAAGAAGAAGGCCGGAGATAAGCAGTTCCTCTGATTCATGGAAATGGTCGAAAAGACACACGTCAGTGTCCCGCTGATGGATGTTTTGCACATACCATCCTATGCCAAGTTCATCAAGGACATCATCAACAACAAACGACTGTTGCCGTCCATAGAAGTTGTCAAGCTGACGGAAGAGTGTAGTGCAGCTATACTAAATCATCTGTTCAAGAAGAAGCATGACCCTGGGTGCCCCACAATCACATGCTCCATTGGCACCCAGCAATTTAATCATGCCTTCTGTGATCTTGGGGCAAGCATAAGCGTCATGCCAAAATCAGTCTTTGATAGACTAAATTTCACCAACTTGGAGACTACCAACATGACACTCTAGTTGGTCAACTCCTCAATTCGGTTCCCAATAGGGATCACACAGGATATACCTATCAAGATCCGAGGGTATTATGTCCCGGTGGGTTTTGTGGTGCTCAACATGGAGCTTACTAAAGAAACACCACTTATCCTGGGAAGGCCATTCTTGAGCACGACAGTAGCACATATTGAAGTTGGAGCTGGAGAAATCCACTTCAATATCAATGGGCAAGAAGAAAAGTTTGAATTCAAGCCTCGCCATCAGGAAGAATGCAAAATGATACACATCCGCTATGGGCCGAACCCCCAAGGTATCAAGGAAGTTGAGATTCAGCCTCAGCTTCTAAAAAATATATCAAAAGAATCAAAGAAAAAGCCAGAGCCAAAAGAAAAGGTGGCTCCCAGAAGAAATATAAATAGGAAGCAGAAAAAGAATATGGCTCCTAAAAAGAAAATACAAGAAAAGAGGGAAGAAATCCCCAAGCCTTCACAAAAGAAGACGGTGTGGAAGCCCAAGGAGAAATTAGAACATACCACCACACCGCCCAAAACCACCCAGAAGATATGGAGGCCCAAGCAGGTACAACCATCCACTTCTCCCAAGATGGATGTGCCATCATCAAGTAAACAATGAAGGGAGAAAAGTCCTGCTCAACGGACTCAAAAAGGTGAGCCCTTGCCGAAGGTAAATCGGTAGTTATCCCTAGTTAATTCTTGTTTCAAATAATTTATTTATCTTTAAAATAAATACCTGAATAATTTCTCTAACCTCTAAAAAATAATAATATATATATTTATACTTATATGTATTTATATTTTACAAAGGAATAAATGCTTACTTGGTGTATTTTTGATATGTCTAAAATGCCCCTATGATCTGCCTTTTCATACACATGAATCCTTGTGATCATAGGAATATTTTCTCATAAATGCATGATAGTGTGATCTTGAACATATTTTCATGAATATCACTCATACCCTACCCTCTATCACACACAATATCACTCTGATTCACCGCGCATCACACTTGATCGCAACTGGGATAGAGATCCACGCAGTCAGTGGAACACCTGGCCGAAAGCTGGAGGCTGGCAAGTGGACCCAGGGGACCAGCCCCCCTGACCGAGCCGAATCATGCCAATATTTTTCGTGTCTCCCTCTGATCCTTCCAGCATCACGTCCATGGTTATGATCAAGTTGTTTCCTAGTCAGAGACCACGGTAGCACCTATGAAACCCCCCATAGGCCTCTCCTCTCCTCACACCAACCTTTCTCTTCTCGCTCTTGCAAAGCTTGCTAAGCTCTCCCATCTCCAATTGCTAACCATGTCTAGCTACGCCCTCTCGCTAATCAGAGCTCCAAAGGCCATAGCAAACCTAGACATAGCACCCTACCAAGAGAGTTCCTTAGTGAGGGAAGAAGCCAGTGTTATGAAGAAGAACTCGTTAGCAATCTTGTCGGCACGCTCCCGTGTGCCTGAAGATGGCACCAAGAGCAAAAACACTGCTGCTCGTCCTACCATTAGTGCCATAGGTCTCAAGAGGAAGACTCCTAGTGGTAGTGGGCCTAGCAAACATGCTAGTGATAGGTTGGCTAGTAAGGCCAAGGAGGCAGAGTCCTCTGGCACCCTTCCTAGGATCAGGAGGCACCTGCCACAGCCAACCATCAAACGTCGTGCAGGACAGTACAAAAACAGTGATGAAGAGGATGATCCTAACATCCTCACTGACCTCAAAGCCAAGCAGGCTAGCTTACGTGCTGTGCTAAGGGTTTTAGAAGATGACCTAGAAGCGAAGAACACTGAGATTAGGAACCTTAGTGACAATGTTAATAAGTTTTGCTTCAAGTTTAACATTAGACTCAGGAAGGTCACTGAAGCCCTAGGTGTTGGGCATCTCCTTGAAGATCTTTAGATACACCTATTGCACAAGTTTGTTTTAGGCACATTTTCCCTTTTACGATCTTTTATTTTTCCAATCATTTCC
>CM041630.1:34376894-34431812 GCA_023333625.1 Bothriochloa decipiens | reverse complement strand
TTTTCTCCATATTCATGACTAACCAAGACAGGGAAGAAAACAAGTGTGGGGGAGGATTCTCTAATTCGACTGCACAACAAAATCAAATTTTGGTTTGAGAAAACTTCTCCCCCTCTCACATCAAAAAGGTTTTAAAATGATGTTTCCTTCATACTCCATCAAACATGTCTTCCTATATTTGAAATGTTTGCATACTTTTTATTCCCTGCTGATATTCCTATAGATTTATGAATACTATTTAGGGACCCTATTTTATCTAAGTAATTGACGGATGAGATATAGTGGGATGACATGAAGCTTGCTCGTTCTTGCAAAGTACTTGGGATTTACTTTTACAAAATAAAAATTCAATAGCATGTTACTTGAATGATTAGCAAACACCTACCAAGGCCAAATATGATTCTATATGATGAAACCTTCCACAGTTGCTACTTACTTTGTGTTGAGTTTGGTCAAATTTTGTGACCGCTGTTGAGAGATGTTTCATGCTCCCAAGATCAGGATTCACTTGCACCCACCAAATAAAGCCAATTCTCACCCTGAGAGTTGCGCAAAACATGCTCTTCATCCATCCACCAAAAATATGCCAACTCTTACGCTGAGAGTTGCGCAGCTTTCTCCACTAAATAAAAATGATGGCTCTCACCCTAACGAACCACGCATTCCTTTTGCAAAAGTTAACTCCATCCATCTATCATCATGATATCTCCTTCAAAAGTTTTCATGTGCCAATAGAGGATATGGAGCTATGCTAAAAAAAGAAAAAAGGAAGACTATGCCAAGGGGCATAAGAAATAAATAGGAAAGAAAATTCAAAAACTGTTCAAAAAAAAGAGAAAAAGAGAGAAAATAAATTTCTATAGCCTATATCCCTTTAAGTTTTGATTCAAAGGAGAATCATGATGCATGGAGTATCAAAAAGAATTAGAATTAGGTTTCCACCCTCATATTCTTCCACACACAAGCACATTCTGATCTAGGGGTATGGCACACTCCCTCCGGTATGGTCTAGGATTTGACTTGACAACATATGTAGGGTAAGTATGCCTCATCAATCTATTTCCTATCTAAAACTCCAGATAAGCATTTTTTTAGAGGTAGGATGATTAAGTGAAGGCATCACCTTCTTATGCCTTGGTGAGGAAACACTTAGAAAAATGAGCGACTTGAGAGAATCATTCGAGGAACATAAGCTATCTTTATGTTTTCAAAATCTTACAAAAACCCAAGTTGCTACATAGGGACAAAGTAAGAGGATTTAATCCAGGCTATTCCTTTTTTCAATTACCCAAGATGATTTGGTCGACATTTTGATGTTCATAAATCTAGGTGAAGCTTGGAATAATCTGTATGTAGATTCCTTTGACAAGGAAGATGAACCCATTTGGTCCTTAGCACTTTACAAGAGGACGAGCAAAGGACCAAGTGTGGGGGAGTTGTTGGCAATCCTTAGCAACTAAATACCAACATCATTTTAATACTAAAATAAATAGAAGGTAGGGCTTTTATCTAATCTTTTCACGAGTTTTGTTGTATATGTGACATATAGGTCTGACATGTGGAAATGCACAAAATTCACAAGAAAGCGCACTTCGAGAAAACGTATTCAGAAAAAGCACAAACCAAGAAAAATGAGAAAGCCCACCTCAATGCATAACTGGACCCATGCGTAACCACGAGGGAGGTCTAGGCCCAGGGAGTAGCCGACCACCCGAACACGGTGTCCAGCGGGCCTAGCTAGGGGACCGGCCGCCCCGGGACCGGCCGCCCCCCTGGTCGGGCCTCCCGGGCCCAGCCTTCTCAAACGGTGCTTGGGTTAGTTCCCTCAAGGCGGTTTCACCTTCTTCCAACTGGGGAGATGCTCGAACCATCCTACTTGAGCTATAAAAGAAAGGCTCCTTCACCATTCAACAGACACACCATCATTTGGAGCACTACACCTCACATTTCATACTTGTTCTCTTTAGTTTAGTGCTAGTAGTTGAGCAAGGCAAAGCTATCAAGGAGAGCTTGTCTCCTTAGAGGAATCAAGAACATCTTGGTATGAATATAGATTAGTTCTCCTCTATGAGCAAGTTCTTATCTTATTTATACAACTATGCATACGAATTAGAGGATAGTTGTGCTCATATTATGTTCATGACATATAAACTAGTTCATAATCTATGTGTTATGTTCTTGATATGTTCATCAATGTTCTTCATCGTTCATCAAATTAGTATGAATAGAGGAAAAACTAAGGATGGGATAATGGTTCATTATGCCATCATGGTTGCTCCTAGCCGAGCCTGTCAATCCGAAGGATTGGGGTCCCGGGAGTTTAGGAGTTGTTTCCAATTACACGAGCGTGGTGCTCGGGTATGCGGAGATCAGCGGATATGTCGGTGCCCCAAGGGTAGAGGGATAGGTGGGCAGGTGGTGACAGCCCTGTCCATCCCTAGCATTCCCCCACATTCAGGTTCTGAGTAGGAGTTCGTAAAGTCTCTATCGGCTGGCAGACCAGCTGCGGGGATCTCCCTATCATCCTAGACTTTGTCCTAACTCTAGTCATATTAGTTAGATGTTGTTTGCTATTCTTTGCATAGCTGTATTAGACCAATGCATGCTTATGTAGTTATTCTTTTATTCTTTATTTATCTCTTATCCTTGAGGTTGCTCCGATGTGTGTGTCTGCTATCTTGAGAACCTGTTTTTACCTCTGTTTATACTATGTCTACCTATGCATTCAATAAGTAATCATGTTTGTACCAAAGCTAGATGTATTCATCATGCCCTCCTACAGGAAATTATAAATATGATACCCTTGAATACTCACGAGTTGAAATGCTCAATTATAGTTCTGTGCGCTTGTAAAGTAATTCTTATCTCTTACTGAGATTGGCATACCTAAGTACTGTTACTTAACGATTGTAATTCTTGTTGCACCCCATGGCGCCATGCCACAGTTTTGCATATCATAAGTAATGACCGTTAGGATGGCCATCCAACACTTCTAACTGTTATTACCAAACTGCATTACCTAGGCCGGCGCCTCTAAGGGCCAAGGGTTACCTTTCTGCAGTAATGGTGGTTCAGAATGTAAAGTTTTGTTTCTAGTGTTATTATTAAGGATGGATTTATAGTTTATCTTTAGTAGTAATGCTAAGAAATGCCAACAGTGCCCCACGGGCAGAGGGGTAGGTGGGCAGGTGGGGACAGCCCTGTCCATCCCTAGCATTCCCCCACGTTCGGGTATTGAGTAGGAGTTCATAAAGTCTCTATCTGCGGGCAGACGAGCTGCGGGGATCTGCCTATCATCCCAGACTTAGTCCTGATTCTAATTATATTAGTTAGATGTTATTTGCTATTCTTTGAATAGCTGTATAAGACCAATGCCTGCTCATGTAGTTATTCTTTTATTCTTTATTTATCTTTTATCCTTGAGGTTACTCCGATGTGTGTGTCCACTATCTTGAGGACCTATTTTTACCCCTGTTTATACTATGTCTACCTATGCATTCAATAAGTAATCATGTTTGTACCAAAGCTAGATGCATTCATCATGCCCTCCTACAGGAAATTATAAATATGACACCCTTAAATACTCACGGGTTGAAATGATATAATGATAGTTCTATGAGCTTGCAGATTTATTCTTATTTCATACTGAGCTATCGATTGGCGTACCTAAGTACCATTACTTAAGGATTGTAATTCTTGTTACACCCCACGGCGTCGTGCCATAGTTTTGCATATCGTAAGTAATGACCATTAGGATGGCCATCCGGCACTTCTAATTGTTATTACCAAACTGCATTACCTAGGCCGGCGCCTCTAAGGGCCAAGGGTTACCTTTCTGAAGTAATGGTGGTTCGAAATATAAACTTCCAGTTCTAGTGTTATTATTAAGGATGGACTCATCATCTATCTTTAGTAGCAATGCTAAGAAACACCAACATGCATGCTCCCGCGCTCCTAAATGATGCATATACATGTATGAATATAACGAATGCACATGTAGTACAAGGGATAGATGATGGATGCTTGTATGCAAATGAATCATGTTAACATCAGCAACCCATCACAACTATCACTACTAATGATCATGCATAACAACATCAACAACAATATACATGTATATAACTATATAACTTGCACATTTTTATTAGAATTATAAAGGATGAGTATAATCTAACCATCAAACTAAACCTGATCAAAAGAATAAACAGATCATATATACTCCCTACACACATAGACATATTATAGTTGACCAACTTTATTAAGTTATATTATCCATGTATTACTAAATAGGTAAATTAGGAACTACTATTTTGACTGCCCAGACAAATCTAGAAAAAAATTACAGCAGCTAAAGCAGGTCTAGCATAGCACATCACAAACATTTCAGCTCAAATTGACAAGTCAATCATCCTATACAAAAATAATAAGTCATAGGGCAAACTAGGCATGGAAAATACTTTGCACTGTGAAATGTGCCAAACAACAGATCTCATAATTTTCATAGATAGATACTATCTTGAAAATAGGATACAAAAATTCCTAGGTACAAAACATGCATAATTTATTTATCATAGATTTCTCAAGAATCATCATTTATCAAGTTAAATCCATAACTTCATATTTTTCCATAGAAAGCATGCATGATATATTTTTATCGGAATATACATCTCATAACAAAGCTATCAAAACAAGAATCAAATTTTTCTGACATTCCTATAATTACTTATGAATTATCATAGATTAACAACATATCAACAATTAAATAAACCTCCATATAAAAATATATCTAAACATACATCAAATATTTTTACTGCATAGATCTCATCACAACAAAACCACTGCAACCTGAATCACATCATTTAGACAAGTATTTCTCGAGATATGGATTCTACAACATCTAAGAGAAATTTGGAAGTCATTTTCTAAAATAAACCGAATCCAATCTGCTAGGTACACCCAGATCTGCACCCAGAAGCGCATCTCTGCTACGTACACCTGGATCTGTGCACCAGAAAAGCTGACAGCCAGGCCCCATGGGTCAACAGGCCCCACCTGTCATAAGAATAGAAACAGGGGTAGCGCTTTGACCGGCCGTAGTTCGTTGGCGGCTAACTTTCCGGCGACGAGACTAGCACCATCGGACTCGTATCATCGAGACACATCTATCAGGATAGGTCACCGGAATATGTTTCAACATCTACGCACTCAGTGGCGGAAGAAACGTCACGGCCACGCTATACGTACGTTCATACGAACGGTGATGGCGCTGCATGTCGTGGTGGTGGCCGTTTCCCGGCTATGGCAAGGCGAGGCGAGGAACTGAGCGACTGCGCGAATGCGAGACCCAACCCTAGATAGGACTTGCGCGGCAAATCGATTGAGCGAAGTGGCCCAGCCGCGTGCATGGCAACATTGCCGCTTGCACGATGACGGCAAGGCCGTGGCTCGGTGAAGTGAGGCCCTAATCGGCTCCATATCCACCACTACGGATATGCATGTGTCCTGGCGACCGTGAAACACTGTTGGAGTTAATTAGCGCAATCACTAAGTATGCATGTTTTAAGTCCATCTTTGATAACGGCACTAGAAAGCCAATTGGTATAGGTTAACACAAACAGATAAATCCGCAAGCGAACGGATACCGTTGTAGCTTTCACCCAGAAGTATTCCGGGGTCTCGTATTTAATCCACAGGGAAGTAATGTGTGAAGAAGTTGATAAGTACCATCATATATCTGCTAGCTAGTATAGTGGCTAGACTAATGCGGGGGTAAAACATATGATTGGAGTTTTGATAAATGACACACACAAGACAACTCTAAATAAGATAACAGAGTAGACTAGCTAAACTAGGAGGTCATCGGGAAAGGTCAAGATTCCTATTTTCTTCTCTATGACTGTGGTTCTATTCTAGCTCACACCAAAGGAATAACTAAGCAAAGAACAGACATAAAGGTTACACCAAGGCACATTGGGATAGTTGTTTCTTTTCGGTTCTCAAAAAGACTGGGAAGGGGTAATCGGTAGAAGGCAGCCAAAAGCCCTATGAAAACACCAGTGCGAACGTGGTGGAATACAAAGGCCTTATCGGGTCTGTCACCCCCAAGGCTACCATAGCTATCCATGGGGCTGGGCGCAATATCAGGTAACATGCTAGCCCAAACACCACGTCTGTGCTAGTGATTACTACTCTAGTCACAATTTATAACTAGAGCAATCGGTAGACCGGAGAACCCATGCCAAGGTATAAAACCTAATCATGAACTAAGCTCGGCTAAAGAATTAAGGCATGAATAGATAACCATGTGAACAATTTAGTAAAGTTGAGAAGATAAATATATTGAAAGTACTTGAGCCTTACAGAGGACCGAGGCAAAGATTGCCGGAACTCCAAAGGCTCTTTCGGAACTTGCACTCTCTCCCTAAATTCTAACTATAACAAGTACTACTACATCTTGAAGAATGGTATGAGTGTGCTCCTTGGTGGTGTGTGTCAAATGAGGGGGAGAGAGCCTCCTTTTATAGATAGAGTGAATGGGGCTCTTTGAAAAATGGTCCTCCCCACTTGGAAAGTTCCAAACCGACCTCCCAACGTCGGTTTCACACCTTCCTTGTACGAGTGTAGCCAATGGTTGACCTCCACGCGTCGTCGTGAACTGACTGACCAAAGCTGGGCCCGTTTGGCACCAGAACTCGGGTGCGCGCTAGGCGCCTGTCGCGCGGATAGGGGTCCGGAGCTAAACCGGCCTAATTTTGGTGTACATGCTCCTCTCGGTGTCCTGACTTGGCCCATATGGTTGATTCAGCCTAGTTTGGTCCCGAAGTGGGATTCTTCTATTTTCTTCTTTGTTTGTCATAGTGCCAAAATTATTTCTTTATTTTTTTCTTTTCTTTCGATCCATTTTATATGTATTTTGATATAACGCCCTGCAAAACAAGTAAAACACCAAAACTAGTGGAAATGATTAGTGAAAAACCCTATAACTAAGTTTTAGTGATTGTTTTCATATCAAATTGGTGGTAAAAAGTATGCAATCTCTAAGTGTTGGTGCCTTTATCCTTCTTCACGTCAGGCTGCTGGTGCATCATCGCTGGAGCTCGTCAAACTGAGAATCGTTGGAGCTCGTCAAACTGAGCAGGTCTGTTAATGCCATCATCTGCAACTGACCTCCGTTGAACACTTCTATCATGTCTTGGTCCCTATATCTCATCTACCGTCTACATCATGCCACGGGCCACTTGTGCTATTTGTTTCCCTAACATACGTGCCCTATCCTGCCCATCTGCAGTTGCCGTTCATGTACACGGCGCCGCTATCGGACATGCTGCAGCTGTCACGGGCTTCCCGGCCTGGTCGTCATGTCCATGCTTTCTCTGCCCGAGAAACGTGAAGAAGCTAGCGTCGTCTGCCGGTCAGTCCAAGGCCTGTGTTCCAACTATCTAGCAAACTGGACTTTGTATACACGTTCACGTCAAGCACATGGAGGCCATCGCAAGTCATTTACTGCAATTTAATTATGAAAGTTCCATCCAGAACCATGCAAGTTTATCTGCACATCGTGATGCATCCTGTTCAGTAGATGCAAGTCACGTCCACACCTGTCCAACAGCAGAAACAGGTGCTTTTCCTTCGTTGCCTTAACACCAAAAACAAGTGTCATGCCTACTTGATTAAAGGTGAGACGCACATCTCTTTGCCATTATTTTATTGGTCAAAGTTTACGTTGATGTCATGCCTGTGCCATTCATGCAAAATAAATAATTATTCTCTATTTATTCCTCAATTGCTCGAGTTAATTTTCTAACTACATAGACTGTCCATTGTGTCTCTGTAGTCGTAAGTACTCATATGTTCATCCTTCCCTGAAATTTCTGTCATTGGTCTTATTTATAGCAACTACGTAAATGTTTCGATGAATTTATTTAATTAATTGGAATAACGTAGATGCAACATGCTTTTGCAATTAAAACAAGCTCTTCCAATGTTGTTCTTAGTTGTTTTTATTTGTTGCTTGCATGTTTGCTTATGCGTGATGCTTGCTACGAGTAGAATGAGGACTGCTTGCAAACTTGGAGATCAGAAGGTGATGACCAGAAGCAGAGCATTAGGAAGTTTGAGCAAGTGTTAAAAGGCAAGTATAGCTTGGGTTTTATTTATATGGACATGATCTTGTGACTTAATTAATGTTTAAGCAATAAACGATAAAAATGACTTTTTAGCAACTTGAGGATTTATCTGTAAGAGAACTCTGGGAATTACAGTACAGCTTTGAGGGCTATATGGCTCTAGCTTTAGTCAAGTAAGAGAACCTTTTCTAGCTGGTCAAAGGTTACCCAAAAGGGCGCAAAAGGGGCTCTTACTTGTATGATCTCGGCCTACAAGAGGGTGTACTGTTTAATTTTCCTGTTTGTTAGTCAACTCTTGGAGGAGGGCTCATGCTTATTCATGGGAAAACCATAGCGGCCCTAACTTATTAGACGAACCTTTGAAAGACTTCATAGTGAACCTTGCCAGCCTTCCTTGGTAGTGGGCTAAGAGGTTGGCCACTTCGGGCGAAAGGGTAAATCACGACTTACAGTGAAAGTGTATACCTCTGCGCAAAGTTTATTAAACTAGTATAATAGCCTTTCTCAAGGACATGAGCGGCCTTAGAATCCTTACACTAGATGATGACTTTTGATTGTTAACATGCTCATTGTTTACCATTTTATACTTTGCATTATTTATGTTATATTGATCATGAGTTGGGATCTATACTACCTTGTTGCTATACTTGCGGAGTTCGACATGGACTCACTCTTGCTATTCCCCCCACACCTTAGGAGGAGTGTTAGGCTTGGTGTCAACCAGTCAGTTTGGATCCAATGGAGTGGAGTCTACCTGAAGATCGGAGTGTCTTTCTGTTAATAGCTACCTAAGGGTATATTTCTCTTTTACTATGTACGTTATATTATAAGTATTGTTTACTGATACTACCCTTAATTGTAGCTATTTGTGAGAATTATCTTCAGAGACCCACATATAGTGTGTATCTGGTTTTGTTCTTAAAACCGGGTATTACACAAATCCCGGACCTCACCGAAGGGAAGCGTCGTACTCTTAGATCAGAATTGTGCAAGTTTGTGGATGAAAATATGGTGGATATTTATGCTATCTAACCTAATTCTACTATGCTCTTTAAAATATATCTCCCTCTTTATTTAGACTTAGAAAACTTTCTTATGAGGGCATGGGCTATCCTTATTCTCCATTCTTTATTATTTTTTTATTATTTTTTCTTCTACCTTTTCTTTTTTTCACCCTCTCTTTTTTTCATTTTTTTCTTCTTCTCTTGTCCATATTTTTTTAAAGATAGCCTCATGTCTTTTCTTGCAACAAAAACTTTTAAGGAGATATTGTAATACCCGGTTTTAAGAACAAAACCAGATATGCACCATATGTGAGTCCTAGGAGTCAACTCCCACATATAGCTACAAGTAAAGGGTAGTATCAATGAACAATGCTTAATATATAACGTACTTAATATAAGAGAGATATACCCTTAGGTAGCTGTTGGTGCTTCTTAGCATTAGCAGAACAGTCCGCAAGTACACGGAAGTCCCGTTGTAGTCTTCACCCAGAAGTATTCAGGATATCGTATTTCCCCAGGGAACAGAGGTGTAAGAGATCTCTAAACTAGTTCTCCTAGAATGATAACATGAAGAGTAGCTTGGGTAGAGTGGTTCTTCTATGGTCAAACGCATATAAACGATGGTAACTTTCCCACTACTTGCTTGCTTCAGGCCCACTGATGCACTTGGTCTGCCAAGCGATATCAGTATCAGTGCTATTCCGCGGCCGAACATGGGGGAATGCTGGTACGAGTGGATAGGGCTGTCACCACCTGTCACCTACCCCTCTGCCCGTGGGCGTGCGCAACATACAAAGGTAGACCCCAACCTAGACACCACGTCTATGAAGGCGGCTACTACTCTAGTGGCGATCAGGAACATCCGTCTCTATCAGGAGTCCTCTTACTAGAGCATCTGTCCAAAGGATGAATGACGATCTCACAAACAAGTAGCTTTATGAAGGAGACATGCTTAATGAATCAAACCAAAGTTAAACACGAACTTCTTACTTCAAGTAGCAAGACGATCATAGAGGTACAAGTTGCAGCGAGAGCCAATAAGCCCGGCACTTCGTCCACCCAGAGGTAGAACTATTTTGACTCTGCTCTTTCTCTAGCTCTTTCCCTCTCTCACTCCCTATAATAATTTAGCTAGAAGCTAATGGAATGGAGCTTGCTCTTCCTCTTCTATATTGTAACCTCTTGTGTTGGTGAATGAATGAATAGTGAAGAGAGGAGGCCTCCTTTTATAGCTTGAGAGGAGGGGGCTCTATGCAAAAGGATCATCCTCACATGGAAGGATCCAAACCAACCTTCAAAGGGCAGTTTACACTTCTATTTGCACTGATCATATGTGGCACCCTCTAGAGGGAACCGTCCTACGAATCGCCTGAGAAAACTAGGCCCAGGAGGGGCCACCAGGGGCCGGCCGCCCCAAGGACCGGCCATCCCCCTGGTAGGGTCGTTCGACCATCGCCTTCTCGTGGTTGGTTCTCCTCTAGGCCTGGACCGCCCCTGTGGTTACGAATGGGCCCAGATATGTAATAAAGGTGGGCTTCTTTGTTATTCTTGGTTGCGTATTTCCTAAATTCGCATTTCTCCTTTATGCTTTCTCATTTGTGTTGTGTACTTTCACTTGTTTCCTTTAATAAACTTGCAAAATCATGAACACTTGGCGTACAAGTGGAATTTCGTTAATAGCATATGTCTATGTGTTAAAGCATGATAGTTTCTCTCCTTTTAGGAATAAGTTGGCGGTTATAAATGTTCCACAAGGACCGCCAACAAGACCCCCAAGCTTAACCTTTGCTCGTCCTGAGCAAATAGCTAAGTATGGTTGTTGATCAGGAGTTGCTACAATGCCGATCATATTTCAAATGTACCAAGTTTATAACAAAGTTTTCTACTACAATTTGAATAAATCAGCATGCTATCCACCCTGCTATTATCTTGAAACAAATAGGGCCTTTTAGCTATCTCAAGTCTTGGGTGATTGCAAGATAGAACAGTTCAACGAGCATTGCTTATCATTCATCCCAAGATCAACCATCTTTTTGGAGGTTTTGAAATTTTTTGCAAAAGAAAATTTAAGTTCCTCAAATAATTCACTCGATCACTCAATGTGTATGATTACCTCACCAAAGGCATTGTAATGTTGCCTTTCATATCCTACCACTAAGGCTTATGAGTGGAGTTCTGGACAGGTATAAAGGTGGGAGTACTTGCATCACATATATTGCTAAGTCAAAAACCAAACCACAAGGAGATAAAAGTCATACACTTTGATTGAGATGTACAAGTGTGTGGAGTATGAAAGATGGTGAAATCCTAATTCTAAATATTTTTGGTACTCCATGCATCATGACTTTCTCCTTTTATTGGATGGAATGAAACTTTTTGGAGGGATATGGGCTATAAGATCATATATCCATATTTTTTTCTTCTCTTTTTTTTTGGAATGGGTACTTGGAACTTTTTCTTTCCCGTTTGTTTATTGCATATCTCATGCCCCTTGGCATGGATTTTTTTCATCTTTTTTTCTTTCTCATGCCTCTTGGCATGGATTTTTTTTGACATAGCTCATATCCGTTGCTGACATATGAAGAAATTTTGGTTGGAGAGACATCATGATAGTAATGAGAGGAGTAAATATATGGTGGAAAATCAATGCGTGGCTCTCAGGATAAGAGTCGGCATTTTTATTTGGTGGATAAAAAATGCACGGTTCTCAAGGTAAGAATCAGCATTTTTATTTGGTGAAAGAGTGCGCAACTCTCAGGGTAAGAGTTGGCATATTTTTGGTGGATGGATGGGTGCATGTTGTGCGCAACTCTTGGGGTCAGAGTTGGCTTTATTTGATGGATGCATGTGAATCTCAATCATGGGTGCATGACCATAATCTCACTTAGGTCACAACAATTTGACCTAACTCAATGTTCCACAAGCAGCATATGACTAAAAGGTTTGCAGAATTGAAACATGTCATATGTCCTTGGTAGGTATTTATAATCATTGAGGAACTTTTGTTTTTGAATGTTTTTGAAAATAAAACTCTGTATGTCAAGTTTCACTCAGAACAAAGTCATAGCACAACCCATGTCACCATATCAAATCAGACAATTACTTAGACAAGATCAAGCATATGCAACCCACTAGTCTAAGTTTTTAGGATGAGACATTTTTAGCAGATAAACTCAAATTTTAGAGAAAGCTCAATTATAAAATAGGTACAGGTGAAACATAAGACAGAGTAACTGTTCATCATTTCAACAAGGGTAGAAACTAACACATCTTAACACATATGAGAGAGAATAAAAATATTTATTAAATATATCTCACAATTTTATAAGTTGGAGAATTTACAAAAAAGAAATGTGAGATATAAGTTACCTTCATGGGAGCCCTCCCCCAAGCTTGCTTTTGACTTACCAATGTGGTTCACCTGGGGGTGCTGCTAGTTGTAGGTGCTTCGGCCTGATGTGCAGTTCTTGGCCTCTCTTGAGCGTGCTAGGAAGCTCTCCCCCAAGCTTGTTTTTATGGTGGTATGGAGATAACAAGACAACAAAGCTTGGAGTTGAAAGGTATATTACTCTTTTTTTATCAACATTTTATTTATCTTTATATATATTTTTTATTTTCAAGGTTCACCAAAGAAATGTTTGTCTCTGCTGTCATCTCAAAGACTTACCCTCATGAAGTTGATAAATTCCTGCGAGGGGTTAGTCCAAAATATCAACCAAAATCTATACTAGCAGCTTTAGCTCCAAGATCAAACTAGACACCATGTCTAATTTGTCAAGGTAGGCTCAAGAATCTAAGCACCATGCTTATATTAAAAAGCCTATAGAAGCATGATCTTACATCCAAGCTTCAAACTAAACACCGTGCTTAGTCAAAAAGATGTAGGACCAACACTTCCAAACCAAAATTTACTAGCATAGAAAAAGGAAATGTGACAAGATAACCAAGAATCATTCAATAGAGATGGATTTTTTTGAACAAGGGAACCATAAGTTGACTCTTTTATTCAAACTCAAACAAGGCTAGGATTAAGAAAAAGCAAGCCTTGCTTCATCTCCAACATGAATTTCTTTCACTATTCATGACAACAACTCAAAGTTCATTAATCAAAATGCACACCAAGTCACAATTTTGATTAAAGAGGGATAATTTAACCTAAGCACCATGCTTAAATTAAAAATCCTATGGATATACCACAAGAGCTGTTATGTGAATATACCCAAACTCAGAGCATATGTCATGAACAGGGGAAGAGCATGATGTTAAATTTTCATGGAGACAAAAATGTGAGAATGAGTTGGTCAACATTACCTTGACATACCTGAATGTGTGTACCAACAGCATGTATGGATGAAGCATCAAAGTTGTTACTACGGTGGCTCAGTTTCCAACTCAGGTGACTACCAAGGCGTGGGTTGGAGTCCTTCACTTTCAGTAGCATGTCGTCGTGTAGCAAGTCATTTATTGGTAACTTCTGCATGTTAGTGGCTTGCATACATACAAAAGTAGGAGGAACAACTTCATGTAAGCTTCTATCTAAAAGAAAAGTTACGACCATGACTCCCCTTTGTTTTTTTAAGAATCTTTTAAACAAACCATGATTCAAGACATGCCTAGAGTCATGGTTGGTCAGGGAAGTGAGAGGGGTATTGCACAAACCATCGGTATAGACGAAGGAGTTCATGGAAGTCATGTGATGTATCCCTCTATATGATGGCCTGCTTGATGTTTGTGCAACATCCAAGGGAGAACTTGAAGGGCGTGTTAGTTGTGCTTAATAATTTTTTTGTACTTGTTCTTAATTTTGACAAAGAAATAAAAACAAAGAGAACATAAAACAAGCAAGGGCTCTATGAGGTTGAACCCCAGAGAGCCCAAAATTTATTATGATAATTTTTATTTACTTATTACCTATTTATTTTATTTTATTAAGAATTTTTTTTGTTCATCCAACTCGCATAACTCAAGCAAGGTTACACTTAAGATGCAATGTAAAACAGACCTTGGCTTGTCTCCATATCAGATTACCTCCATTGTTTATGATAACAACTCATAGCTCATTAATCAAATTCCAACACCATGCTAGAATTTGAATAAAGAAGGTCTTTTTAACCTAAGCACCATGCTTAAATTAAAAGACCCATGAATGTGCCACATAGGCCTACGTGACAACACTCAAGCTAGAGTATATAACATAAACAACAGAGACAATGAATTTGTATGGGGACACAACTGAGTAAACAAATTGGCGAATATTACCTTTGCATACCTGGGTGTACTTACCAGCAACAGATGTAGATGATTGCTCTTGATGCTCGTTGTGTTGTTCGCATGATGAATCTACCCAAGGAAACTTCAAAGCTCGACCACACACACATGATTGGTGTGCATGGACCATGGGCTTTGATAGTTGTTGCAAAGGCATGGAGGTGAGCCCTTCTTGCTTGTGATAGCAATGCTAGACGAAGTCAGCTAGCTCATCTTTATGTATCTTTGACTATGTGAAGCTAGCGTGCTCCTTTTTCTCTCCTCCAATATATATTTTCAAAACTATTATTTTTTTAACAATCTCTTTTTTTCTTTTTCTTTTTCTTTCTTTCCACTTTCCTTCTTTTTTTTTCTTTTTTTAGCAAGGTAGAGCCAACATCTTTTTTATTTGAACCAAGGTGATCTTGTGGTGAGACTCGCACCATCCTCCCCACTTGGACTTTGTTGAAAGTCAAGTGTGCAAGGTCAGGGTCTCCTCTTGAGTTTATTCACCACCCAAGATCATCAAGGTGTGTCGTTGATGTCACTCCCATGCTCTCAAGCTTTGTATGTCCTTTGTTCTTCTCAATTTTTTCCTAAAATGGTTAGTGACCAAGAATACTCGAAGGTGCATACCAACTTGAACTCATGTTCTTGCTTTTATTAAAATAATCCAGAGTGTCTCCTGGTAGTGCTTTCTTTATGGTCATAAGCTTGACCGCCAAAACTAGGGAGAAGTTTTGAAGCCAGAAGCTATGGTTGGCTTTAATGGTGGCTACAAGAACTTGTCCATAGGAGCAATATTTTGTTTTCAAATTTTGAAAGGGCATTATTATAGAAAGGGAGGACAATAATAATAAAAACTTTTAAATGCTTTTCTAAGATAAGAGAAGATGATAAGAGAGTGGATAAAAATCTTTTTGTGCATGTGCAAAAGTTTGAACATGCGATTTTAAAATAATAATGCCCTTTTTTTGAAAGATAGGCTTCACGAAGGAGGGTCATGAACATAGAAGAAAATATTTTTTCTTTTTGGATAAAACACAAGGACACATGGGTGAACTAGGTTCGGAGACAAATATGACAACCGTTCCCCAACAATGGCGCCAGAAAGCTTGTTGGTGCTTCTTAGCGTTAGCAGAAAAGTCCACAAGCGCATGAAAGTACCGTTGTAGCCTTCACCCGAAAGTATTCAGGGTATCGTATTTCCACAAGGAATGGAGGTGTAAGAGATCTCTAAACTAGTTCTCCCAGAATGATAAGATGAAGAGTAGCTTGGGTAGAGAGGTTCTTCTAAGGTCAAATGCATATAAGCGATGGTAACTTTCCCACACTTGCTTGCTTCAGGCCCACTGACGCACTTGGTCTGCCAAGCGATATCAGCATCAGTGCTATGTTGGGAATATGCCCTAGAGGTAATCATAGAGATGATGATATTCTAATTGTATCTATGACATGCTTTAATTGTTCATTAAATATCCATTATAGACAACTTGTGTTGATTGGCAATTATGTGAATTGTTTGTGGAACTCAATTACTTGAATGGTTATTTTAAAGTTGTCCCTGGTCGGCGTTCTTGTGAGAACATACTTGAATATTAGACCAGCACATGTATTAGTTGATGGCTATGTTTCACAAGTCATGGACATGGAGATGTCAAACTGATAATGTGGGCACATGTGAGACATGTAGGCTAGACTGACCCGACATGAAAAAGTCTCTATTCACATCATGTACGTTATGTCCTTAGACCTGAGATTGTGGTATGTACTCAAGATGTGAAACGTCCTACGTAGGGACTATCAAACGCTGCTCCGTAACTAGGTAGTTATAAAGGTGGTCTTCGGGTGGTCGAAAAGCATGCTATGAGACATGGACAATCAAGATTGGATCACTCAAGTGATTGGATCGACAAATGCATGGTCGTGCTTGGGTTAAGTGTTAACCCACGAGTTGAACCATATATCGAGTGGCAAAGGGAATAACTTGTATGTGGTCATAGTGGTTCGTTTGATATGATCTTTGCGTGCACATAGGAGTTGTCACGCCTTGCTAGAGGCCGCTGTCAACTATTGGGTGAGTAGGAGTACTCGGCCCATGTCAATATGTGCGTGAACCCATAGGGTTACACTCTTAAGGGGCTAGAAGCCTAATTCGGGTTGGACCCAAATTAGATAAGGCTTAGGGTTACTATTGGGCCTCCAACTCATGAGCTCATTGGGGACGCCTATATAAGCAAGGGGTAGGGGTGCGGTCAGGGTTACACATGCCTTTGGCAGCCACCGTTGCCCTTCCCACGCTCGCGCCTTCTCCTCCTCGCGGACCTAGCAGTCCGGAGGTGCATCGCTTCTTACCTGCATGTGTGGGATTCCTCAGAGATGCTGCATCTGGAGCACTGGGACGAACTGCGTGAGGGGACTGTGGTGACGGATGACCATGCAACTGCATTGCCTGATGCGATGGGTACGACTACATCAAGTCATCTTCCACTGCACCTACGTGTCTAGTGGTAATCCTATAACCTGTAACTAGCAGTAGATCCTGGTTTATGAGGTCAAAAAGTTTTGTTTTCTGGCTACTGTAGCACCCTCATAACCCTTCACTGGTGTCGGTCCTCATCGCTGTCGTAATGTCCACCCTTGTGTGCATTGTAGCATCATGCCTCGACGTCCCGCTCTTACGTCTGCGGTTCTCGTTGATGTCGTGGCATGCATCCCGAGGCTTGCGGTTGTTGATGACACGATCTCGAACAGGGGTTGCCTTCTTCGGCTAGGGGGCGGCCGCCTGATGAACTGAGCCTTCACTCTCGTGCCGGGAAGGCTCGGCATGTCACTCCGAGGCTGCCCCCAATATCTTGAGGCTGAGCTCTCAGCCTGCTATGTGGCCGCGACCTCGAGGAGTCCTTGGACTTCCTCCTAGATCCAATGGGCCTCGACATTTGAGGGGGCCGGCATATTGCAGAGAAGCATGGTAGTGGCGATGATGTTTTGGCTAGCACGGTTGAAGACGAGGCGTGCATTTGCCCCTTCCTTGATGATCTACATGTTGACGTACCGAGCTCTCGCTCGAGCTCCTCCACCGCATGCGCGCCCACGATCCTGTTCAAGGATGTGCTTGAGCTAGAGTAGGCGTTCTTGGTCTTCATCTCTTGAACTTGCGTGAGCTAGGCGTCTTGGGCGTCCTGGGGTAGCTACACATCGTTTGGCGCTGCTGGAGGCGCCTCCCGATCAGGTACAGGGTCGACCCCGTCTGTGGCCGCTGCCACTACCATGTCGTTATCAGTTTCATTCCTCGACGCGATGGGCCCGTTGTTATGGAAGCACTCCCACGTAGGGTCATAGCTGTCATTGGCGGAGTCAGAGTTGAGGTAGCCAAAGTAGTTATTGGGGAAGTACCCCTCGCTGCGTCGCTCCTCCTCTAGCTGACGCTAGAATGTGCCAAGCTTGTAATGCTTGGGGCCAGGAATCCCTAAAGACTCTGGGTACTCGGAGGCCGGCACGGAAGTCACCAAGTCCATGGTGGCATGGAGGAGGTGCCCTGGGAGTTCCTCGTACGCACTCATGTTGGTGTTCACCGAACAGGAGTACGACCTGGCGGTGTTGTTGAGGCCAAACAGAAATGGTCGACGAGACTCGAACTGCCCGTGCAGGAGCAAGTTGGGTGGTGCAGGGGTTGCGCCTGCCGAAGAAACCATGCTCAGCCCCCTCAACAAATGCATGGAGAAGCTGAAGTCTGGGTCATCATGGAGTCCTCCTGGCTCACCCTTTGCACCCAAAGACAAGTTAGACAAGCCCCAACAAGGAGTCCCACATCACTAGTCCGAGGGCGGTGGCCACGGTGGATGCTATTTCACCTACGAGCAGGCGACGGTGCTTGCACCGATCATGCTGCCTCTTGGCCACACACACGTGGTGAAAGCAGTGGGATCGATGTGCTATCCTTCCACTCCTGGGAGGCTTGTTGTCGATGTCCTTTGGATCTCTGGGCAGAAGCAGGATCATCTCCCAGCCGTGGCCAAGCGACATGAACTCCAGGCTCCCAAACCAGATCACCATAGCGAATAGAAGTGGCAAAACAGGGTCTGCCATCTGGAAGAATGGCGGGAAACGGTCGTGACACGCAGATCCCCTACCCGGCACGCCAACTATCGGTGTCCTGACCTGGGGGCCAAGCACCAATGAGTGGATTTGTGCTATGTGCTCCCTAATACGGATGGTGATGCAAGATGAACACATAATTTTTATCCTGGTTCGGGCAAGAGAAGGCCCTACGTCCAGTGGGGGAGGAGAGGTTGTATTATTCTACACCGAAGTGCTTGTATAAGGGGATACAAGTGAGCGAGTACGAACTGAGGGTGAGAAGCAATGCCTAAGCCTGAGTGAGCTAAGCCTATGCCTTACTTGTGGAGAGCTTAGATTTCTCTAAGTGTTGTCCAACGCTTGTTCGAATGAATGAAACTAGCCCGTGGCGACCCCTTTTACAGGCCAAGGGGAGGCTAAGGTGTATAGGAACCCTCAGGCTGTCGTAGGTAGTGACGTCAAGGGGATGATGTTGTTCATGTCATAGTTGCTATAGAGACATGCACGGGGCGTGGTCCATCCTATAGCAACGTGCTTGCAGATGATGGCTGTCCTTCAGGTGCATCACGATGATGCCATCAATGGTCGGTGAAAGACGGGTGCCCATTCACGGGCGTGCGGTTCCCTGTAGATGTCACATCAGGAGTGGTTGGAGTACTGACCGGAGGCGTCGAGGTCCAAGTTGAGGGGTGGTCGAGGGGGTCGAGGCCTGAACGGATAAGGCCAAGCCCCGAGAAATACAAAACGGGTGTTGACAATTGCATCTCGAGGGGGTGCCTGATGGTGCATAGTGTCCGGTATGGTGTAACAGTGCGGTACGAACCGCTGATTCTCCGGGTATGGGTGGTAAAAGGAAGATTTGATCGTTGTACCAGGTCACTGTAACCCTACTATAGACATGAGGTTAGGCAGGAGTTGGTGAGTGCATTAAATGCCTGGGATCTCGTACGAGGAGTAGGTGAGCCTGTGGGGGAGCAGCGGTCGACGGGGTTCGTCTACCCATGCGGAGTTCCGCCTCTTGATGGGGGGTCAATCGCTCGTGTGTCGATCCATCGATCGAGGGCTTCATCGAGGGAGGATGCTTTTGGATCAGCACGCCCGCTCATGGGTCGACCCAGTATGGCTAAGTCCATAGGTGTTGGGCCTTGTTTCATTGAAGAGGCGGGCTTAATTCCTGGGGAGTTTTCTCTGGGATTTTACGCTAATTGCTCGGGGATTATTTCTCCTGGGTCAAGGTTTAGGGTAACCCCTTATCCGGTTTCCTGACAGATTGTTTTAGGGAATGACGAATTGGAGAGGGGACCATGATCTTTGATTGATGGAGCTATTTTGATGAAAGGGTGTGCAACTCTGAGGATAAGAGTTGGCATTTTTTATGGATGGTGGAGATGCATATTGTGCACGACTTCTTAGGGTAAGAGTCGACAAAGTTTTTTGGTGGGTGCGTGTGATATTTGATCTTGGGGATATGAAGCTTCTCTCACATAGATCATAAAGCTTGATACAACTCAACACAAAATAAGCGGCTATTTCTCATAGATGCAAATGTAAGTGACATGTATATGGCTCTGGTAGGAAGTCATTCATCATAGAGGAGCATGCTATGTATTTTTGAATTTGTAAATAAATCCAAATCTATTGCAAGAGAGAAGTAATTTCGTATCATCCTATTATCTCACATCCGTCAATAACTTAGATAGAAATAGGGTCCTACTAACGGTTGTTCATAGATTATTAGGAATTTAGCAAGAAATAAAAAGTATGCAAATTTCTATCAATCGATGAAAATAGGAGTGCAACATCAATATTTTAGTATGTAATTATTTTCTTATTTGAAAAAAATTAAGAAACAATTCTTTTATGGAAAATATGTGAACCAATTCTTTGTATCGTCGATGCGTGTTTGTGCACTTCATCATGGCGCCTCCCCCACACTTGTTTTTGGTCCTGTCTTTTTATTTTGCATGTAGCCATATAACAAAAACAAGTGGAAACACAAGTGGAGACACAAAGCATATATATAATCTTTATTGAATTCAAAATGATTGGATACAATAGGCACCACATTGGAATTCAAATTTGAAAAGGGAAATACAATGCTTGCTGAAAATAAATTATGCGTGTGCCTAATTATTTGTAGAGCGGGGACATTGAGTTTCGAAAAAAATGTGCGCTACCCTCTCAAGTTTGGTAGAGAAACTAAGACGAAGGCTCCTAAGCTTGTTCACTGGGTACGTATGATTAACATCCCTAGTTTCTATCTCCTTATCTAGTTCCTCTATGATGTCGTACAGCGCGTCCACTCTCCTGAGGTCAAGGTTGGAGCCTTGTCAGTGGCTCCGCACTCTTGCTAATGAACACATCGGGTGCCTTTCTAACATTGTACCTAGGAATCCTTAAAGGTGTACATGATGATGTCCCAATGGGCTTGGCAGTGGCGGATTTAGCAGAGTTTGGTATGAATCCCTTCCCACACCCACCATTGGACCTATCAAGTCTAACAAAGAGATGAGAAGGAGTCCCAATAGTGGTATGGTTTGAAGACATGTTGCCCAAAGATGCCACCATAGGTTCTTTCCCAATCCTCTGGCATTGGGATGGTCATCTTGAGGCCGATGGCGCCGGTGGTCGACCTCCTTGGTGGCACTGGCTTCATCTTGCACCAGTGAGCGGAGGCCATGAGCAGGCTGTTTACTTTAGGTTGTTCCTCAGCTTGAACCATTACTGATCGAAGGCAGCATGGCAAGAGGCTCCATGGAAATCGGCCCCTCCCACTCTCTCTAAAGATCTTCTTGTGTAAAGGATAGTGGACCATCAAGGTCATAGGGAGAGCGTGAGGAGTTGTAGAGGGTGATGATGTGGTCAGCCATTACTAAGGGGCGTGCTGGTTGTGAGAGAAAATGAGGAAGAAAAAATGTGCTTGCTGCTTGTGGAAAAGAAGAAGAGGGGCATGACTTATAGGAATAAGGAGACCCCTCTGTCCTTGACTGAATCGACATCAGATTAATCCCATCATGGCCATCATCAACACGACGCAGGAAATGCACTAGAGAAAATCTAGGTCAAGCTGAGCTGTCCCTGGTGCACACACGGCTGAGGGTCAGGTGCGCCTATCCTATTGTTGATATTGGTTATGCACACGAAAGATAAGATAGGATCCGCAAGCGCACGGATATCGGTGAGTACTTCACCCAGGAGGTAAATCCAGAGTATCATATTTATTTATCTGCAAGGAGAAAATGTGCTAAAGACTATCCTTGTCTTACTTACTACCCCTGGGCTGCACGACAAGATAGCGAGAATTAAGCGATATAGAGAGGATTACTCCGTCAGTCTTCCTCTAACCTATGGTAAGCTGTGCTAATATTGTTCAAAGGGGGATACCTAGGGAAAAGACACCACAGAAAATGCTTAACCCCGGCTCACTATTCCTACCAATCCTTCTAACGGGAGGTGGATTACTAACACAACAAGGGAACTGTCGCTTCCCCCACTGCCACCACTTAACTCCGGCTAGATAGGGAGTATCTATGAGTATTCCTAGCCCAAGCACCACGCTTATACTATGAATGATTACTCTATTCCCTACGTGAAGCGAATAAAGTAAACTTGTAAACCAAAGAACAATAAGAACAATAAATTTACTAGTATTAGACGTTGAATTGCTGAATGATCCTAGTACCAAGCATCGGATTAGGAAACTTGATCCCGTAGATACAAATGGAGAGGAGACACCGACAGGACGGGCTTCCTCCAATTCTACCTCCATCCTATACTCTGTTAATCTCTCTTGTTGCTAACCCTAGAGAGAAGGATCCATTCAACGGACCCCTCCCCTAGCTAATTCTCTCTAGAAAATATGAATTGAATAAAATGAATTAGGGTTTTTCCAGGGGCCAGGGGCCTTGCTTATATAGCCCCCTATGATGTACCACAGCCCTTGGATCAAACCGACCTAAATAGACAACTAATATTCATCCTCAAAGTCGGTGGAGGCAGGATCCGTGAGCCTCCAGCTGATTGGTCTAGGTGGATGGGTGGGCGCCCACGTAGCCTGGGCGGCTGCTAGTGCTGGCTGCCATGTGGACCCTGCTTTGTAGGGGTTTCCTCGAGTCCTCTAGAATGTTCTTGAGTTGTAGGACGTGGTATTCTCTCTATGTAAACCTGACATGTGGACCTCTTTTGGTTCTTTTTTGATAACCTCCTGTAGAAATAGACAATCACCAAAACTCATAGAATTCTATTAGTGATAACCCTATTTCTACTAGGTGGTTGCACATAGGTCCATTTTCATGTTTAGTTGACGGCTAAAAACATGAGTTAACGACCATCAAAAAGCTTCCCCACATTTAGTCTTTTACTCGTCCTCGAGGAAAAGGATGGAATTACTTTAAGCATAACCTCATACCAAGACATCAACAGTAGATTATCCCTAGTCATACCTATTCTACAGGATTCAAAGTGTCTACCAAAAGACTTTGGGAAGTTGAGGATGGAACAGCATAAAGTAGAGCTCCTTTTTCCTTTAGCCCTGTCACTTGGAGTTTAATATTATTTTTTGCAATGAAAAACTTAGCTTACCCTTCTCCATCATATGGCACATTCGAGTCGCTCATTATGTGTGGTATTTTTGGAACTCACTGAGGCATGCATGATGTATGCCTTATGTTGTATCCTATTATAAAAGCTTATATGGAGTTGAAGGTATTTCAAGGAAATAGCATACTCACCTTGCATATGTTGCCTGGTCAAAATGGGATCCTTAGAGGGGAGTTTCATACCCTTAGATCAAGATGTGCATGTGTATGGAATATTTGGTGGCTAATCCTAATTCTACTTTGCTCCTTTGATCAGGCTTATCTCTTTTGAGATCAATGGATAACAGTAAGACTTCTCAAAAGATCCATGGGCTATCTTTTATTTTTCCTTGGGGCATTGATTCTTTTGATTCCCCTCTTTCTTTCTTTCTTTATTCTCTTATCTCTTTCTTATTTTTTCTCTTTTTTTCAATACTGAGTTTTGCATAGCCTCATGTGTATCACAACAATCAGGGGTGTATACCTCTGGAAGAGAGATATTATAAGCCTGGAGCATTTATTTAAAGATCCTATAGATGGTTGTATCTTCTTCCAGTGTAGGAGATAGATAAAAGGTGGAAAGCATGTTTGTGCATAATCCTAGTGTAGGAGCAGCAGAAATATATCTGGGTGTAAGTTATCTTGATCTTAACGAGCATGACCCTCCTCTCGACAAGGGTCTCACATGGTTTTACCAAAACTCAACACAAAGTAGCGGCCTATGTGCTAGTTTAATTTATCGATGAGGCTCTATAGGCATTTATTACCACAGAGGAGAAGTATAGCTAAGAAATTTTAAATTTTCAAAAAGAAATTCTCCAAATGACCAGACACCAGAAATCAAGTTCTCATGATCCATGCTATCTCACTTTCCACAACAACCTAAGTAATATGGGGTCCCTAAAAAAAGTTCCCAACAGCAACAAGAATTTCTAGGAATTATCATGGTGTGAGCCTACCATGGGGTCATGATTAAAATAATTTACAACATGGTGGAGACAAAAGAGGCAAGACAAATCTAATAATAATATTTATTTATTGCATCATCATGCAAGGCATTTAGATTACAAAGGACTTGACTAAAACTGAATTTAAACAAACTTTAACTAAACTTTAATCTAGGAAAACTTTATTCTAACTCTCACTTGTGCCCTATCAGATGCTAGGATCAATCATCTCTAATTATTGGGGTGCTCTAGAGCATTCACCCTCTTAATGGTGCTATTGGTGGTTTTCTTCAGCTCACGCACTTCATTATTAGTGCGGAGGATACAATTACTCTAGAGACGCTGGCAAGATTCTAAGGAAGTGATGATCACACACTGAGCTTCAAGCTCCTTCTCAAAATCTGCCATGGTCTTGCGGTGCTTGCGTGGAGTCTCAGATGCAATGAGGGCGCTCTTGGGAGCATCTTTCGGCGGGACGAATCTAACTTTACTAGGATGAGCGCGAACTCCCTCGAAGTAGGTGCATTCTTTGGTGCTGTACTTCATGCTGACAATCTCCCCTCTCTTTTTGGTCTTGACTCCCATAAGAACCTCATTGTGCTTAGGGGGTAGGATCTTGGTTCCTTCTGGCACCTTGACGATGGGGCCCTTCGGTGGAGCGTCTTTCAAGAGGAGAGGCTTAGATGGCACTGTGAGAATAAGCTGAGCAAAATAGGAATTGTCATAGCTGTGAGGTTTGGGTGGAATGCGACAAGGGGCATAGGCTCATTGACTGAGATGATGGCCTTGCATTCGGGCTCTTCCTAAGGGATGGTGTTGAGGTCAATCCCATAGCGGATCATCCTCCTATCTAGGTTCTTAGACTGCATAGCTGCGTGAAGAGGTGTAGCGAGCTTCTAAGCAGGAGGAGAGGAGAACTATGGTGGAATGAGATTTGACTAGAGGCATGGGCTATTTATATAGGGGGTAAAACAGCATCAAAGGAGCATTTTCGAGGAATGACGTGAGTAGAAATGCACGAATATGCCGAGCATCTACCTTTTACTGATGAGGGATATGGAAGGGTCGTGAGGGAGATAGGCGGCGGTAATCGCCTACCATAGCCGGGCGGGCGCCCAGGCCTCGAGCCCTTTTTCCTCCAACTTTTTTGCAAAAATATTTATATATTTTTAATATTCAAAAAAGTTACTGGACCCCAAAAACTCAAAAGTAAAAAGTCGAGCCTAAACTCTCCTAATTAAATGAAGAAAGTAACTATGTCTACTTCTTCAAAATTATTATTGGGCCCAAAGAATAATTTAAGGCATTGACCATTTACCTTGAATAACGTACCTTCGTCGTTGCGAAGCGTGACGGCTCCATGTGATGATGAGCTCACTACGTCAAATGGTCCTTCCCATTTGCTTTGAAGTTTTCCATGCCCGAAGAGCTTCACCCTGGAATTAAATGTAATACCTTATCTCCTGGGGAGAACTCCTTCCTCTTGATTTTCTTGTCATGCCATCTCTTCACTCTCTCTTTATAAATCTTGGCATTATGATAGGCTTTTTCTCTCCACTCTTATAGCTCAGAGAGTTGCATATTTCTCCTTTCTCCAACTGTATTTAGGTCGATATTCCATCTCTTTATAGCCCAATGAGCTTTGAATTCTAGCTCGACTGGTAAGTGACAAGTCTTCCCATACATTAATTGATATGGTGACATCCCAATGGGAGTCTTATATGCTGTTTGATATGCCCAAAGTGCATCATGAAGCTTGTCCTTCCATCCTGTTCCCATCTCATTTACTGTCTTCTGTAAAATATTCTTGATTTGCTTATTTGATGTTTCTTCTTGGCCACTTGTTTGAGGATGATAAGGAGTGGTGACATTGTGACAGATTCCATGCTTCGACAAGTATTGCTTGAAGCGCTTGTCGATGAAGTGTGATCCTCCATCACTTATCACTATCCTTGGAACTCCGAATCTTGGGAAAATTATTTCTTCAAACATCATTTTAGAGTGTATGTTATCAGCCTTTCTGCATGGCATAGCTTCAACCCATTTGGAGACATAATCCACTGCCACCAGAATGTACTCATACTTATTCAAAGGTGGAAACGGCCCCATGTAGTCAATCCCCCAGACATCAAAGAGCTCAATCTGGAGATTGTTGATGAGTGGCATGGCATCCCTTGAATTTATGTTGCCATGTTTTTGGCATGGGCCACACCTTTGAATGAATTCTCTTGTGTCTTCATACATTGTTGGCCAAAAGAATCCACATTGCCAAATTTTTGCATGTGTTCGGAATACTCCATAATGTCCTCCATATGGCGATGAATGGCATCTTTCAATGATTTTGATTTCTTCTTCAGTAGGCACACATCTTCTGAGTAGGCCATCAGAGCATACTCGAAAGAGGTATGGTTCATCCCATATGTGAGCACAGCTTTCCTGGACGAGTTTCCTCTTGTTGCCTCCAGGTGGTACATAACCTGTAACCATAAAATTAACAATATCTGCATACCAGGGGTTAGATCTATTGATTCCGTAGAGCATTTCATCCCGGAGTGAGTCGTCGATGGGTAGTTCCTGTGGATTCTCAAGCTGCATTCTAGACAAGTGATCGACAACAGAATTTTTTACTCCCTTTTTATCTTTTATTTCTAAGTCAAATCCTTGGAGCAACAAAATCTATCTTATCAAATGGGGTTTAGCATCTTTCTTAGTAAGCAAATACTTTAAAGTAGCATGATCAGAATAAACAATCACTTTAGCTCCCACTAAGTAAGATCTAAACTTATCAATAGCAAAAACAACAGCCAAGAGCTCTTTTTCAGTAGTAGCATAATTGAGCTGAGGTCATGTCAGAGTTTTGCTAGCATAAGCTATCGCATGATGCTTCTTATCTCTAGTCTTCCCCAACACTGCCCCCACAGCATAATCACTTGCATCACACATAATTTCAAAAGGTAAAGACCTATCAGAGGGTTGAATGATTGGTGCAGAGATAAGCGCCTTTTTAAGAATTTCAAAAGCTTGCAAACAAGCATCATCAAATTCAAAAGGAACATCCTTGGCCAGTAAACGAGTAAGAGGTCTAGCGATAAACGAGAAATCTTTTATGAATCTATGATAAAAACCAGCATGGCCAAGAAAACTTATAATTCCTTTAACATTAACAGGAGGAGGTAACTGCTCAATTACTTCTATTTTAGCTCTGTCTACCTCAATGCCTCTTTGAGACATGAGGTGATCAAGCACTATTCCTTCTCTAACCATAAAATGGCACTTTTCCCAATTAAGGATTAAGTGCTTTTTTCACACCTTTGCAAAACTCTAAGTTTTCAAGACAATCATCAAAAGTTTTTCCATAAATAGAAAAATCATCCGTGAAAACTTTGATGATCTTTTCAATCATATCAGAAAATATAGACATCATACATCTCTGAAAAGAAGCAAGTGCATTACATAATCGAAAAGACATTCTACGATAGGCATAGGTTCCATAGGGGCATGTAAAGGTCATTTTGCTCTAATCATCTGGATGGATAGGGATTTCATGGTACCCCAAATATCCATCTAGGAAGCAGAAGAAAGAATGGTTGGCTAACCGTTCTAGCATTTCATCTATAAAGGGCAAGGGAAAGTGATCTTTCCTTGTTGCCTTATTAAGCTTTCTATAGTCTATGCACATGCGCCATCCTGTGATGGTTCTCTGAGGAATTAACTCGTTCTTCTCATTTTGAACGACAGTCATGCCTCCCTTTTTAGGCAAACTTGTACAGGGCTCACCCACTCACTGTGTGGCACCAGATGTATAATCCCTACATGCAACAACTTTAAAACTTCCTTCTTAACAACCTCCCTCATCGCATTATTTAGTCTACGCTGGGGCTCTCGAGATGGTGGGACATTAGAGTTTGTAGGAATGTGATGGGTCCAAAGAGTAGAACTGATTCCTTTGAGGTCCTGGAGTGAGTAGCCAAGGGTTGAATGATGTTTTCTAAGATAGCCATTAGGCAGCGAGTCTGTTCCTGAGTGAGATTATCACTTGTAATAACAGGAGACTCTGGATCATCGCCTAGAAAAGCATATCTAAGACTAGATGGTAAAGCTTTAAGCTCAATAGGAGGTTTAGGTGGAACTGCAAACTCATCTAAAGTGGCATTCTTAGAAGGGTCAGCTTCTTCTTCTATGAAGAATCTAGCTTCATCTTCTAAGTCTGGCTTGTCTAGAAAGTCCAGAGAAGCAGCTCTAAATTCCTCCAAAGGATCATATTGTGGACAGGGCTCGGTCCTAGAATTCAAGGATTGTGAAATGGACAGCGGGAACTAAAGTTTCTTGCCTAAGCAGATGTTCAATTTCCTGGTTTGTCCTTCATAGAGAAGTCTTCTAAATGGTTGTCCTATCAACAGGTCAAAGTCCCATGTATCAAAGACATAAAAGCTCAAATGAACTGGGGTTCCTTCTACCTAAATTGGTAGGACATAAAGGATTCCCAAACTAGGGATGATATGACCTGAGAGACTTCTCATGAATTTCCTCATTGGGGTTAAGTCATGTCTTTCAATAAATATTATGCAAGTGACATAGACATGATATTTATACCCACAACTGGATTGTAAAGAGCATCTATATGATCTATATTTATTATGCAACGAATTAGAAGGGAAGATGAATCCACACGGATTACTTTAGAGGATAGCTCTGATTCTTCTAACCATTCATTTCTCATAACAGATATTAATTCTACCGAGGTTCTTCCCAAGGGAATATCCTCAAAGGTATTCGAAAGCTCTTTATGGAATTTCCTATTTTGTGGTTTCCTCACAGAATAGTAATTCATAACATTTTCAAAATTGAAAAAGAGATCGGGTTCTATTTCTAACATAAACTCTGGAAACAGAAATTCTTCCTTTCCTTGCTCAAGACACTGGCTAGCTAAAGTAGATAGTATATCTGGCAGAGAGTTGGTTTCAGCTACTTGGGATTCTGGCTCTTTTTCTAGAGAATAATCTAATTCGGTGGAAAGAATTTGATCTAGGATTAATCTTGCTTTCTCAAAAGAGACATGCAAGAAGGATCCTCCAGAAGTTATGTCGAGCAAATTTTTGCTGTCTTTACACGGACCTTTATAGAAGTGTTGTAAAAGGATAGGGTCTGATAGACTTAGGCCTGGTCCTGATGCTAGGAGTGTAGTGAAATGATTCCAGGATGAGGCCAAAGATTCTTTAGGTTCTTGCTTAATAGTCAGAACCTTGACTCTAAGGTCGATGATTTGGGAGATGGGATAGAAATCTAAGCAAAAGTTGGAACGTAAGGATCCCCAATCTCCTTGTTGCTTACCTACAGCTCTATTATACCATTGTCTAGCTTTTCCCTTTAATGAAAAAGGAAATAGCTTCCAACGGAGAGTTTTGTTGGACATGCCCTCTATGCGAAGACAGTCACATGTTTGCTCAAAGTCTTTAATGTGAAGGTAAGGGTTTTCGTCTCCTTCTCCTGAAAAGGATAGGCTTTGGACCAACACAATCAACCGCGGACTCAGCCTATAGCTATATGGTTGGATGGGTTGTGATGATTCACATGGCACTAGGCTGGTCTCCGTGGGTGCGGAAAGTTGAATGATAGGAATGGAATTTAAATTATCCATAAGAATAGAATAAAGTAAGATAAAAGAAAAGGTGAGATAACAGAAAAAGAAAAAAGTATAGGTACAAGGTAGAGCAAGATCTAGGTTATCTAAGCAGATCGTCTTCCTCCCTGGCAACGGCACCAGAAATGTTTGTTGATATTGGTTACGCACATGAAAGATAAGATAGGATCCACAAGCGCACGGATATCGGTGAGCACTTCACCCGGGAGGTAAATCCAGAGCATCGTATTTATTTATCCACAAGGAGAAAACGTGCTAAAGACTAACCTTGTCTTACTTACTACCCCTGGGCTGCACGACAAGATAGCGAGAATTAAGTGATATAGAGAGGATTACACCATTAGTCTCCCTCTAACCTATGGTAAGTTGTGCTAACATTGTTCAAAGGGGGGATACCTAGGGAAAAGACACCATAGATAATGCTTAACCCTAGCTCACTATTCCTACCAATACTTCTAACTGGAGATGGATTACTAATACAACAAGGGAACTGTCACTTTCCCCACTGCCACCACTTAACTCCGGCCAGATAGGGAGTATCTACAAGTATTCCTAGCCCAAGCACCACGCTTATGCTATGAACGATTATATATTCCCTACACGAAGCGAATAAAGTAAACTCGTAAACCAAAGAACAATAAGAACAATAAACTTACTAGTATCAGACGTTGAATTGCAGAATGATCCTAGAACCAAGCCTCGGGTTAGGAAACTTGATCCCGTAGATAAACTGGAAGGAGACACCGATAGGCCAGGCTTCCTCCAATTCTACCTCCACCCTATACTCTGTTAATCTCTCTTGTTGCTAACCCTAGAGAGAAGGATCCATTCAAGGGACCCCTCCCCTAGCTAGTTCTCTCTGGAAAATATGAATTGAATAAAATGAATTAGAGTTTCTCCAGGGGCCAGGGGCCTTGCTTATATAGCCCCCTAGGATGTACCACAACCCTTGGATCAAACCGACCTAAATAGACGGCTAATATTCATCCGCAAAATCGGTGGGGCAGGATCCACGAGCCTCCACCTGATTGGTCTAGGTGGATGGGCGGGCGCCCACGTGGCCTGGGCGGTCGCCCAGTGCTGGCTGCCATGTGGGCCCTGCTTTGCAGGGGGGTCTCCTCGAGTCCTCTAGAATGTTCTTGAGTTGCAAGACGTGGTATTCTCTCTATGTAAACCCGTCATGTGGACCTCTTTTGGTTCTTTTTTGATAACCCCCTGCAAAAATAGACAATCACCAAAACTCATGGAATTCTTTAGTGATAACCCTATTTCTACCAGGTGTTTGCACATAGGTCCATTTTCATGTTTAGTTGATGGTTAAAAACATGAGTTAACGACCGTCAACACCTGGCTCCCCCCTAGTTGAGTTTTCGGCCATATTCCGAATCGTCCATTTGAATTTCCAAAACGCTGGGGATTCGGTTGTTAAGGACCCTTGCCAATGTATTAACTTAGGAAAAATTCTATTAAGGTAGGAATTAACCCTATATTTTCACCTTAATATTATTTTGTAAAATATTTTGATCAAAATAGCTTTTAAATGATAGAAAAATATTGGAATGAAATGCTTATTTTTGTTTTGAAATAAAAGTTGATTATTTTTAATTATTTGAGGAAGAATAGATTTATTAGCCTAGTAATTATTTGAAAATCATTATTGTCAAGGCATAATTAAAACTATTTTATCTGTTTCTTGATTAAAATATGATAAGTAAGTGGCTTAAGGAAAGGTTTAGACGCTGATCGTTCACCTTGAAGATGTTACCGTCATCGTCTTGGATTGTGATCGCTCCATGGCACGATGTGTCGATGATAGTGTATGTCCTTTCCACTTGCTCCATAGCTTTCTTTCACCGAATAATTTCACCTTGGAGTTGAATAACAGGACTTGATTGCCCTGCCAGAATTCTTTGAGCTTGATTTGGTGATCATGCCATCTTTTTGTTCATTCTTTGTATAGATTGACACTTTGATAAGCCTTCTCACACCATTCTTCTAGCTCGGCAATTTGCTTATGGAAATTATGGCCGGCTAGCTTGAGATCCATGTTCCAGCTTTTCATTGCCCAATAAGCTCAATGTTCAAGCTCTACTGGCAAATGGCAGCTTATTCCATATACTAGCTAGATGACTATTGACGGTAGTTAACATCAATTCTTAACCGTCAACATAGCTTATATACCAGTAAAAATATGATCACCAACATAGGTATAGAGGTTTGAACTAATCTAATCCATGAGTTTTGGTGCACCTATGTTTTGCAGGGGTTAAACAGGAAAAGAGATAAAGGCAACCAAAATCACTGAATAGAATTATCTCAAATGATTAATTAGACTACACCATTTCATAGAGCTCATCGAGACGGTCAAAACAAATATATTATTTGCTAAATTCAGAGTGTCAGTTGAAGAAATATGAATTCTGCACCTACACATACAAAAGATGGTTCTAGAAGACACGAGAAAGCACTAGAACGAATGGGACAGTGAACCACCACAGAGGTAGGGCACCCGCCCTACTCTCTTGGGTGCCATCCCTGGCCAGGCAGCCAATCAGGCTCCAGCTCGCTGATCGCCCTTCCACAGCCTTTAAGGATCCATAATCACCGTTCATTAAGGTTGGTTTGATCCAAGGGCTATCGTTAAGCTTGACGTGGATAGATCACGTGGCACTTGACGCGAATCAATGATGTGGCACCTCCACCCCTGGGCTATATAAGGAGGGCACAGCCTCATGCCTAAGGGCCACATCTCTTCTACAGATTAAAAGCTAGGGTTTCAATTCTTCACCAATTAGAAGAGGGTCCCTCTAGTTCATCTAGTTCTAGCCCTAGTTCATCTAGTTCTAGTTCAAGTCCATCTAGTTGTATCTAGAAAATTAGGGAGAGAGAAGAGAAGAGCGTAGGAGGAGCCGAATCTGTCAAATCTTCCTCAACATTGTACTTTTGTAGCAACTGGTTCGTCCTTCAGCGTTCTCCAGGTTCTTCAATTCATAATTCCTAAGTTCTCTATTTACTTTCAATCAACCGCATTCAAGTTATCTATCGGATTCCCGCTTGCATCAAGTGCTCTAGTTCTTTGATACGCTAGAGTAGTAATTAATAGTTAGGCGTGGTGCTTAGTCTTGCAATTACCTAGAATTGCACCCAATCCTACGGATTGTTGTTGTAGCCCAGGGTAGTGACAACCCTGAGGGTTGACGTATTCCACCTCGTTCAGATCGGTGTTTGTAGGACCGTAGTCAAACCTTCCTAGCCCCCTTCTCACCTCTTTCTGTGGCTAGTGTTATGATGTCCCGAAGTAAGTAATCTTTAAGTATACTTGATTCTTAGATCAACTAAAGAACTCTTAGGAAACTTTCTCTCTCCCCACAAAAACATATAGTTATCTTTGGGCGATCTTGGGCCTCAATTAGTGCACTTCGAGTTCCCCGTGGAAAATCGATACCTTGGAATACTCCCGGGTGAAAGCTACATCGGTATCCGTGTGCTTGCAGATTATTCTGTTTGCATTTAAAATACCCAACAAGCTTTCTGGCGTTGTTGGCAAGGAATGGTAGTTGTGCTAGTTTCGAGCCAAGTTCATCTATTTATCCTTTTTCTTTTACCACCTTTTTACCACTACCATCTCACTACATGGATTTCACTCCAATCTATAAATTATTTGCTCCAAAGGGTGACCTGTTGGAGCCTCCACCATCTTCAGACCCTATTCCTATAGATGACTATGAGCTTCGTCCTTCTCTAATAGCCATGGTTTGGGAGAAATCCTTCTCTGGGTTAGCATATGAAGATACATACATCCACCTTAGGGAATTTGAGCAATTGTGTTTCTGTCGGACTATTGCTGGCATGACACAAGAGACCATTAAATGGAAATTGTTTTTGTTCTCCCTTTTGGGAAGAGTGAAACAGTGGTATGCTCATTCTATCAGAAGCATAAATGGAAATTAGGTTGAATTTTGAGACAAGTTTTGTCTTGCTCTCTTTCCTCTATAAAATTGCTGACCTTAGAATAGAAGTTTTGAAATTCAAACAAAAAGAGAAGGAGACACTTGGAGCGGCTTGGGCTAGATTCATGAGTCTTACCAATTCTGGTCCAAACCTTTCCTTGCCTGACCATGTCCTACACTATCACTTTTATCATGGTCTTAATAAGGAAGCTGCTACATTTCGACATCGCTTCAGGAGGTTCATTCTCGCATAAACTTGTTAGTGAAGGGAAAGCCATCCTTGAGAAAATCCTTGAAAACACCCCTTACACTGGCATTTATGATGAGTTTCCTAAACATGAGAAAGAAGTCGAGCCTAGCCCTAAACCACAAAAGGAGGAACACACAACCGAGATGAAAATTCCACTTGACTCTTCTAATAATTTGGTTATTGAGAAACATCCTAGAGAGGGAATGCAAAACCAACTAGAAGATGATGAACCATCTCCTTTAGAGCTTTCCTTTGAATTCGAGGAAGATATTTTTGAAGATTATGGTAATGCCTCAAATTTTCCTATCCAAGCGAGACCTCAAGCAAAGACCACTCCATCTAATCAACATGAAGAATCGATGGCCTTAGAACACATTCAAAGCCTATCGGCAATCATGAGTTATGAATGGTTAGCGGAAGCATAGTTATCTCCTGAGGTAGCTCGAATCACCCATCCTTCAACCATTCTTCTATGCCAAATTAGAAGGTCTACTAGAAAGGTCCATTACAATCCTTTTGTTGGGATAAATGTAATTTCAAAGGTGTTAGCTGACACTCTTTATCCCAACACATCCTTAACCCTATCTCAGAAATGTCTACAAGGTCCATTGAGATTTATTCTTGAAAGCCTTGGGGTATTGAGGACAATTCCTGTTAGAATCAAGAACTCTAGGATATGTCTAGATTTTCACATTTTTGACATCCTAGAGATTCCTGTCTTGATTGGCAGACCAAGCATGAGACTTCTATGGGAATACTCAGCAATAAGGTCACTTAGACTTCAAGGTTGGGAATTCCACTATTGTTGTTCCTCTTGCTAGATCAATTAACATGATAGTAGAACCTAAACCTGAACCAGACCCTATTGAGGTGGTCTTAATGGTGTCTCATGAGGAGATGACTCAACCATTCTTCAATGAAGAACATTTCGTTCAAGAAGAGGAAGAATTGGTAGAGCCCATTGAGCTAGACAAAAATGAACAACCTTCACCTCCTTCAATAGAGCTAAACCCTCTTCCTCCTGGCCTAAAATATGTCTTTCTTCACAACAACCCAAATACCCCAGTAATCATTAGTGACAAGCTTTCTGAGTATGAAACACAACAACTTGTCACTGTTCTTGAAAGACATAGATCAGCAATTGGCTTCTCACTTGAAGAACTCATAGGCATTAGTCCTATTCGGTGCATGCATCGTATCCCTACCGATCCCAATTGTGCACCATCAAGGGAACTACAACGGAGACTTAACAATGCTATGCGAGAGGTTGTTAAGAAAGAAGTCTTAAAGCTTTACCATGCTGGGATTATTTATCCCGTACCACATAGCGGGTGGGTTAGCCATGTCCAAGTTGTACCAAAGAAAGAAGGAATGATGATCGTTAGGAATGAGAAGAATGAACTCATCCATCAATGAACTGTCACTGGGTGGAGAATGTGCATTGACTATTGAAAACTCAACAAGGCTACAAAGAAAGATCACTTCCTATTACCATTCATCGATGAAATATTAGAACAGCTTGCAAATCACTCATTCTTTTGTTTCCTTAATGGTTATTCTGGATGTCATCAAATCCTAATCCACCCTAATGACCAAAATAAGACCACTTTCACATGCCCATATGGAACTTAGTCATACCGATGAATGTTGTTTGGTTTGTGCAATGCTCTAGTTTCTTTCCAATGGTGCATGATGTCTATTTTCTCTGACATGATCAAGAAAATCATGGAGGTGTTCATGGACAATTTTACTGTCTATGGCACAACCTTTTATGATTGTTTGGAGAATTTAGATAGAGTCTTACAGCGGTGCAAAGAAGAGCACTTAGTCCTGAATTAGGAGAAATGTCATTTCATGGTTCGGGAAGGAATAATGCTAGGACAAAAAGTGTCTGAGCGTGGGATAAAGGTGGATAGAGCAAAGATTGATGTTATTGAACAACTTCCACCTCCCATGAATGTGAAAGAAATCTGTAGCTTCTTGGGACATGCAGGGTTCTATAGGCGTTTTATTAAGAACTTCTCTCAAATCGCTAGACCTCTGACTAGTCTCCTAGCTAAGGATGCACCTTTCATCTTTAGTGATGAGTGTCATGAATCATTTCAAATCCTCAAGAAAGCACTCATCACAGCTCCAATTATTCAACCATCCGATTGGAATCTTCCCTTTGAGATCATGTGTGATGCTAGTGACTTTACAGTTGGTGTTGTTTTAGGCCAAACCAAGGATAAGAAGCATTATGCCATATCCTACGCTAGCAAAACCTTGTCTGAACCATAGCTCAATTACGCTACAACTGAAAAAGAGCAATTGGTTGTTGTCTTTGCTATAGACAAGTTTAGATCTTACTTAGTGGGGGCAAAGGTAATTGTCTATTCAGATCATGCTGCTCTTAAGTACTTCCTCACTAAGAAAGATGTTAAGCCTTGGCTAATTTGATGGATTCTTCTGCTCCAAAAGTTTGACATAGAAATCCGAGATAGAAAGGGAGTAGAGAATTCTATAGCCGACCACTTGTCTAGGCTTCATTACAAGGAAACACATAAGCTTCCCATCAATGACTACCTAATGGATGACACCCTGCTCAAGATAACACACTCAGATCCATGGTACGTAGACGCTGTGAACTTTATAGTGAAAGGCTATGTCCCACCTAGTGCAAACAAAAGAAAATTGTTACACGATAGCCATTTGCACCTATGTTATGAGCCATATCATTTTTGAGTCTACGCCGATGGATTGCTGAGAAAATGTGTCCCTACGGCTGAGGCCACTCAAATCATGGAAAGATGTCATTCCTCGCCATATGAGGGACACTATGGAGCATTTCAGACACATGCTAAGATTTGGCAAAGTGGCTTATTTTGCCCAAAGATGTATGAAGATACAAAGCAGTTTGTCAGGAGATGCCACCGATGTCAGAAACATGGGAATATCCACTCACGAAATGCAATGCCTCTCACAAACAACCTCCAAGTTGAACTCTTCGATGTTTGGGGCATTGATTTCATGGGGGCTATTCCCTAAGTCCAAAAATTGCGAGTACATCCTTGCGGTTGTGGACTATGTGTCCAAATGGGTAGAATCCCTGCCATGTCGAACAGTAGATTCAAAACATGCCAAGAGAATGTTCCATGAAGTAATCTTTCCTCACTTTGGTACACCCCAAATATTCATAAGTGATGAAGGTTCCCACTTCATCGATAAAGTCTTTCGGAAGTACCTAGCAGATCATGGGATTCGTCACAATGTTTCAACAGCATACAATCCTTAGACCAGTGGTCAAGAAGAAATATCTAACAAACAAATCAAGAATATTCTACAAAAGACCGTTGACAAAATGGGCAAGGGATGGAAGGACAAATTCCCTGATGCACTTTGGGCATACCGAACTACATACAAGACACCCATAGGCATGTCACCTTATCAACTTGTGTACGAAAAGACATGCCATCTACCTGTTGAATTAGAGTGCAAGGCCCATTTGGTAATTAAGAAATAGAACATGGGTCTCCACCTTGCTGGCAAGAATCATTAGATGCAAATATCTAAGCTAGAAGAGTTGAGAGAAAAGGCCTATCACAATTTTGAGATCTATAAAGAGAGAACAAAAAGATGGCATGATAAGAGAATCAAGCACAAGGAGTTTAAGCCTAGAGATAAGGTCCTACTAGTCAATTCAAGGGTTAACTCTTTGGACTCGGTAAGTTGCGAAGTAAATGGGATGGACCATTTAAGGTCATCAACACTTCAACTCATGGGGCCATCACTATCCAAGATGATATAGGTAATACTTTTAAGGTAAATACCCAACGCTTGAAAGTATATCTTGAGCCACAAAACAACATGGTTGAGGAACTCGATGTAATTGAACTCATATATTTCATACATCAAAAGTCTCATAATCAACCTAACTCTAGACAACTAATGCTCGAACACCTAACTCTTAACATGCTCCATGAGTTTTGTTGTCTATTTGAGTTTCATAGGATTTCAATGATCAAAGTGAGTAGATTGAAAGACTATGTCAACATCTAGCTTGGGGGAGAGGCGCCCCTATGTGTATCCATGTAAGTATCTCTTCTCCTTTCATTTTGTTATTGGCTATACAATTATTAAAAAGATGCATAACCATAAAACTAAATAAAGATTTCTTTTCTAGTTACATATATCTTAGTCATGTGTGATCTTTAAGTGAGAGTGTGTAAAAGTTTGCTTGCTTGCTAATAAAATGAAATCTAAAAATAATCACTTGCTTGGAAATGATGAACAGTTGCTCTATCATAATTCCTTTCAAGTACCTAGTTTCAGCCTTGAATTCTCTCGAGCTTGATCTAAGTTTAGGTAATTGACGGATATGATATGAGAAGGTCTGAGCTGTTGTTTATCTTATTTCTAGTGACACTAGAGTTCTGGAGATTTATCTTTTGAAAAACTTAAAAATGTTACACGATTAGTTCCTGTATGATGAGAGCTTAAATTTCTACCATAGCCATATATGCTTGCTTGTTAGAATACAAAAAACTTCCACATTTATATACTTCTTGTGTGCATTGGGTTTGGTCTAGCTATGTTGACCCTTAGGATCACACACAAAAATCAAGATCACACACACCTTGCACCCATTGCTACTTCTACCCTGGAAGTACGCACCATATATTCACCTATTTAGATCCACTCAAAAATGTTCTACTCCTACACTGGGAGTGAACACCAAAAATATTTCCCATAAGTTTTCCTTGTCTGCTACCCAAGTTCCAAAATAAATGCTCTAAGTTGTTATCATCTTTCCTCTCAAAAATTCCATATTTTAGTGATTGGTCTATTGGAAAAAAATAGTATATATAGAAAAAAAGCAAAAAGAAAAAAGTGAAAAAAGTGTGAAAAAAAGAGAGAGCCCCAATTCTTTTCAATTCTTCAAGGTTGTTGGCAAATCCTAGCCTAACATATATAATCCGTAAAGCATGGATACCGATGTAGCTTCACCCGAGAGTATTCTAAGGTATCAATTTTCACAGGGAACGCAAAGTGTTCTAATCTAAAGCAAAGTTGTCCAAAGGTAGTGATGATGTAATGGTGGAACAAGAGGGTGATGAATAGAGGCACTTGGTTGATATAGCTAGGGTTTTCTAGATAATTAGCAGGATAGCTATTACTAAAGTGATTTACTTCAGGCACCTGGGGCCAACCAACTCGCAAGAGCAGGTGAGTCCACCCCTAAGTCCTATAGAACAGAACAAACTTGGTGGAATACGTAGATCGAACAGAGCTGTCACCACCTGCCGACTACCACTGTGATTAGTTGAATGCAAACCAGGGTAATTACTAGCCTACGCCCCATGTCTACACTATAATTACTACTCTACCCATCGACAAGGTAAAGCATTCACACTAAATATATACTACGTAGTAAATAAATACTAAATAGTAAATACTAAGTAATAAGCAAGGAAACAACAAATACTTTAATAATATAACTAAATGCTCAATTAGATATTCGAACCTGAGCTAAACTTACAAGACCTGGAGAGGTAGAAGGCAGGAGAGACTCCGACAGGCTCGGCTCTTCTCCCGAACTCGCCTCTCTACAATTGGGGGAGAAAACCCATCAGAGGGACACTACTACTACTAGAATGAGTGAAGCTTTGTGTAGAATGTAGATGTGTTACAAATGAGGTGTAGGGGGTCTATTTATAGTGCTAGGTGGAGTAGGGGTGAAGGAAACACCATGTCAATGATCTGCTTGACCTCCATCATGCACCATTGGATCAAACCGCCATATAACTGCCTTAGGATCAAGGGTGGAGCTTTTCCATCACATGTTTAACATGAGGAAGGCAGTGGAGGTTCAACTGACCTGGCTAGGCATAAGGTGGGGGTCAGGCGACCCCCTATGGCAGGTGGACCTAGCTAGGGTCTTCTAGAAGTATCCCCACCTCACTGGAGTGAAGGTGAACTTCGAGGGCCACAAAGGTGGGGTCGGTTGACCCCCTCTATGTTAGGTGGGACCATGGGTGAGTGTCCCCACATGTCATAGAATCTATTCCAGTTGTTGGTTACTTTCTTGTCATGTCGGTTCCTTCATTGTGGGCCCATGGATCCTTGTAACTTTATCTTTTACCATTGAGAGAACACTTACTTATGATCCAAGGGTGGCACTTGCTTGGGACTGTGTTGGGAGGATCCTGGTGGCCTAGAAGTGTCTGGGAAGGTCCCATAAGGGGATCAACCGATCCTCCTTTGGTGGAATCAAAGGTTCATCTTCTGCAGGTGGCTTCTACATGCAATTCTAAGAACGATGGTGGTGCTGGCTTGCCCATGGTGGGGTTAGCTAACCCCATCATTATTCCCATCTTTTGCACATTGTCTCTAGAAGCTATGATATTGATGAATGTGAAGTTGGTTTGTCAATGGCCATACTTGGTTGGTTGCCCAACCTTCATATAGAGCTTCCAGACACTGAAAAGTACCAGTTCTGATGCCTACAACCAAATAATGACAAGTACATATGAAACCAAGTTATTTACCTAAGTCACTATGTGTTTGGTGGTTTCCTTCCAGAAAGAATGTCTTGTTGATGGTTTTGATGAGGTAAAAACATGGTATAACTACTGTCTACAGGACCCCCACCCTTAACCTTTGCTTGTCCCGAGCAAAGCAGGAAAATATAGATTCATGAATAATAAGATATGAGATAAGACTTAAAAGATATGGTGCTAGCATAAAAGATATTCCAAGTCATTCGTCATACTTGTGGATTTGAAGTGGCTACCATGTTGCCTTGAGCGGTTGAAAAGTGGATCAGCTTGACATCAAGTCATCACTATCCCCATGAAGCATACTTGAAGTTTTTATGAATTTTGAAAATAAAAACACAGCTCATACTTCTACTCATATGGCGCTCTTGGTTTTCTCAATGGTGAGTATATATAATCCTCACCAAGGCATTGATGTTTTGCCTTTCTTCCTACTTTTAATAGGCTTATGTGGAGCTTTAGGTAGGACAAGCATGTCATACTTGATTTAAATATATTACTAAGTCAAACACCCGAATCACGAGGAGAAACATGTCATACAAAATGATCAAGATATGTGATATTTGGTGGTACTCCATAAGAACCTTCCCTCTAGCTTCTTGACGAGCATGGTTGTTTTATGTTTTTTTGACAGTGTGTATTTATGCTTTCGCTGTCTATTATTTAGGGATTGCATCCCTCTTTTCTCTCAATTTTTTTTTACAGCCCATGCCTCTCTCTTGATGGTAGAAGATAGCTAGAGGGGGTATAGACATGTGTCTCAAATGGAGTAGGTTGTATACTTCCTATGTGGAAGTAGCAAACGGGTGCATGAGTGTATGATTTTGATCAAAAAGTATGACAAGTTTCTCTACCCAGATCAACAAGGCTTGACAAAGCTCAAAACACTCAAGTAGCTATTTGTGTGATTATTTTATCATTTCTAGCAAACATGTATTTGGCTCTGGTAGGAATTTATAACCTTTGAGGAGAAGTGAGGCTATTGGTTTGATGTTTTATGAAAACAGAATTCTCAAGAGGTTACATAAAAATATTGGATTCCTTTAGCCTACTATATCTCACTTCACAACAACTTAGTTGACATGTTTTTCCTAATATAAATATGGCCATTGTTGGCGTTTCTTAACATTACTACTAAAGATAGACTATAAATCCGTCTTTAGCAATAACACTAGAAACGTGTGATGATATCCCTAACTACTATTACTTCAGAAAGGTAACCCTCAGCCCTTAAAGGCGCCAGCCTAGGTAATACAGTCTGGTAATAACAACTAGAAATGCCTGATTGGCCTTCCTAACCATCATTACTTATGATATGCAAAACTGAAGCACGAGGCCTTGGGGTGCAACAAGAATTACAATACTTAAGTAATGGTACTTAGGTATGCCAATCGATAGCTCAATAAAAATTAAGAATGAATCTGCAAGCGCACAGAACTATCATTGTAGCATTTCAACCCATGAGTATTCAAGGGTGTCGTATTTATAATTTTCTTTAGGAGAGCAATATGCATCAAGCGTGGTATAAACATGATCATTTATTGAGTGCAATGGTAGACATAGAGTAAACAGGGGTAAGACATGATTTCAAGATAGTGGACACACATCTATGTCAACCTTAAGGATAAAATATAAATAAAGAATAAAAGAATATAACTAAACAGAGAACTATGCAGAGAACTATTAGCAAAGCATCTAACTAGCATGTCTAGTGTCAGAACTAAATTTGGGATGATAGAGGGATCCCCGTAGCTGGTCTGATAGAGACTTTACAAACTCCTACTCAATACCCGAACATGGGGGACTGCTTGGGATGGACAGGCTGTCACCACCTGCCCACCTACCCCTCTGCCCGTGGGATAGCGACATATTCGCTGATCTCTGCATTCCCGAGCACCATGCCCGTGTAATTGGAAACAACTCTTAACCCCCGTGGACCCCAACCCTTCGGATTGATAGGCTAGGTTAAGAGCAACCAAGAAGGCATGATGAACCATCACCTCATCCCTAGTTCTTCCTCTATTCATACTAATTCGATGAATGATGAAGAACGATGATGAACAAGTCAGGAACATAACATATAAACTATGTGCTAGCTCAAATATTATGCACATAACATGATCATAACTATACTCTAGTTCATATGCATGATTATAAAAGTATGATAAGAACTTGCTCATGGAAGAAAACCAAATTGTATTCATACCAAGATGTTCTTCTTCTTCCAAGGAGACAAGCTCTCCTTGATAGCTTTTGCCTTGCTCACAAACTACTAAAACTACACTAAGGAATAAGTGAGAGGTGTGAGGTGAGTGACTCCAAATGAATGTGCGTGTGTAGAATGGTAGAGCACCATCTATTTATAGCTAGGCAAGGGCAGTTCGAGCGTCTCCACGTATGGAAGGAGGTAAAACCGCCTTGGGTGAACCGCCTAGAACACCGCCTAAGAAGACTGGGCCCGGGAGGGTCCACCAGGGAGGCGGCCGGTCCCGGGGGCGGTCGTTCCCCCGGTGGGGCTGGCTAGCCACCGCCTTCTCGTGGTCAGTTCCTTCCTGGGCCTAGACCTCCCCTGTAGTTACGATCAGGCCCAGGTATGCTCTAAAGATGGGCTTCTTTATTATTCTTGTTTGCGCATTTTCTGAATTCGTCTTTTGCTTTTGCTTTCTCCATGATATTGTGCATATCCACTTGTTTCACCATATAACCTGTAAAATCATGAACACTAGGGGTACAAGTGGAACTTGTTAATAGTAAAGGCATATGTGCTAGGATATGTTTGTCTTTCTTCTTTTTAGTTTAAATTGGCGGTTTAGAAGTGATCCATAAGGACCACCAACAAGACCCCCATGCTTAACCTTTGCTCGTCTCGAGCAAATAGCTAAATATGGTTGTTGATCAGGAGTTGCTACAATGCTGATATAATTCATAAATGCCATGCCTATAACAAAGCATTCTTTCGCAATTTAAATGAGTTGGCATTCTATCCACTCTTTACCTTGATTGCTCATGGGGCTTGTAGCTTTTCCAAGTTCTTGGGTGGTTGCAAGACAGAACGGTTATAACAGAATCACCAATCATTCATTCTTCGATAGACCGTCTATTCAGAGGTTTTATAAGTTTTTGCAAAATAAAATAAGTTCCTCAAATGATTCTCTTAGTCGTTCAATGTGTATGATTACTTCACCAAAGGCATTGTAGTGTTGCCTTTTATATCCTACCACTAAGGCTACGAGTGGAGTTTTGGGCAGGTATAAAGGTGGGCATACTTACATCACTTGTATTGCTGAGTCAAAGACCGGACCATAAGGAGATACAAGTCATACACCTTGATTGAGATGTGCAAGTGTGTGAAAAATGAGTATGGTGGAAACCTATCTCTATTTTTTTGGCACTCCATGCATGATGACTCTTTTATTGGATGGAGCAAAAACTTTTGGAGAGATATGTTGAAACATTCTCAATTTTCCACGAAGAAAAAATCCATAGAATGAACAATAATGTGATAGCCAAAAGATCATTCCATCACATTATCATTTAACAACTGATATCACAGTCATACATTGTAATATTACAAGTTTACAAGGTATTACAACACTTGAGAAACACACCTAATACAAGTTAATCTAGCAGAATCGTAAACAGGACATCGACAGGTGAAGGCTCCTCCTTCACAGGCTTTCATCAGAGTAGACTTGGCACAATGTAGACTCCATCTCTTGAAATAAACTTGAGCGTAGGCACGAGACCACCTAATCCTTCTAATCTTGACTCCTCAGACAGTCAGGTAGTCTGCACACTGCCAGATATGTAGAGGTCATGGTCAGCGCCGATGAGCTTTGGTGGAAAAGAAAAAATAAGGGAATCTGGCGATCCTATTTATTTGGCTGTGGTTTGCATCCTAGCGAATGCAGAAAGCAGTAAATATAAATAAGTAGTATAATTCTTCTCTAATCCCAACCCACAATCTCAATCTCACCAACCACTCATCATCATCACAACTCACCACAAATCCTTCCCTCACATCACCCTCATACTCTCAGTCTAGTCGACGAGGCAGCCTCCACACGCCCCTCATCTCAACGGCCTCAAGCTAGACCTATCTTCAGGGGAGAAAAGCATAGCACAAGAGAAGTCTAGTAGTCAAGAACCCTACACACAGGAAAGTGGTCATCCGAGACCGGTGGCTATACATATAGAATTCTTCTCCACATGAACACCATCGACGAATCACCGTCAAACGATGTACACTGCCACCACAAACTAGGCCGACTAACACCAGTCCTGCTCACCAGCCGGAGTGAAGACAGATAGGCACAACTAACTAAGCTGGGATTGTGCCATTGAGGTAGCACGGAGTAACCTCCGCCCTTCTGACACAAATTACACAGGGCCATAGGCCACGTGACTACTCTCTCCCACAGAGACCGGTGGTCATCGACACTAATCTAGGCAACGGGCCGCACCCATGTAGGCATGTGGTTGTGCACAAAGATAAACCCATGATTTATGATTGCAGCCTACTCAGTTCCTAGGTTGTGCCAGAGAGAGCACCTCCACCAAACTGTGTGCCCTCAGAGCACTAGATTCACCCCTCAGAGGTGATCTATCTGTTCCCTCAAACTCCTCATCCCAATGTCCCTCGTGGACCGTCGTCCCTCCAGGACTCTATGTTCCCGCAACAGGAACTACCATTGGGTGTACTCTGTACACCCCAGTAACCTCTCGCTCCAGCCAGTATCTCCAAAAATTAGGTTTAGGGTTTAGGGTTTAGGAAATATCCTCCAGAACTCCTCATCACTACCACCCACTCAGGATTCATCGCTCCCGTCGTGTATCAAGCCATATACCTCATAGGGGTGCCTCACGGCTAAACCACATCCACCATCCTCCATCACCAAACCATCACACATTACATATCAAGGTAATATATGTAATCATGATGGAGTAAATGCGAGCAAGCAGACAGGTACATAAGTGCGAGCGCGAAGCTGAGTAATCAGGGGTGAAAATGTTTCAATCAAGGCAAAACAAGGCTCAGGCAATAGCATGCATCATATACTCTAGCAAAGCTCAGGCAATAGCATGCATCATATACTCTAGCAAAGGAATAAATATAAAGTGCTAACATTTTAAATTTGCAATGCCTAATAGGATTCTCTAAGTAAATAGTGCTGCCATGACACTTGCGGTGCAGAGGTAGTAGTGGTTTGCTCCCTCGAATGTTGTCGTAGCGAAACAGCAGGAGTCTCCTCCATCCGGGACTCCTTTAGGTCCTTCGTCCAGGGCTCCTTTAGGTCCATCCGAGCTTAGATCATCGCTACGCAAAAGAAACCAAAAGGTACTCCAATAAGTTCCAGATAAAACTGCAATAAAAATAGTACTAGGAGGTGGAGCAGGATTTTAGAAGAATTATGAAACTTGTTTCATAATTTTGGGAGCAAAGATGAATTTGCGATGGATTTTAGAAGGGAACTAGTATTTGTGGAAACAGGAAAATGAAAAGGTCAAGGGCGATCGTGGTATGATGGTTCTGGGCCGTTCGGCCACTTGGGCTCATTTCAGATCGGAGAAAGGAATGGGCCTTGGCTGGGTTGTGTGCGTGCACAAGGGCTTTAGGCAGCCGGCGGCTTGCTCTGTTTCTCTGTTTCCAGGAATAGGCAGCAGAGGCCACACCGGCCAGGTGCTCGACGAAAGGTCCCCAGGCAGCATCCTAGGTGGTCCGTGCGGCATGGTGATCGTGAGGCAACGACGGCCGTGAGACTTTGGTCTCGTTCGGTCCCAAAGACACAGCGTCCAAGGCAGCGGCAGCGTGCAGTGGCCACCGTGCGGCATCGTGCACGTACAGGAGTGGACACAGTCATGGCCATGGTGGTCGTGTGCACGTACAGGAGTGGACACAGTCATGGTCATGGCTCACCGCGGTGGTTTGGCGGGGCGACGTCGTGGCGGTCGCGACGGAGGATGACGACGGCTTGGCGTCGCTGTCCTCGGCGCATGCGAAGCAGAGGCGAGCTCGCGTCGCGTGGGCTCCAGACGGCGTGGCTTGGCGACGAGACCTGCGCTGCGCGGCTTCCCAACGGTGAGGGCTTCGGCGAGGCCGTGGCTGGGCCGTCGGCTCAGCGTCGGAGCGCCATGGCGAGGCGTTCTTGGACGGAGGAGGAAGGTAGAGAGGAACATAGGACGTAGGGCGCTGTGGCGGCGCACTGGGAGAGATGGCGAGGGCAAGGGATCGGCCTGGGGTTTTATAGCCGCTGGCTAGGGTTCCCGGGCGGTGCGCCGTCGTCCGGGACGCTTGATGTGGTGACCGGGGCAACGTGGCGGACATCCAAGGCGGGAGCAGGTGAGCAAGCCGGGCAGCTTCGAGGAGGCGCGGCTTGGCGGGGCCCGCGGCTGGCCGCGTTGCGATGTCAGGGCATCCGATGGGCGGTTCTTGACGGCGTGGCTCTGCTTCGACGGAGTTGGCTTCGTACGGAGAGGGAAGAAGACGGAGAGGCTTCGACGGATGGGCGACGGAAAGAAACGGAAGGAAACGAAGGATAACGCTTGGATGGGCAGCGGTCTCTGGTCTGTGGGTCCATCGGGTGATGGCGTTCCCTCCTGTGCGTCGAATGCACGGCTCCATCTCGTGCAGGTCACGTGAGCAGTAGGGATGGGCTGTGCCGATTGGTGATTGGGCTGGGCCGGCATTAGTGTACCTATACACATGCACACATACACGTATAGTTGCCTATGTGATTCACGTATATGTATCCAAAGGAACGTGCACAGGAGCATGCACGCTCGTGCAACTTGCTGACTTGTCTTGCGGCCATGGGGGAGGCCACGAGCAGGATAGTACAGAAGGGAGTTTTGGCCCAAGGCAAGAAGGAGGTGTTTACTAATTGTGACACAAGGATTTTAGGAAACAAAATTACCTCCAAGCACAAACAAGAGAAGAGCCAAATCACTCATGCAATCTATATTACTTGATGCACGAAAATATTTATAAAACTTTGGAAGTCATGATTTGAATTTAGAGTTGGAGAGGATAAATGTTGCCTTAATTGATTACACATCACATGTGCCACACATTGCATCGAAAATTTTTGAAAGTTCAGATTTTTACATTACATGAGAACACGAGATGTTACATATGGGCTATAGAATCATCATATATTTTTTAACGGGTATTTGGATTTTTCTTTCCCGTTTATTTTCTCATTCCCCTTGGCTTTTCTTATTTTTTATTAGCATAGCCATATCATTTTATTGACATATGAAGACTTCTGGATGGAGAGATGTCATGATGGCGAATGCAGGGAGTGAAAATTTTGTAAGAAGACTGCGCGGCTCTCAGGGTGAGGGTCGGCATTTTTATTTGGTGAAAACTGGGGGCGTAACTCTCAGGGTAAGAGTTGGCATACTTTTGGTGGATGGCAGGGTGCATGTTGTGCGCAACTCTCAGGGTGAGAGTTGGCTTTATTTGGTGGGTGCATGTGAATCTCAATCATAGGCATATGACCATAATCTCACTAGGTCACAGCAATTTGACTCAACTCAAAGTTCCGTAAGCAGCATATGACTAAAGGTTTATAAAAGTAAAGCATATCATATGGCCTTGGTGGGTATTTCATAATCATTGAGGAACTTTTGATTTTTTGAATTTTTGAAAAGAAAACTCCGGATGTCAAGTTTCTCGCAGAACAAAGTCATAGCAAAATCTATTTATACCATCTCATATCTCGCAAAAACTTAGACAAGGATCATGCGATTGCAACCCGCAAGATTTCAAGTTCTCAGATTGAGACATTTGTAGCCAACAAACTTAAATCTTGAGGAATACTAAGTTGTAACTTAGGCACAAACGAATTATAGACAGAGCAACTATTTATCATTTCAACAGAAGAGAAACTAACACATCTTAACATATATAAGAGTGGAATATAAATATACATATATATATTTGAAGTTATAAAGTAAATAAAATTACAGGATTAAAAATACAAGAAATAAAGTACAAAAATTTAAAGATACATGTTACCTCTGTGGGGTATCCTCCCTAAGCTAGCTCAAGGCCTAGGTCTAGGGAACTGTCCCATGGACCGCAAGAAGGCCATCTGTGCCTCATGTCGCAGCCGGTTCGCATCTTCGATGTCCACAAAGTGCTGCTGGTACTGCTCATGCCACTGAGTGGAGGTCTTGATATGAGCATTGAGCGTACCTTGGATCTGCCTGTTCTGAAGCTCTAGTCCTCCTATGTGTGTGTTGAGGACCTCTAGTGTGACCAGCTGCGGGCGAACCAGGGGTGGCATGCCCTCTGATCCTAAGGAATGCGCCTACTTGTGTCACCCCGATCCTCCTGCCTTGTGTGGGTGAGGAATGTATCCCATGCCTTGTCCATACCCAGGGGTGAATCTGGGTGTAGACATGACAGGGGGCCACTCCATCCCTGGTGTCATGGTGGGCATAGTCGGTGGTGGTGTATGCTGTGCAGGCTGTGCAGGCTCCTCCTCCTGTGCTCCTCTCCTCCATGATCTCCTGCAGGAAACAGTCCTGTATGCTTCTTCCCTCTCAACAAGGTCGAAGGTGAGAGATGAGGAATTACATAAAGCAAGATCTGGGTTAGGTAATGGAATCTCATTTATATATCCCAAAAAAATACCAATTGCTTTCCCGATTCATCACGTTTTAGAATATGGGCTTGCCCCAAATAAAACTCATTGATCGTAATACGAGGAGTAGAGATGTAAACAATAGCGTTAGCACCATGGAGATCAACACTAGCAGCAAGACGAGTGATGAGAGAGGTGCACATGACAGGAGTAGAAGTCTTGAAAGAATTCAGCCAATGATTAACAATCTCATAAACAGGAGCAACTTTAATTTTTTTGAGCACGGCATCAAGCAACTTCAACTCAATGTCATAAGCATGATGCGTATCCTCTCTAGGAAACAAAGAATTAGCAATCCAGTTATGCATAAGCCGCAGAGAGGGATGATGGATGATGTTGACATTGGGTTGAAATTTTCCAATAACATTTTGTCCAGTCATCAAATGCCAAAAAGTAGGACGATGATAACCCGAAAGAGAAAAACCCAAGTCAACAGAGCATCGAGCATGAAAGCCTAAGTGTGCATCAAGATCCTTCTAGTGAAGGCTATGCTCTCTACCAAAGCAGCGAAAAGTAATACCATAGTCGACAATTTGCAAAGTGCCGAGGACTTGGATGGTCAAAAGACGGGATCCAAGTTCATGCACAGGGGCAACTTGGCTCCAACCGACATGCTCAAAAATGGTATTAAATTCAATGTCCATACCTATCTGCTGGAGAAGAGTCGGGTCAAAAGCTGGTGTGTGCCAAAACTCACGTTCCTTGAAGAGGTTGTATGCTTGCATCTCCCGCTCGTTCTCCAAGTCATGGAAGGGGGTGTTGGCCTTGTCGATGGCATAGCCTGTTGGCGCCTCCTCCTCTCCTCCTTGCAGTGGCTGCTCTTCATGTGCGGGAGTGCTTTGGCTTGACTCCCCACGAGAGCGATGGCTTCTCTGGAACATGCCAAAAACCCGACCTCTGATCCCACTTATGGTGAGTGAGCTTAGCACAAGAGCTTGAGATTTCTTTGTGTGGAAGTGCAAGAGGTTCTTGCAGAGTTTTCTTGCACTTGAGCTTTGTGGAAAATATTGGGAGAATGGTGGAGCAAGAGAGTGATGGAAGGAGTTGAAGAAATATGAGAATGAGAGGGGTGAGGAGCTCAACCCCAGCCTCCTGGTATTTATAGAGTTGGTTGCAGGCGTGGAGGCATTGCTTGCAATGGCTAGTAGCCGTTGGCAAAAGGCTGCGCCGCTAGGCCCTTGGACAGGGGGCGGTTGCCCCTAGGACCGGCAGGTCCCCTGGTGGGGCTGGTTCTGTCCCATCTTTTGCCAGTGCCCTCCAACGGCTACCCTTGTGTGGTAGCCTGTTACGATTCCCTCCTGTTCGAAATTTTGCTCCATCTTTTGATTTTTCATAAATTTATTTGCAATTTTTTGTTTTTAAAAATTATTTTAAAATAAGATTTGGAAAGAACAAAAACTAAACTTTCAGAAAATGATTTTTATAAGATTTTTGGAGAAAATTTATTTTGGACTAAAAAAATAGAGTTCTTATAAAACTGAAAGCAAGAAAATAATTTTATAAAAGTATATATATAAATATATTATTTTTAGATAACTACCGATGACCTTCGCTAAGGGCTCAACATTTAAAGTCCGTTGGCAAGACTCCTCCTTCTTCATTGCTCTGCAGCTGCATGAACAAACTCGGGCGAAGTCTCGGGTTGCCCCGGGATTTTTTTCCAATTGTTGACAGGGATAGAAGCAGATATCTGAGCCATTTGTCTTTCTATCATTTTTATTGAAACTCAAATAATTTTTAACAGTGGAAGACAGAGTTTCAAGTTTTGCATTTATATTTTCAAAAAGTTTATCATTGAAGGACAACTTTTTGATAAGATTGTTATTGATCTTAGCCTGTCCCACAATGAGGTCTCTCAAAAAAGGTTGATTTGAATTGAAATTATTACCTTGTAGGCAGGTGTTGGTTGTTCCACCCGTTATTACCTTGCTGTTGTGGTTGGCGAAACCCATTGTTGATGTAGGAAGCTTCTTCTTGGGTTTTAGGGCAATTGTTCCCTGAATGGCCAATGTTTCCATAGACTTCACATGTCATGTGTGAGTCCATGGCTTGGACGGTGCTCATAGTAGGATTAGTGGCACGATCGTCCATCTTCTGTAATAGCAGGTCTATTTTTGGGCTAGCAGATCTGTCTCCTTCATGGTATGCGTGCCTTTTTGTGTTTTTCTTCCCTCTCCCCAACTCTGGTTTGCCACCATCTTCTCAATGAGTGCAGTTGCATCCGTGATGGTGAGAGAGAGGAATGCACCTCCAGCTGCGGCATCTATGTGCCCCTTTGACATGGCCGTGAGGCCTTCATAGAAATTTTAGAGTACTAGCCAATCTTCCATTCCATGATGAGGACAGGCCTAGATGTATTCCTGGAGCTTTTCCCAAGCTTCGGGAATGGACTCAAGTGAAGATTGCTGAAAGTTTGATATCTTCCCTCTCAGAGCACTGGTCCTGCTCATGGGGAAGAACTTGGCGAGGAACACCACAAATTATTTGTCCCACATGTTAACAGCTTCCTTGTTCTAGTAGAACCAATGTTTCACTTTCCCCATGAGGGAGAAAGGAAACAAGCGAAGCCTAATACTCTCTTGTGCGACGTCTTTGATGACGATGGTGTCGCACAGCTCAAGGAACTGTTGCAGGTGAGCGTTCGCATCCTCACTTGGCAAGCCACAGAATTGGCTCGCCTGCACCATCGAGATGAGGCCCATACGGATCTCAAAGTTTCCATTCCCAATATTGACAGTGGGCCCAACGGGCACGTTGGAAACCACGAGAGTGGAGTAGTCACAGAGTGTCTTGGCGATAGCGGTAGTAGCGAATGGTGTGGGAGTGACTGATTCGTCTGCCGGCGGAGTAGCAGAAGAAGAAATGGTACGCGACCTTTTCTTCCTTAGGAGTGCTTCCGAATTGCTGAGGAAGTTTTCTGGCAGAGCAAAATCGCTCATACACTATCCTATTTTCATTCCAATAAAAAGAGGAATAAAACAGCAAAGTTAGCCAGCTTAAACTATGACTACCAATGCTTATTATGCAATCGATGTTTATGCCAAGCTAGATGTTGCATATTTCTTTTTCTCTCCCCATCAACGGCGCCAGAAATGCTTGTTGTTGTTTCTTAACATTATTAATAAAGATAGACTATAAATCCATCTTTAGCAATAACATTAGAAACGTGTGATGATATCCCTAACTATTATTACTTTAGAAAGGTAACCTTAAGTACTGTACTTAGGTATGCCAATCGATAGCTCAGTAAAAAATAAGAATAAATCTGCAAGCGCACAGAACTATCATTGTAGCATTTCAACCCATCAGTATTCAAGGGTATCGTATTTATAATTTCCTGTAGGAGGGCAATATGCATCAAGCATTGTATAAACATGATCACTTATTAAGTGCAATGGTAGACATAGAGTAAATAGGGGTAAGATATGATTTCAAGATAGTGGACACACATCTGAGTCAACCTCAAGGATAAAAGATAAATAAAGAATAAAAGAATATAACTAAATAGAGCAGGCATTGATCATATATAAATATGCAGAGAACTATTAGCAAAGCATCTAACTAGCATGTCTAGAGTCAAAACTAAGTTTGGGATGATAGGGAGATCCCCGCAGCTGGTCTACCAGCCGATAGAGACTTTACAAACTCTTACTCAATACCCGAATGTGGGGGAGTACTTGGGATGGACAGGGATATCACCACATGCCCACCTACCCCTGATACCGACATATTCGCCGATCTCCACATTCTCGAGCACCATGCCCGTGTAATTGGAAACAACTCTTAACCCCCGCGGACCCCAACCCTTCGGATTGACAAGCTAGGTTAAGAGCAACCAAGAAGGCATGATGAACCATCACCTCATCTCCAGTTCTTCCTCTATTCATACTAATTCGATGAACGATGAAGAATGATGATGAACAAGTCACATAACATATAAACTATGTGCTAGCTCAAATATTATGCTCAAAACATGATCATAACTATACTCTAGTTCATATGCATGATATATAAGTATGATAAGAACTTTCTCATGGAAAAAAACAAAATTGTATTCATACCAAGATGTTCTGCTTCTTCTTCCAAGTTGACAAGCTCTCCTTGATAGCTTTTACCTTGCTCAAAAACTAAAACTACACTAAGGAATAAGTTAGAGGTGTGAGGTGAGTGACTCCAAATGAATGTGTGTGTGTAGAATAGTAGAGCACCATCTATTTATAGCTAGGGAAGGACAGTTTGGGCGTCTCCTGGTATGGAAGGAGGTGAAACCGCTTTGGGTGAACTGCCTGGAGCACCGCCTGAGAAGACTGGGCCCGGGAGGGTCCACCAGGGGGCGGCCGGTCCCGGGGGCAGTCGTTCCCCTGGTGGGGCTGGCTGGCCACCACCTTCTCGTGGTCAGTTCCTTCCTGGGCCTAGACCTCCCCTACGGTTACGATTAGGCCCAGGTATGCTCTGAAAATGGGCTTCTTTATTATTCTTGTTTGCGCATTTTTTGAATTCGTCTTTTGCTTTTGTGCTTTCTCTATGATATTGTGCATATCCACTTGTTTCACCATATAACCTGTAAAAACATGAACACTAAGGGTACAAGTGGAACTTGTTAATAGTAAAGGAATATGAGCTAAGATATGTTTGTCTTTCTTCTTTTTAGTCTAAATTGGTGGTTTAGATGTGATCCATCAGGACCGCCAACATCCACAAGTAAAGAGTATATGCACTAGGAATAAAGTTTATGCCAGCCAACCTTTTCAAAGTTATGTTCATGAGTTGGCAAAGTCTTGTCTAACTTTTTAAGTTTGATTTTAGTATATGGAGCTTCTCAACACATCAAACTTATTAGAACAATTCAAGATTTTAAGTTTGATTTAAACATACAACATTTTTGACATATCAAACTTATGATGAATCAAGAGTGGACAGAGGGAGTGCAAATTAGCATGCCAAAATAGCGAAGGCCGAAAAGATGGTAGATAAGAATTGCACGGCCTTCCCCCATACTAGGACTTTTATGTCAATTGACATTAAAAGCCTAGTGTCAATGTTGGACCCCTCTCATAATGTTCTCCATTATTGAATGATGGCTTGCTCAAGATGTCTCCACCTTGTTGTCTTTATCCTTCATTGTTTTGTATTCAACCTGCAAGGTTTAGTGACAAGCATACCCAAAGGATACACTTAACATGATGAAGGCCCGAATGGGGAAGTGGCATACTTCCCCACACTTGGGTTTTGTATCACTTAGTCTTCTCCTGTACTCATGTTCATTCTGGCAATTCATGTTAATTGAGCATGCTCTGACTGGCTCAAAGCACCAGTTAGAGTAATTTATTCAAAGCAAACTAACAATAATTTATTTAAGGTGAACTTAGATTACTGAAAACAAACATTTTTTATATTAACCAAAGAATATAGAGAGAAGTAAAGAAGCATGGTACACACAAGATCAAAGCAGGAAAAGGGAGACGACTAAGTTACTTCTATGAGCTCAAGGACATCTAATTCCTCAAGTTGAGGCATCTCAGGCTCAAGAAAGATTTTTAAACATTGCCCATTAGCCTTAAATACATTACCTTCCTCGTCTTGAAGGGTGATGGCACCATGAGAGGATGAGGCAAGAACGCTATATGGCTTGTCCCACTTACTCCTAAGCTTACCTATACCAAAAAGCTTAACGTGAGAGTTAAAGAGAAGTACCTTGTCCCCTGTATTAAATTCTTTGATCTTGATTCACTTGTCATGCCACCGCTTGGTTCGCTCCTTGTAGAGCTTGGAGTTGTGATAAGCGTTTTCTCTCCATTCATCTAGCTTAGCAAGATTCATCTGTCGTTTGATTCTGACCACTGGAAGGTCCATGTTCCATTTCCTGATTGCCCAATAGGCCTTGAATTCCATCTCCATAGGCAAATGAC
>CM041630.1:34141023-34376884 GCA_023333625.1 Bothriochloa decipiens | reverse complement strand
GTCAATGAAATGAATTCCTCCATCACTAATCACTATCATTGGAGTGTCAAAGAGAGGAAAGATAACTTCATGATATAGTCACTTGGCATTCTTTAAATTGGCTGCTCGACAAGGCATGACTTCTACCCACATAGAGACATAATCTACCACCACTAGTATATACTCATAATATGCTGACTTAGGGAACAGACCCATATAGTCTATTCCCCAAACGTCAAAGAGTTCAACCTAAAGATTATAGTGGAGGGGCATGGCATCTCTTGAGTTGATGTTTCTGTGCTTTTGACATCTTGGACGTTGTCGGACAAATTCCATGGCATCTTTATACATGGTGGCCCAAAAGAATCTGCATTGCCATACTTTATCATGAGTCCAAAATGCAACATAGTGTCCACCATATAGTGATGCATGACATCTCTCAAGAATCATAGTTGCTTCATAGACAGGCACACAATGCCTGACTAAACCATCGGCACAAACTTGATACAGGTATGGGTTATCCCACATGTGAACCCGACTTTCCTGTATGAGTTTCTTCTTGTCTACTCCAGGTGGGACATACCCAAAAACCATGAAGTTGATGATGTTGGCATACCAAAGGTCTAATGTTGTGACATTAAGGAGAGTATCATCTCGCAGATAATCATTGATGGGAAGAGAGAAATCTGCTTGCGGTTGCAGTCATGACAAGTGATCGGCCACTGAATGTTCTACTCCTTTCTTATCTCGAATCTCTATGTCAAACTCTTGTAGTAGAAGAATCCATCGAATGAGTCTTGGCTTTGAATCCTTCTTGGTGCGGAGGTACTTGAGAGCGGCATGGTCTGTGTAGACAATCACCTTTGCCCCCACCAAATAGGATTGGAACCTGTCAATGGCAAAAACCACTGCCAACAGTTCCTTCTCGATGGTTGCATAGTTTAGCTGAGGGCCAGATAGAGTTTTTCTTGCGTAGGCTATAGCATGATGCCTATGATCCTTAGATTGACCCGGGTCACTATTTTTTATATGTAGATACATAATTTTGAATAAAAATACAAGATGGATTAAAAAGGACGAGGTAGCTTCTCATACTGCATCTGTTGCTGAGTAGATCTTCATTATTTGTATAATAGAAGGTGTGTCCGTGACTCTGTGTATGGTTTTGTACTTTACATGTCAGCGCTCAGACCTGTATATGCATGTATCAGTGATTGTGTGATTGCACCATTCAAAGATAGTTGAATTTGGGAAGATGACAAGCACCGATTGGATGAGTTGCAGAGAACAAAGATCTCTACTTGGGTACCTTCAGTAAGTAGCAAATATGTTTTTTCATTGTATCTAAAGTACTCCTGTATATTGATATATATCTCAAATGATGGGACATGTTTGTTTAACTATGTAGTAAGATTCGTAACTTGCACACCTGAATTTTAGTGTTCATGACTATATCTAGTTGGTACAGTACCATGATTTAAAAATGTAGTACTTGTGATCTGAAGGTCATTTGTAGGAAGTGAGTTTTACAGGTATTAGAGACAGAGGTTTTCCATCTAGAGATCATTATCAGCAAATGCGTGATCTGAATGATACAATCACTTAAATCCGATAATTGATCTCTGCTATCAACTTTCTAACCTGAACTAAATGCTCTAATCCCTTGCTGATGTCCAGGTATGATGTGGCCAGAGAGGTCAGTAGTGCCATCTCATGCCATCCCCTTTTGACTATTCTTAGATGAGCGGAAAACACAGCAAAGTATTTGGCTAAGGTATTGCACCATGCTGTTTTCAGTAAAGAAATATTGTGGCTTTTGAAATTCTGTGCAGGCACCATGTGTATATAAAATCACGGATTGATTTTGAAAGACTTAGCCATAGCCAACAGCTGTTTTTTCTAATGAAATTATATTCTTTTTTTCTCTCTCCCAACATTGTCAGACTGTGTGCTTTGGTGAACCTTTCTGTCAACTAATTGTGTATCTTAATGCATCTTTGCCATAAACCACCGAAGAATGAGAGCAAATCATTAATGTTTGGCAGTTTGCTTCCTTGCCAAAACTGGAGAAATTCACCATATTAATTTTATGGGATATTGTTTATAAGCTAATATTTCCAAGAAATCTTTCTAACTCTTTCATCTTTTTATTGTAAATTCAGGTATGCCAACCTCTGCCATTTCCATTAGTTTCCATTTTCTGGTAATTGAGTGGGAGGTGCAGACGCTGTCCTTCTTTGCTGGTGAAATCGAACAATTCATCATCACTGTGAGCACCCCTTGATTTCATTGCTTGGTTTATTTGCTTAATTTATTTTTTACTAACATTCTCCTTTCAACTTGGGATTTGAACTGCACTTTTTTCCCTGTGGTTGGTGGTTGCATTGATGGCATGGCAACTGGAAGGATAGCTTATGTCAAATTCAAATGGTAAAGGTGGTTGTTCACTGGCCTTGTTCTAATTGGAGTTTGACACAAAATCTGAGTTCTAATCCACCCTGTTATAGACAACTGTGATATATGGCAGTAGAAAAATTATCAGTTCAATATGAATGAACCTCATCAAAGAAATTTTAATTTCTGACTCTGAATCATTTGTAATTTGAATCTGAATGACATGTTTGAATTTGTAAATTGTGCAAGAAATTTGAGCACATTTGAAATGGTTAGTCCCACTCTAATGTTCAGATTTCAGCAATCAGCACTGAACTTACTGTTACAGGAATGGAAATACCAAAATGTATTTTGGATTATATTTATGGGCATATACAATTGCATGAGAAGAAAACTATGGAACAAATAACTCAATGTTTTAAGTGCATCTCTTAAACAAACTGTGGCAACGTGGCACTATACTAGTTGGAGTAAAAAATTCAGTAGAAACACTTCAGAGTTTAGTGGCTAACCCAAATTGTGTTTGACGTATATGGGAGTGCCAAAGTAGTATAGGTAGCTCTCGTCTCCTAGTTTGGATTGCTCACTACAACACAAACGTTGCATTGTGGATGGGACTTCTGCTACAATTTGAAATTATTTTTTTGACCGCCTCCTAGTAGTTAAAATATGACTTTAAATTGGAATATTAGTTATGGTTTTTTTGCTTGAAGTATTTTGTGATGCCAACAAGAAAAAAAAAATCTGATGTACTGGATATGCACCCTCCTGAGCGAGTAGCGTACTTCTGATCTTCTGTAATTATACTCTCGTGGATTGGCATGTATATGGTGTTGATGATTTTGGTTGAAGTTCGCTGATGTTGGATGCTGGCCTCTCTTGATGTGGTCGCCGGCCAACTGGCCTCACACGATGACCCCATGGCCCTATGGCGTCAGCTGAAGGTTGATGGCTGCATGCGTCTACCGTCCAGATGACAATGGGTGTCGGTGTTTCACATGATCGACGAGTGATCCTGGACCCAGCTTGAGCCTCGTTGTTTGCACGTCATTTAGGATGATACATTTCTCAACAGATCAATTGACAATCAAATGAGCAAAAGATGCTCAAGTAATGTTGCTAGGACCTTGCCAGGGAAAAGCCCACCAGATACATGTGCCCATTTCTATAGCAGTTCACGTAAGCCATCGGTTGAGATGATTCATTTGCTGCCTAGGCCCTTGTGTTATACCCAAAGCTCACGAAATGCATGTGTTTTCTACAACAACATTTTACAACGATGTTAGAATTTTAGAGCAACCAAAGACACCCATGGCAATAGCAAAATACAATTGCATTGCTTTAGTTATTAGTTGCAATAAATAGCAACCTGTTGCAATGGCCATGGAAAATATTACAACCAACAAAAGTTGTGGTAATAGCAATAAACTATTACATCACCTTAGAAATTTAGTTGCAACAAACAACTACTATTGCAATGGCCATGAGAAATATTACAACCAATAAAAATTATGGCAATAACAACAAACTATTACATCGCCTTAGAATTTTAGTTGCAATACAGAGTCTACTATTGCAATGGTTATGAAAAATATTACAACTCAATAACACTGTGGCAGTAATTTCAAGCAATAGAAACAATGTTCAATTTTGTTGCAAGAGCATGAGACAAGTGCAATGCCAATCGATACTAATGCAACTAAATGTCATCATGGCAATATTATTAACCAATAGCAACACTTTTTTAAAAAGGGGTGCTATAGGTCTAACATCTTACAACGCCGAACATAAAAATTACAATGCACTATTTTTGTAGCAACATTGTCTTCCTATTGCCACAGTTTTGGACAAATGTTGTAAAATGTACCCCTATTACAACACAATTTGTGGTGATGCAAATGATGTCGAGTGGCAATAGGGTCGAAATCTTGTAGTGCCCAAAACAACTCCTACGGCAAAATTGCTTGCATCACACATGATCTCAAAAGGGGAGACCCCAATCTGGTGGTTGTATGATGGGCGCAGAAATGAGTGCTTGCTTGAGGTTATAGAAGGCTACATAGCATTCTTCATCAAAAGTAAAGGGGGTTTCCTTGGCAAGAAGGCTAGTGAGAGGCCGGGCTATCTGAGAAAAGTTTTTGATGAAACGCCGATAGAATCCGGCGTGGCCTAGGAAACTCCGAATCCCCTTGACATTTATGGGAGGTGGAAGTTGTTCGATCACTTCAATTTTTTCTCTATCCACCTCTATCCCTTGCTTGGATATTCTATGTCCAAGAACTATCCCTTCTGTCACCATGAAGTGGTGCTTTTCCCAATTTAGGACTAGATGCTTCTCCTCGCACCATTCCAAAACCTTGTCCAAATTCGTTAGGCACTCAGCAAAGGTTTTTCCATAAATGGAGAAGTCATCATGAATACTTCCATGATGTTTTCTATCATGTCCATAAATATGGACATCATGTAGCGTTGGAAGGACGCAGGGGCATTGCATAACCCAAAAGACATTCGCTGATTAGCGTACATCCCATAGGGGCATGTAAAAGTTGTCTTACTCTGGTCATCTGGATGGATTGGGATTTGGTGGTAACCATAGTAACCATCGAGGAAGCAGAAGAAAGAGTGCTTGGCTAACCGTTCAAGCATCTCACCGATGAAAGGAAAAGGAAAGTGTTCTTTCTCATGGATTTGTTGAGTCTATGATAGTTAATGCACATACGCCACCCAGTGGTGGTACGTTGAGGGATGAGTTCATTCCTCTCGTTGCGAACTACCATCATTCCTCCTTTCTTTGGAACAATGTGAACTGGACTATCCCAATCACTGTATGGTACTGGGTAGATGAATGCAGTGTGAAGCAGCTTGAGAACTTCCTTCGTCACTACCTCTTTCATGGCATTTTTTAACCATCTTTGTGGTTCTCTTGATGTTGTGGCTTCAGGATCGATCAGGATTCGATGAGTGCAGAGGGTAGGGCTAATCCCTCTTAAATCTTGGAGCGAATACCCCAAGACCGATCGATGTGACTCTAGGACAGTGAGAAGCTATTGGATTCCCAAGTTAGAAAGCTTGTCACTGATGATGACTAGAGTCTCCTGATTACCATGTAGAAAGGTGACCAGGAGGAAGTGGCTTAAGCTCGATAGGAGATGGTTGAGGGATTTCGAAGGTGTTGAGCTTAATGGGAGGCTGAGAGCGTTCTTCCTCACTAAAGTCCTTAAAATCCTCCTCTAAATTTGGTTGAGCCATGTCCGTTAGAGTGGCTAACATAACCTCCTTTATTGGATTCGATACAGGCTCAGGTTCTACACATGTGTTGAGTGATCATGAGAACGGGTAGATACTCCTTGCCAACCTTAAGCTTCAAAACCTCCTTTCCTAGCACTGTCTCTAGGATTTTCATGACTGGCCTTCCAATGATGACAGGATGGGAAGAATCTACTGGAAGGTTAAAGACATGGAAGTCTAGGAGAATTTTGGGGTCATCTATTCTAACTAGCACAAAGTAAAGAACTCCTATGCAGTCAAGGATTTGGCCAGATAGGAGTTTGAGATGTTTTTCCAATTTGGATAGGCTAGACCTTGGGCAAAGGCTTTGGACAAGGAGAGATGAGATGATATTGATCCCAAGGCTAGGATCATAACCAATTTTGTCGGTTATGCCCATAACTTGACAAAATATCCTTCTTACTTGAATGGGCAATTTGATGACTTCTCTTAAGGCTTCGGCCTCATCCTACCATTCCTAACTCATGACAGCTGATAGATTCTCAAGGTATAGCTTCTACTGTTGTCATTCTTCTCAATCGGGTTTATAGACCTCTTCGCACCCATGCCAATAACTCATCGTAACACTCATAGGGAAAGACACTTGGGTGATCATCAAGGTCTAGGTTGGGATGAAGAATAGATTCAGGCAATGTTTCGAAGGTGGGCTCAAAAGGAGGGTCAATGGATTTGGCCTCTAAAGGCTGTGTCTCTTCCTTGGCTCTTTGAATACTTCATTGGGAAACTCATCATGAATCCTGGGTGTAAGGGGTGTTCTCAAGGTCTTATCAAGAATAGTTCTCCCTTCACCCATAGATAGATAAAGAAAAGCACCTCCACAAGATGTGTTAAGGAATTGGGCAGAATCCTTGCTAAGACCCAAGTAAAAGTGTCATAGAAGGATTGGATCTGGGATAGCAAGGTCAGGGCGAGAAGAAACAAGGTCTGTAAATCGGGCCCAAGTTGCACCTAAAGATTCCTTCTCCTTCTGCTTAAAGGTTAGGACCTCCGATCGAAGATTGACAACTAGAGAGATAGGAAAGAAAGCTAGACAGAATTTGGTTTGAAGGGTTTCCCACTCTCCATGTGCACTCTCTATGTGATGAGCATACCAATGTTTAACTACCCCAGTCAAAGAGAACGGGAATGGCTTCCATTTCAAAGTATCTTGGGTCATGCCTTGAATGTGAAGGCACGAGCACAATTGCTCAAACTCACAGAAATGAGTGTATGGACTCTCATCTTCGCTTCTAGAAAAGGGGTTTGCCTGAACCATCACTATGAAACTAGGAAGGAGCTCATTGCGAACAGCCAAAATGGCTTTGGATGATTTAGGTGGTTCCAAACTATCACCCTTTGGAGCACCATATTGAAAGAGGGGTTTTTGGTTCATGATGAGAAGGATGAAAGGGGTATATGGTGGTATTGACATGTTGTGGTGTACATAAAATTGGCCCAGTTTCTACCACTTGCTTCCCGATAATTTTGGAGCTACTGCTGCATCTGCACTATGGCATTGTGGATGGCTTCATGGCCAGTGCGTAGTGAAGCAAATTATGTGTTTATCAGGTTTATGTCATGCCATTCACTGCGGGATCCTATTTCATGCAAAGAAGAAAGAGAAACCCAAGACTTGTGTCTTCCTCCAGAACAGGAGGTATGCATGGCATTTGAAGTGCCTGCATAGTCGCTGTCATCGTCAGAATCATCATGTTGTGCAGCTCGTGCCTTTCCACGTGTGAATGGACCTGAAAACTAGCACGTCCTCCAACTCCAGGAAGGTTAGGAATTAATGGGTGGCCCCCATACAATTTTAATTTTAGACATGGCAAAGTGAATCTTTCTTCTGATTTTTAGAATTTAAATTCAATTGTGTCATTGGGGCCACCCACAATAACAAGTGCTTGGATGAAAAGTTCTTTCTTTAAAATAGTTCTAGCAGTGGTTATGTACTGAGTGAAATCATCTAAAATTGTGGAACTTTGTAATTATATAGGTGAAATCAAAAGAGCCTATCATTGATGGTGCAGAAACCCAGTGTTGTACCATGGTTTTCACAGGTGATATATGAATTTTATGAACCATGGCATAAAGTATTATACTATCAATTTCCCTAACAATTCTTATGTCATCTATAGGGAACAAGGTGACACCCATCCATTTGTGCATGAATCGTAAAGTGGGTTGGCTCATGCGTGCCTGTGCTTTTCTAATAAAGTTCTCCTCAGTTATCTCATACCAAAATTCTCACTTCTTAAAGTTTTTAGTGGCTTGCTCAATATTTGTTGTACAGTTAATAAAGCCAAGACATGTAGAAAATTGATCCCAATCAAGATTAAAGTCATGGCCACGTAAGCAAAAATAAATGGAGTCTTTAGTTGCTTTTATGGTGCTCATGAATTCTAAAGTAAGAAGCTTACTACCTGGACATTTAGAAAAATCCCAAAATTCACTCCATCCTATTGCACCAAAGACATCAAAGAATTTCTCATCCATACCTATGTGGTGGAGGAATTGAGGGTCAAATACCTTGGTGTGTTTGAATTCACGGTGGAAGACTTTGTTGAGGGTGACCATTTCTTGAGCAGTTAGCCATAGGCTGGTTTCCTAGTCTTGTGTCCTCAGAGGTTGTGCTTCTTCATTTAGTTCTTCTTCATGTTGCATGTCCTCCTCGTATGTTTGCTCTTCGGTGTTGTGGAAAGATGGTTTGCCTCCCAAGCTAATGGAATGGCATGAATGCCTTGATGAACTCCCACTGAGAGCTGAGCGCACCTTCCTTGCCGCGGCTTTGAATGGATTCTTCATGCCTACTAGAAAGATGAACACCACTTGGACAAGAGAGGTTAATGTTAAGTGATTTCCTTATTAGTGTTTACCTCTCTTGCTTCCTTGAATGTTGCACTTGAGAGAGAGAGAAAGAGAGTGAATGAGAATGTTGAATTTTTTTGGAGTTTTTGAATGGAGCAAAGTGTTCCTGAGTGAGAGAATAAGATGGGAGAGAGAGGGCAGGTGCTGGGTACACTATGTGGGCGTCGGCCGACCCCCTTTCACCTCCAAATTTCAAATTTTGTCATGTGAGTTAAGTGATTGCCACCTACCATGCCTAGTGCTCCATTACTTTGCCTTCTCTCCTTTCTTTTGGATGCTTTCTCAAGGAATCAATGCATGATGGAGGGAGGAAAGGAATAAAAGGAGGAGGCAAGATATGACTAGGGTAGGTGGCATTTTGTTCATGGAATGCTCACAGGAGATGCCTTCACTAAGTAAGATTTGCTTAAGAGCTTAAGCAAATTCTTTTCCATCATTAGCCAAGAATGATTTGATCAAGGGATGCATGAATGGGATTAAGAAGGAGAGATGGATTTTGTCATGAATGTTTTACTCTACTTCCTAGGTCCACTCATGGTTGTTGTGCACACCCCTCGTCATATTTTATTAAAGAGAGGGATAAGAGAGAGAGGAGTTTTAGCTCCTAGAATGAATGTCGACTTCTATAAATTTTTATTTCGTGCACATTTTGCCCACACAAACACACTAGCTTATAGCAGAAAATGAGAGGAGGTGGGGCCCTCCTAGGGATCGGCCAACCCCCACCATGGCCTCCCATGGTGCTCTGGCTAACGACAACAGTATAAGCATCCAAAAAATAGCACTCAAAATGCTTGGATAAATTAAAAAGCTTCCATGCATGGGTCATAGATATGCTCAAGTAGGATTATGTACCAACACATGCTAGTAAAAGGTGTTGTGGGTGGAAACATCATGGCATGGCAGGCTTTTGTAATGGACAAGAAGTGGCAGGTGAGAGGCATAGGTGGGGCTGGCCGACCCCCCATGGGCTCCACTTGGTGTCACATTTTCTCACGTTGTTTATTGCTTATAAAATATCAGTTTTAAACTTAATCAAGGTCGACAGCAAAAAGTTGGAACTAAAATGCTAAAATAAAACAAATAAATGAAGTAAAAATAAACACTTATAAAGTAAATATTAATTAAGTGTTAGTTTACTTACCTTGATAGAAGAATTATTCCTTTAAGTCCTTGCAGCAGGTCCTTCTCCTTGGACTAGTCAAGTATTTTTCTTTGGAATTGTTACTTGTTGGATCACCTTCCTCTTCCATATTTGCTTGTTTTTTGATCGTGGTCTCGGATTGGACTTCTTCTTGGTTTTGGCTACAAGAGTAACAGTTGCCAAATCCCTTGCCATGATCAGCGAGCACTGCGCGACCTTAGGTTTGAAGTGGAATTTTTCTTGGGTCTCATTGATGGTGAATCAAATTTCTCTGGCTCCAACATCAATATGTGCATTGGCAGTGCTGAGAAATGGTCTCTAGAGGATGAGTGGAATCTTCTTATCTACTTCCATATGGCGTACCACAAATCCATGGGGATGAAGAATTCGCGTATCTTAACGGGGATGTCTTCAGCTACCCCCACTGGATGGAGAATTGAGTGATCCGCCAGTTGTAAATATATTGATGTAGGGAACAAAACAACATGATTTAGTTGATCAAAAACTACCTTTGGCATGACACTGACGCTTGCTCCCAAGTCGCACAGTGCATGCTCGAAGTGTTGTGTCCTGATGGAGCAATCGATGGTGGGACACCTAGGATCCTTCTTCTTTCTCGGCAGTTGGTTTAGTATAGTTGTGCTGCATTCTTCGGTTAGTTTAGTTACCTCTGTTGTTCACAGTGGGTGTTTGTGGTTGAGGATGTCTCTCAGGTACTTGGCATAGGTTGGAACCTGCATTTCATCAAGTACTGGAATAACAAATAATTAATGAATTACCTCAACGAGTTTTCTGAATTGTTTATTTTTAACTGTCAACTAAACATGAAAAAGGACCTAAACATAAATACCATCTAGATATATGGGTCATATTAATAGAATTCTATGAGTTTTGGTGAATGTCTATTTCTGCAGGGTGTCAGCTGAAAAGAACCAAGAAAGGCCCACATGTCAAGTTTACATAGAGATAATCAGGATCCAGGTACCTTTCTGTAATCTGGAAGGTTCAAGAAGGCTCTCGACCAAAGGGGAGCTCGAATGGGCTCAGAGGCTGGGCAGCCGCCCAAGCCACGTGGGCGAGCACCCAGGCATCTCAGCCAATCATCTTCAGCCTCGCGGATCTTGCTCCCACTACCTTTGAGGTCTAATCTAAGGCATTGATTAAGGTCAGTTTGATCCGAGGGCTATGGTGCATCCTAGGGGGCTATATAAGAAGGGCCCCTGACCTCTGGAGGAGGCATCCCTTGAAACCCTAATTCATTATTCTAGGAGAGATCAGGTAAGAGAGGTCCCTTGAATGGATCTCCTCCCTAGAGCTTAGCATTCAAGAGAGGTTGAGAGAGTATAGGGTGGACGTAGAGTGGAGGAAGTCTGGCCTGTTGGTGTCTCCTCTCCAGTTGTACCTGCGGGATCAAGTCTCCTAACCCAAGGCTTGGTTCTAGGATCATTCAGCAATTCAACTTCTAATACTAGTAAGTTCCTTGTTATTATTGTTCTTTGGTTTACGAGTTTACTTTATTCACTACCGATAGGGAATAGAGTAATCGTTTGTAGCATAAGCGTGGTGCTTGGGCTAGGAACACTCGTAGATGCTCCCTATCTAGCCAAATTTGTGGTAGCAGTGGGGGAAGTGACAGTCCTCTTTATGTCTCCGTAATCCATGTCCAGTCAGGAGGATTGGTAGGACTTAGTGTGCCAGGGTTAAGCATTCTCTGTGGTGTCTCTTTTCCCTAGGTGCCCCCTTAGAACAATAATCGCAAAGCTTGCCACAGGTTAGAGGAAGACTGATGGAGTAATCCTCTCTATATCGCTCATATCTCGCTATCTTGTCTATAGCTCAGGGGTTAAGTGGGTTAGTCAGATGCACATTTTCTCCTAGCAGATAAATAAATAACAATACTCTAGAATATCTCCCGAGTGAAGTGCTCACCGATATCTATGCGCTTGGGGATTATTTCTCTTAGATTCTTTCATGTGCGTATCTAGTATCAACAAGCATTTTTGGCGTCGTTGCCGGGGAGAAAGACGGTCTGCTGAGATAACTTTAAGTCATGCTTAACCTTGTATTATAGTTTTATCTTTTTCTTGTTTTCTTTTGCCTTTTCTTTTCTATCCTTATGGATAACCCAAATGTTGACACTTCTTAACGTTGCTACCTAAGATTGTTAGTTCCAGCAACAGCGTTTGAAATGCTTGCTAGTATTTATTAGCGTCACTCGCGGGGTTGTTAGTCCCGACAATAAAAACACATGACGAAGGTTCTGTAGGTAGAAAAGGATTCTACAAGCACATAGAACTATCGTGTAACAATTCGCCTGGGAGTACCAGGTGTTGATTTATTTATTCCCAAAGCAAGGCGGGGTGTTGGTGTATCCTTGGGTAGAGTATGGCGAGTTATTGGGCGAAGGGTAAAATGGATGGATGGATGATGCAATGATAACTAAGGATAACTTAGAATCTACGATAATCCTAGGGTAATGATCGCTACTTCACTCTCAGTATGTGCATTCAGGTGTAATCTAGGTAACTAAGATAACTAAGTGGATAGAAAGATTATATCTAGTAAAGAGGTGCACACGCTCCCGATTAAACAGGACACAACGCACCACGAGCCTTATGAATTACTGAACTAGTTCTAGCATGATGGATTACACAGGCGAATAGGCTGTCACCACCTATTGCTACCACTTTTTGTATTTCTTAGCGTAAGCAGATAAATTCACAAGCGCACGGAGTACCATTGTAGCTTTCACCCAGAAGTATTCAGGGTATCGTATTTTCCACAGGGAAGCAAGGTTAATGACAGTGATAGTTAGCCATCATGTATCTACTAATTAGCACACCAACTAGACTAAAGTGGGGCTAAACGATATTCAAATGGATTGGATGACACACACAAAGATCCACTCTTAAAGGATAGCATAGTTAAAAGGGAGGAAAACAAGTGAGGGAGTATCCTGAGTTCTTCTTTATCACAAAGGTTCTTTCTTAGATATAGCATAGTAATATACTTAGCATAACATGATTAATGATCACACACAATGCACTTCGGAGCTCCGTTTCGGTCAAGCACCGCAAAAGATAACTTGTGTCGTTACGGCTTCGGGCCTTACGCTTTAAGAACTTGCCCAAACACATGGTGGACTACAGAGACTAGATGAGGCTATCACCCCCACTAGCTACCACACATCCGAGGAGCAAGCCGCAAACACATGTATACTTTAGTCTATGCACCACGCTTACACTATCGTATACTACTCTAGTTCCCAACGGGAGATCAAACTAGGGCACTCAATGAAGAGTAGTGAACCCGCACAAGGTGTGAACATTACTCTAATTATACTAAAGATATACTACTAAGACTACACTAAAGTAACCAAAAGCATTACTACTATAAAGTAATAGCAACACTTAGATTATGCAAGACATGTGATTAAAGAAGATAATATATTGAATAAAATTAATATATTAATATAAGGAGAGTATTACAAGAGAGAGGTACAAAGCTTATACCAGACTCTCGAAGACTGTTCCCACTCTAATAAGAACTCCTTTTCACTAATTCCCACACCAACACTAAGACTACATATTGAAAGTAGATAGAGTTTCTCTTGTGGTGTGTGTTACAAATGAAGGATTAGGGAGCCATTTATAGTGCTCTGGAGGTCAGTAGCTGTGACCGTGGGGGTGGGCGCCCTGGGTCCAGGGTGGGCACCCTGCCAGGGTGGGCGCCCTGGACACACCGTCCACTCGCATCGACCTTCAATCCAACGGTGATGGATCACTCCCCCAAGTCAGTTGCATGCATGGTAAGTCAGTTTGGAGTCGGTTCCATCCGACTTAGCCTCCTTGGGTGTATGACAATGGGCCCATGAATCCAAGTGACATCCATTGGGCGCCCTTGGATCAAACTGACTTGAATTCGACGGTTGAGAGACGTGGGATGTTGTTGTTGCGGATTGGTGATGTGGCTGGGACGGTTTGGTGGCACTGTCAAGGTGGGCACCCTAAGTCAGGGTGGGCGCCCTGAGTCCAGGGTGGGCGCCCTGGCCCTGGCTGGGTGGCTGGCCCTATCACATTCCATTGCCTCCATTTGGTCCATTTGCACTTATTTTTGGTACTTTTCCTGCATACAAATATAAACTCCAAGTACAAGTGGAACTAGGTGAATTATAAATATAAATCACTACTTATATTGTTGGTTGTCCTCATTTTGATGCAATAATGATGGTCAAAATTAGTAGTTAAGGACCATCAACAAGCTCCCCCACACTAAACCTTTGCTCGTCCCAAGCAAAGTAGGAAGATATAGATTTAGGTGCAATAAGTTATGAAATAGGACTTCAAAGATATGATGCTAGCATAAAAGATATTCCATGTCATTCCTCATACCTGTGGATTTTGAAATGGCTACCATGTCGCCTTGAGCAGTTGAAAAGTGGAACAACATGACACCAAGTCATCACTATCAACATGAAGCATACTTGGAGTTTTTATGATTTTTGAAAATAAAATCATAGCTCATACTTCTCCTCATATGGCACTCTCAAGTCGCTCAATGGTGTATATATGTCCACACCAAGGCATTGATGTTTTGCCTTTCTTCCTACTTCTAATAGGCTTATGTGGAATTTGTAGGTAAGGAAGATATAAGCATGGCATACTTGAATTGAATATATTGCTAAGTCAAACACCATGATCACAAGGAGAAACATGTCATACAAAATGATCAAGATATGTGGTATTTGGTGGCATTCCTTGAGAACCTTCCCTCTATCTTTTTGGAGAGCATCCCTCTTTCTTCTTCTTTTTTTGACTATGGATCTATTGCTCCTTCAATTTTTTCTATGGAGATTTTATTGTTTTTTCTCTTTTTTGACAGCCCATGCCTCTCTCTTGATGGTAAATGATAGCTAGAGGGGGTATAGACATGTGTCTAAAATGGAGCAGATTGCATACTTCCAATGTAGAAGTAGCAAATGGGTGCATGAGATTGATCAAAAAGCATGACAAGTTTCTCTACCCAGATCAACAAGGCTTGACCAAGCTCAAAACACTCAAGCAGCTATTTGTGTGGTTGTCATTTCATTTTGAGAGAACATATATTTTGGCTCTGGTAGAAATTTGTCACCATTGAGGAGAAGTGAGGTTATTGGTTTTGATGTTTTATGAAAACAAGAATCTCCAAGAGCTTACATAGAAAGATAGGATTCCTTTAGTCTACTATATCTCACTTCACAAAAACTTAGTTGACATGTTTTTCCTAATATAAATATGGCCACAAGTAAAGAGTATATGCACTAGGAATAAAGTTTATGCCAGCCAACCTTTTTAAAGTAATGTTCATAAGTTGGCAAAATTTTATCTCTTTTTAAGTTTGATTTTAACATGTAGCATTTTCAACATATCAAACTTATGAGGATAAAGCAAGAGGTGGCAGAGGGGGTGCGAACCAGCATGCCAATATGGCGGAGGCCAAAAAGATGGTGGATGAGAATTGTGTGGCTCTCCCCCATAGGACTTTTATGTGAATCGACATTAAAAGCCTAGTGTCGATGTTGGACCCCTCTTAGAATGTACTCAATTGTTGAATGATGGCTTGGTCAAGATATCTCAACCTTGTTGTTTGCTCCTCCATTGTTTTTTTATGTTCAACCTACAAGGTTTAGTGACAAGCATACCCGAAGGATATAATTTTCTACTAGGTGCAATTACTCCCACTTTTACAAATTTGTTTGTATTATGATTTCTTCTTAGGTGAGAACACAATATTTTTTTTGAGAAATAGACCAAGGATCTATCTTTTGGACATGGAACTCCCTTCATTATTTTTAATTTGGAAGCATTTAATGAACATAGAAGGGAACTTACCCTATCAGCACATTCTTTCCCTCATTGTTTTTAGGGAGTTCTATTAGGAGAGTGGTTGCAAACTTACTATGCAAAGAATTAATGAAAGATTTTTTTTGTAACATAAAACATGGTTGTCTAATTTATTATGCATGGAAGGAAAATGATTTTTTTGGAATCTAAACATGCAACAACTAAAAACTTATGCAAGAATTAAATATGGGATACATACTGATTTACCTGTCGGCAAGGACTCATTGTTTCAGGTCAATTGAGCATGACTTCTCCATTGAATTTATCTCAAAGACTTTTACCCACTCAAACTGTCAATTTCCTGCATGGGTTAGTCCATATGCACAACCAATGTCTACACAGGTAGTTTTAGTTCAATGATCAAACTAGACACCATGTTTAATTTGATTAAGGTAGGCTATTTAACCTAAGCATCATGCTTAATTTAAACTTTGGGGAGAGCTGAACATCCATTAGTTGGCTTCGGCAGAAAGAAAATAAGCTCTGTCGGCAGAATTGTTTTGCCAGTCTCATTTGGAGCAGTCAACAATGCAAGAACAGAGCAAATCTCATTTGACGTAGTTGAAATGCATAGCTAGCACAATGCAATATTTGGAAGAGGGAGCTTAAACGCCTTCAAAGCAATAATCAGCTACTCATACTTGTGCATGAAAATGCCAGCAATCAATGACATCATAACTGTCTTCGGAGATCAAACAGAAGCAAGAAATATAGAAAGAGATTCAAGCCCAGCTCTCAAAAATGTCCACAAAGAGGACAAACTTGAAACCAAAAATGCCAAGGCACAAGAAAAAGCAAAACCTTGCGAAGACACTAAGAAAGTACCACTTGATCCAATGGTGCTAGAGAAACAAGTCACCATTGGCACAAACTTATCAAAAGATGAACAAGAAAAGCTAATTCAAGTACTGCGAAGTAACAAGGACATCTTTGCCTGGTCAGCAGAAGACCTTGGAGGAGTTAGCAGAGATGTCATAGAACACAAGTTAAATATTGACCTAATTTCAGGCCAAAAATGCAAAAGCTCAGAAAGTTGTCCGAAGACAGAACTCAAGATGCAAAAGCATAGTCATAAGAGAAGTTCAATTCACAACTTGGCTTGCAAACATAGTCATGGTGCAAAAGAAAAACAAAAAATGAGAATGTGTATAGATTTCACAGATCTCAACAAAGCATTCCTGAAAGACAACTTCCCACTACCAAGAATAGACACACTAGTGGATCAAGTAGCAGGAAGTGAAATGCTCAGTTTCCTCGACTGCTACTCAGGCCATCATCAAATTTGGATAAAAAAGATGAAGAATTCACAAGTTTCATAACACCATTTGGAACTTACTGTTTCCAAAGAATGGCTGACGGGCTCCGCAATGCAGAAACAACTTTCATCAGAATGACATCCACAGTTTTCAAAGATCAAATACCAAGAAACTTACTTACATATGTTGATGATTTGGTAGTAAAAAGCAAGAAAAGAGAAGACCACATCGAAGACTTGCAAGAAACTTTTTCTAATCTTAGAAAGGCAAATCTGAAGTTGAACCCAAAAAAATGTACATTTGGAGTTCAAACAGGTGAAATCCTGGGATGCATCATATCTGCAAAAGGCATTAACCCAAATCCGGAGAAGGTGAAGGCAATACTGAACATGCAAGTGCCAAGAAACATCAAAGACATCCAAAAATTGATAGGAAGATTACCTTCGCTAAACAGATTCATATCAAAATTGGCCGAGTGAAGCTTGCCAATATTTCAAGCATTAAAGGGGAAAAAGGAAAAATTCAGCTGGGGTCAAGCACAACAAGAAGCCTTCAAAGAAATAAAGAAGCATCTGTCCAACCCCACAACTTTGGCAACGCCTGATCCAACGACAGACCTACTGTTATATGTATCAGCAAACAAAAGTACAGTCAGTGCAGTATTGATACAAGAAGAAGAAAACAAGCACTCAACAAGGCAAGTTCCAGTATACTTCACATCTGAAGCCCTGTCAGGATCAAAAAATTTCTACTCAGAAACCAAGAAAATTGCATGCAGTACTCATGGCATTAAGAAAGTTGAAACACTACTTCCAAGCACACAAAATAAGAGTGCCAACAAATCAACCCCTAAAAGAAGTACTACAAGGCTGTAAATCCTCTGGAAGATTAGGAAAATGGGCAACAGAATTATCACAATACTTCATCAAATTTGAGAAAAGAACAACGATCAAATCTCAAGTATTGGCTGACTTCGTAGCAGATTAGACACCTTCAAAGTACAATCAAGAAAAAATAGAGCAGCCAGAATGGATAATCTATTGTGACGGCGCTTGGGGCTTCACCGGCGCCAGAGCAGCAGCAATTATAACTTCACCTCCTGGAGTCAAACTCAAATACGCGGCAAGACTGGACTTTTAATGCACAAATAATATTGCAGAATATGAGGCAGTACTATTGGGACTCCGCAAAGCAAGGGCAATGGGAATTCAAAAGTTAATAATAAAAATAGACTCTCAAGTTGTGGCTGGGCACATAGAGAAGAACTACAAAGCAAGAGACCCAGAGCTAGCAAAGTATCTCCAACTATTGAGAGATCAAGAAAGACACTTCGCTGGATTCATAGTGAAAAGTATCTCTAGAAATGATAACACAGACGCAGACACAATAGCAAAAGCTGCAGCACAAAAATTGGAGTTACCACTATTGGCGGTCCTTATGGATTACTTATATACCGCCAATTTAGACTAAGAGGAAGAAAGACAAATGTATTCTAGCACATATGCCTTTACTACTGACAAATTCCACTTGTACCCCTAGTATTTATGTTTTACAGGTTTTATGGTGTAACAAGTGGAAAAACGCAACATCACAAAGAAAGCGCAAAAGCCAAAAGACGAATTCAGAAAATGCGCAAACAAAGAAAATAGAGAAGTCCACCTTTGGTGCATACCTGGGCCTGACCGCAACCACGGGAGAGGTCCAGGCCCAGGGTGGAACCGACCACCCGAAGGCGGTGGCCAGATGGCCCCACCAGGGGGGCGGTCGGTCCCGGGGGCGGCTGGTCCCCTAGTGGGCCCTCTCGGCCCATCCTTCGGAGGCGGTGCTCTAGGCGGTTCCCCATAGGCGGTTGCACCTCCTTCCATATCTGGAGACGCCCGAACTATCCTAGTTAGCTATAAAAGAGAGGGAGCTCCCCCATTTCCAACACACACATCACTTTTGGAGTCATTCACCTCACACCTCTCACTTGTATCTTTAGAATAGTTCTAGTAGTTTGTGAGCAAGGCAAAAGCTATCAAGGAGAGCTTGTCTCCTTGGAAAAAGGGATCTTCTTGGTATGAATACAATTCGATCTTCTTCCATGAGCAAGTTCTTATCATACTTATATGATCATGCATATAAACTAGAGTATAGTTATGATCATGTTATGAGCACAATATATGAACTAATATATAGTTTATATATCATGTTCTTGACATGTTCATCATCATTCTTCATCGTTCATTGAAATAGTATGAATAGAGGAAGAACTAAGTATGAGGTGATAGTTCATCGTGCCTTTCTGGTTGCTCTTAACCTAGCCTGTCAATTCGAAGGGTTGGGGTCCACGGGGGTTAGGAGTTGTTTCCAAGTACGTGAACATGATGTTCAGGTATGCGGAGATCGGCGGATATGTGGGTACCCCAAGGGCAGAGGGGTAGGTGGGCAGGTGGTGACAGCCCTGTCCATCCCTAGCACTCCCCCACGTTCGAGTATTTAGTAGGAGTTCATAAAGTCTCTATCGACTGGCAGACTAGCTGCGGGGATCTCCCTATCATCAAAGACTTTGTTCTAATGCTAGACATGCTAGTTACATGTTTTGCTAATAGTTCTTTGCATAGTTATATATGACCCATGTCTGCTCTGTTTAGTTATATTCTTTTATTCTTTATTTCTCTTTTATCCTTAAGGTTGACCCCGATGTGTGTCCACTATCTTGAAATCATGTCTTATTCCTGTTTACTCTATGTCTACCATTGCATTTAATAAGTGATCATGTTTACACCATGCTTGATGCATATTTCCCTCCTACAGGAAATTATAAATACGACACCCTTGAATACTCACGGGTTGAAATGCTACAATGATAGTTCTGTGCGCTTGCAGATTTAATCTTGTTTCATACTAAACTATCTGTTGGCGTACCTAAGTACCATTACTTAAGAATTGTAATTCTTGTTGCACCTCACAATGCCGTGCCACAGTTTTGCATATCGTATGTAATGACGGTTAGGATGGCTAATCCGGCACTTCTAACTGTTATTACCAGACTGCATTACCTAGGCCAGCACCATTAAGGGCCAAGGGTTACCTTTCTGAAGTAATGGTGGTTAGGAATGTCAATTTATGTTTCTAGTGTTATTGTTAAGGATGGACTTATTGTCTATCTTTAGTAGTGATGCTAAGAAACGCCAACAAGAATTTCTAGCGCCGTTGTCGGGGAGGGCAAACATCAAGCTGGCATAAACATTGATTGCATAATAAGCATTGGTAGTCATAGATTAAGCAGGCTAACTTTGCTGTTTTCTTCCTCTTTTCATCTTAGTTGCATTTTTTGCATAATATAAAATATAAAAATGCAAAAAGATTAAAAGAGTGATCCTACTAAAAGGATATATATATTAAGGAAGTTCTAGACATCCAAGGCTTAGAGATTTATCACTAATGCTTAATTAGTTTCACAAGCTTTGCTGTCTATTTGAGCTTCATAGAGTTTAAAGGATCAAGAAGAGCTAATAGGCAGAAGAACATCCTGTCCCCTGTCGGAGTGTTGTCTTCAACAGTCAGAGTGCTATCTCAATAGCAACCATCCCCAACACTCCATAAGAACCAGTACGCCTTCACTGCCAGTCAGCAACACCAACAGACTATGTCAACTCCAGCTTGGGGGAGAGCACCCCCCGTGTATCTAGCTAAGTATCACTAGCTTATTTATTTATTTATTAAGCGTGCTATGTTAATCTGAAACAAATAAAAAGATGCATAACCATAGAAAACCCAAATAAAGATTTCCCTATTTATTTATATCTATATTTGTTTTTCTATTTGATATTAAGTTTGCTAAATAAAATATAGAAGAGTATGTGAAGAATTTGCCTGCTAAAATGAATCCCAAAGAATAAGCTCTTATATGCAAATGATGAGTTGCTCTGCCATAATTTCTTTCAAGTACCTAGTTTTCAACCTCGAACTCTCTCGAGTTTTGGACACAACTGTTTAGATTTGAGATTTTCTCTGAACTTGATCTATGACTAGGTAGTTGATGGATATGATATGGGAAGGTTTTGAGCTGCTGTCCATCTTATTCCTAGAGATACTAGAGTTCTGGAGAAAAATCTTAAATTATTGCATGATGAGTTCCTGTATGACGAGAGTTCAAAATTCCTACCACAGCCAAATATACATGCTTACTAGATTAGGGAAGCCATCCACTTCCATATTTTTCTTGTAGGCATTGCGGGTAGTTAAGCTGTGTTGACCCTTAGGAATTGGTCATGCGGTTAAAGTCAAGATTATGTGCTCTCCATTTGATCTATGCTGCTTCTGTCCTCAGAAGTATGCCCCCATTTATAATCAATACGCTACATCCACTTTGTGCTACTTCTGTTCCTAGGAATACCACCCACATATATACACACTCCATGCATCTTGTGTTGTTTCTATCCTGGAAGCATGCACTCATGCTACTCCTACCCTAGGAGTACGCATTCATCCATTCACATATATATTCCATTCAGATCCACCCACAAATTGTTCTGCTCCTACTGGGAGAGAACACCAAAAATATATGTCACCATCCTATCCTTTTTTGTCATTCAATAAAGCTCTAGTTATTTTAGTTGATACTCCCTATTGATATATTTCCAATAAGAGGCTCGGTTGCTCAAAAAAAGGAAAGAAGAAGAAAAAAGAAAGAAAAAAAGAAGAAAGAAAAAAGAAAAGAAAAGAAAAAGAAAGAGGACAAATATCCCAAGAAAGAAAAATAAATAAAGCAGCCAAGTCCTCCTCCTTATGAGTTTCAGAATTACCAAATAAGGGAGGTATATTAGCCCCAAGGAGCAAATGTAGAATTAGATCTTCACCATCATTGATCGCACCTCATAATTATTTCCTTATCATCATCACCATCACTCATTTCATTCCCTCATCCACATGCACATATGATTTGATTGTATGACTAGTTCCTCTGGATCCATGGTTGAACTATGCAACATATGCAAGTATGTTTGAGTTGTCTCCCCACCTATGAGCTCCACATAAGCCTATTAGATGTAGGGTGAGAGAGAAGGCACAATGCTACTATGCCTTAATTCCACAAATACCACATATTCTGAGAGTAGAGAGAAGGCATACATTATATATGCCTTGGAGAGGATCCAGAAATACCACAAATGAGAGACTTGAAAGGATCATACACAGGAATCTATGAGTTTTATTTGAAAATCTTGCAAAAACTCTAGAATAATAGTTGATCAAAGAGCGAGAAACAAGGCGCTTGACTTGACCGTTCTGTCTTTCAACTGCTCAAGACCCAAATGACAGTTACAAGCCCCATGGTGGAAGGTAATATGAGTGAATTTCGAGTTAGAATAGTTTACTCCAATCCAGAGGAGAGTTCTTATTTGAACGCATGTGTACTTTTGAGGCGTGAAAGCATTGTAGCAACTCCTGATCCATCGCTGAGTTTATCTTTGCTCAGGGACGAGCAAAGGGTAAGCTTGGGGGAGTAAACTAAACATGAAAAAGGACCCAAACATAAATACCATCTAGATATAGGGGTTATACTAATAGAATTCCACAAGTTTTGGTGAATGTCTATTTCTGTAGGGTGTCAGCTGAAAAGAACCAAGAAAGGCTCATATGTCAGGTTTACATAGAGATAATCGGGATCCATGTACTTTTCTGTAATCTGGAGGGTTCAAGAAGGCTCTCGACCAAAGGGGAGCCCGAACAGGCTCGGAGGCCGAGAGGCCGCCCAAGCCACGTGGGGTGGGCACCCAGGCATCTCAGCCAATCATCTTCAGCCTCGTGGATCCTGCTTCACCGCCTTTGAGGTCTAATCTAAGTCATTGATTAAGGTCGGTTTGATCCGAGGGCTGCGGTGCATCCTAGAGGCTATATAAGCAGGGCCCTTAACCCCTGGAGGAGGCATCCCTTGAAACCCTAATTCATTATTCTATGAGAGGATCAGGTGAGAGAGGTCCCTTGAATGGATCTCCTCCCTAGGGCTTAGCATTCAAGAGAGGTTGAGAGAGTATACGATGGAGGTAGAGTTAGAGGAAGCCTGGCTTGTCGGTCTCTCCTCTCTAGTTGTACCTGCGGGATCAAGTCTCCTAACCTGAGGCTTGGTTCTAGGATCATTTGGCAATTCAACTTCTAATACTAGTAAGTTCATTGTTATTATTGTTCTTTGGTTTACGAGTTCACTTTATTCGCTACCGGTAGGGAATAGAGTAATCGTTTGTAGCGTAAGCGTGATGCTTCAGCTAGGAACACTCATAGATACTCCCTATCTGGCCGGATTTGTGGTAGCAGCGGGGAAAGTGACAGTCCCCTTGTTGTCTCCGTAATCCATGTCCCGTCAGGAGGATTGGTAGGAATTAGTGTGCCCCAGGGTTATGCATTCTCTATGGTGTCTCTTTTCCCTAGGTGCCCCCCTTAGAATAATAATTGCAAAGCTTGCCATAGGTTAGAGGAAGACTGATGGAGTAATCCTCTCTATATCGCTCATATCTTGCTATCTTGTCTGTAGCTCAAGGGTTAAGTGTAGACTTGGGTTAGTCAGATGCACATTTTCTCCTAGCGGATAAATAAAAAATGATACTGTGTATCTCCTGGGTGAAGTGCTCACTGATATCCGTGTGCTTGCGGATTATTTCTCTTAGATTCATTCATGTGCGTATCTAGTATCAACATTCATCGGTTGTTTGTTTCCTCATTCTTGGAAAAGGCAGCAATATGTTGGTGTCATAGAACTCGTGTGGAGCTATCTTTCCATTGGACTTGGTGTTTTCTTCTTTGGACGGTGGTTCCTGTAACACCCTGGTGTTAAGCATGCATAATCACTTGCATTCATTAGCATAAGCATCATTATGCATGGCATTAATGAAAAAGTTAATTGTCATTTCATGTGTGATGCTTGGTTTGTTCAAATTGTGCTTGCGTTTCACATGAATGGGATAAGTGGTATGAGTGTTGGATGTTGGTTGACCACTAAAGCAACCTAGACATGATTAGGGCACCAAATGAACCTAGGTTTATGTTGATGGTTTTGGCTAATTAAGCTTTGATGTCATGGTTGACCAAGGTGGATCTTGAAAGTGACTTTGTTTGACTTATTCAAAAGTGGTAGCTAGAATGTTTACATGTGTGTGCAGCCTTAATAAAGTTTGTAGAGAATTTCTTAAGGAACAAAAGTTGTTATTATCACTTTTCATGAAAATATTTGGAAGATGTTCAAAAATGTTGGAAAAGGCAGGTTTGGGGGCTGTTTTTCCATTTTAGGGAATTTTAAAGGCATTTTCAATTGGAATTTTGTATTTCAAAATCTATGCAGAATCTTGCCATACTTCATATAGATGAAATGTTCTACTCTTCTAGATCTACATTTCCTTCAATATGAGTTTTGGCTAATTCGGCTTGGTTTGGGAGCAATAGAGCAGAGAAGTTTGTATTAGAGGTCATGGAAATTGCTTTTCAGTGATGGTCCATCCTGGCCGTTAGAGAAATGTCTAGCCACCGCCCATCGCCCCCATTCCATGCGCTCCGCGTGGCAAGCGACCATCGGCGGTCCGAGGCGGCCACGGTCGTTCCGACCGCATTAAGTCGGCCGCGGGACTGCTCCTTCCCTTTTCCCCACTCCATTTTCCCCTCTCCCTGCCCTCTTCCTCTCTACAGCGCAGCTCGCCGCCGTCGACAGCTCGCCGCCGCCACGCCCCACCAGTAGCGCATTCTCTCCCCAGTTCGTGTGCACGGAGTCGCCACGACGCGTGCTCACTCTTGAGCCTGCTCGCCGCCGTCGTTGTCGAGGGTAAGAGCCCAATCGGGCCGTTTCTTCCCCACGGCCGACGACCGCCGCCGCTGTGGCCACGTTGATTCGGCCACCATTTTCTCTCCCTGCCTCGAGCAATAGGTGCACCTTGATGTGTAAGGTGCTGTAGCCTTAGTTCATGGAGCAAATGTGGGTAGTTCCTCGCCGTATTTTGGCCTCGCCGTCGGTCGGGGAGCCGCTGCTCCGCCATGCACGCGACCGAGCCGCCACGACTGTACTCTGCCCACAATAGGACTCTCGACCGATGCGCGTCGTTCCCCTCGTGTTTTCCCACCACTTAGCCTCGTCGGAAAGCCGCTGCAGCGGCCGGCGACGCCACGCCAAGCTGCCCCTCTGTTCCCCCTCTCTCGCAGGACTTCATCCTTGAATTCAACCAAAGTCAAGGGCCTTCGTGCATAACTCTTTTGAGTAGATCTATGAATAAAAAATATGAAATGTGATTTTTATGATACTTTTCTGTATAGATTTATTTATCCCTATTAAATGCCTTTATCTTGGAAAATGCATAAGTAATTCTTTGTTGCTCAGAAAAATGTGAATCTAAGTTTATTAGTCTTCTTATGTCATGCTCTATCTGTGAAAAATATTGAAATACTATGTCATGTGTAAATATTGTCCTGTTTAAGTATGGAGCCTTTTTCAAGTAGATGATAAATAATTCATAATAAATAATATATAAGTAATTTATGTATAAAACTTTTTGGAGGATGTTTTTATGCTAATGTAGAGCTAAGGATATTCTGAGATCTATTGTTTGACATTTTTCTATGGACAAAGTATTTTATGCCCATTAAATTGTGCTGCCTTGTCATTTTTGTGTAGGATAAAGTAATTACTATTTTGACCTAAATATTTTATAGTAGTCTACATTAGGCATGCTTAAGCTTCTGTAATTTTTACAGAATTTTTTGAGTAATCTAAAGTCATGTTGCAGTTCTACCCTGATTTCTTTTAATAATTAATAATGCTTTAAGTTATTATTTTATGTGTATAATAATGCTTTTTCTGATGTCTGTGATAGGTGAAATCTGTTATTGGTTTTGGTTCAGTAGAGAGTAGTGTGAAAAATATTTGTCGTTTATAATTCCTTTTAATGTGTAAGTAAATTGTAATGTGAGGCTTGTATAAGATTTGATTGTAGAAGAGAATGCAGATGACATGTGCTTATCATACATGTTTTAAAATCATGTTAATTATCTTTGACTAAGCATTCATTCACATCAGCATGTACCTTTGTATTTACTATGTATTCGTGGTATTCATATGCACCATGTATCATACAGGATCGTCAGAGCTCGAAACGGTAGTTTTTGGAGTACAAGGAGAGGAAGGCCAGCAGGAAGCCTTGGTGCAGGGGATAGCAGCAGAAGAGGATCCCGAGGTTGATCTTCCCGAGTGTCTCGACCATCAGCCAAGCTCTTTCCTGAAAGCAAGCCCCAGAGCATTCTCCCTGTGGTTTGCAAAATATTTAACTTGAGTCCTTTACTTTTTTAATGCATTAAGTTATAGGTGTTGTTTTATACCGTTGTTGCATTACTTATATTCCTTGCCCACTTGATATAATTCTACCATGTTAGGTTCAGGTGCGATTATCTGCTTAGCCTTGCTTAACTAGATCGGTAGAAGTTGGGTGATTTCCTGTCATCTGTGAGTTATAGGTGGTGATTCGGAATGGTTGAATACATTGTTATCTTGGATAACCATGTGGAGATAATAAATCTAGACCGGGCAGGATTGGTGTTAGGACTGAACTGGAGGTTCGGTGAGATTATCCCATCTGTGTCGAACTAGGACCCCGTCTGTTGTACGTCCTCAAGTCATATTGAACGCATGCCTCACATTTACCTGGAAGGATAAGTCGTTCTGACTACGAAGCCTGGGTTTGGTTTGGGCCGGGAGTCGACCTGCTATACGCATCGTATTAGAGAAGATGGGGGACCACGGGTTACGCAGAGAGTAAGTACGAGGTCAGGGTCGTCCTGAATAAGGCAGCCGGGCGGTTTCTGGATACGATGGTACCTGTTGATCTCGCGATTTTCCTGAGTCAAACTTTCTGTGATCTGTAGCTCACTTTAGTGGGTGAGTGTGGTTTGTGTGAGGAATACCCCACCAGCTGGTTAGTAATCGATTATAATCGCCATCGTTCCTGGACAGTGAACACTTGACTTGAGCAGCGGCATCATAGTAATAACTTGAACAAAAAGATGAGATGGTTGAGCCGTGATGTTGAAAGGCACTCAAACAGAGTTGGTTACTATTATCGTTGGATAATTATTACCATGCTTGTTTAGAACAAGTGCTAATCTAGCATGATAAGGTTAATCTAGCTAAAATACAATGCTAGAAGGTTATAATAAATTATTTCCTTTAATGCAAGCTTTTCCGCAACTTATGAGTCAGCTATCCTACTTATATAGCCTTGCATACTCCTTGGAGTCGGTTGATTTTTTTAGTTTATGACGGGTAAGTCTAGCTGAGTACATTCTCGTACTCAGGGTTTTATTTCCCATGTTGTGGCAGATGGTGAGATGTACTATGACTATTGCCAGCACTACTTCTACCCTGCGTTGGGTGATGACTAGACCTTGGGCATGGTCACCCTTCTCTACCTTATGCTTTTGCTGGATATTGACTGAGGACCTGGCACTGTATTTGAACTAAGGGTGTGTGTGTGGATTTGAACTAAATCGCTTCCACTTCATTTTGAATTTGAACTTGGGTTGTAATAACTTATTTCGAACTCTGATGTTTTAAACTATGTGCGAACTAGGTATGTTGTGAATGGTGATCGCTAAACTTATTATGATCTTGGCCGTGCTGGAAAGATTTGAAATCCTTCGAGATTTCAGGAATGACTACCGGGTTTATTAGGTCTCAATCATGTACTTTGCTATCTTATTGGTGAATACGTGTTTGTGCTCTAATAGATTGGTCAGTTCTATCATAGCTCTTCTTCTTCTTCTTCTTGTTCTTCCTCATATTCCTTGTCCTTTCTTGCACTCTTCCTTGTCGTGTTAGGATACGGTGGATCACGAATGGTCTTAACCCCTCTCGTGGTCACCGCATTTAAGGTATTGCAAGAATTTATAGAAGACAAAATAGAGGAAGCAATTTGTGCTATTTGAGACTAATACTTTATTAAAGTTCAATTGATCCTTAGCAGTTAATGATTCAAGAGTCTTGTCATTTGCTAGGAATCTTTTATTCATGTCTTCATGTCTTTGAAGTGTGAAGCCATTCCTCCTTGCTAATAGCGCCTATGACTTCATGGCTTGAATCTTGCATCTCACACCATTGAATTGTGTTGATTGCACATGCAGAGGCGTGTTGTTGGATGGCCTCTCGATCTTTCTTGAATTTGGATCGTTCATCCAATTTCTTCATCAAGAGCTCCATCTTTTGAGAGATGGCATCTACCTGTTCAATTGTGTTCATTCCTCTCTTCTTGTGTAGAGGACATTCATCACTCCATCCTTGATTTGTGACTATGTTCTCAATGAGATTCTTAGATTGTATGACATTGAGGGATGTGAATGCTCCTCTTGCGGTGTCATCAAGGTGGCTACGGGTTACTGGAGTTAGCCCATGATAGAAATCTTGAATCAGGAGCCATTCCTTAATTCTATGATGTGGACACTTTTGAATGTACTCCTGGAGACATTCCCATGCTTCGGGAATCTGCCTGTTGTTGAAAACTTGAATTCTTGGCCCTCAGAGCAGATGTCTTGCCCATTGGGAAGAAGGCACACCTGCTCTAGGCATTGACATCATCAGGCTATGTGTAAAACCATTGCTTCTCTTTCCCAAGTAGAGAGAATGGGAATAAGCGAATTCGGATGGCATCAGCTGTGACCCCTTTGATGGAAATAGCGCTACACACCTCCAGAAAGTGTTAGAAATGTGCATTTGCATCCTCATGTGTCTTCCCACAAAATGTACTGGCTTGCACCATGGTGATAAGTGATGGCTTAATCTCAAAGCGACTTCTTCTACTTCCACTCTTGGTCCCATTGTTACATGAGCGACTGAGGGAGCTGAGAAGTCAAAGATTGATGATGTAGCCATTGACTATTTGAGCGTTGTTGATGAGCCTTCTTCCTTGAGTGAATTCAATAGTGTGGTTGCCTTTGAATTGGAATTCATTCACACGCCTAGCTTCATGATAAAAAAACAAAGGCAAAGGGTAAACCCCCCTATAGCTAATTGATACTAAATTGAAGATAGATTTCTAGATTCAATCTTTACTAAATTTCTAAGCTATGCTTTCCCCGGCAATGGCGCCAGAAATACTTGTTGGCAAATTTTAACGCATCCACCAAATATTGGTGACAATGAAAGATAGGCCTGAGGGGTATTTCTGATGTCTATTGGATGATTCTGCAAGCGCACAGAATATATCGTTGTGGCACTTCACCCACGAGTATTCCAAGGTATCATAATTTATTTTATCCTAAGAGAAAATGGTAGCTAGAAATGCTTGTTGGCAAGTCTTATCTCCATTTAGCAATAACTAGTGTAGAGGGGTTAAGAGAAAGGTAAAAGGAAGGTGATGATTTAAAGATAACTCACTGAGATAACTAACGATAACTAGTGTAGTAAAGCTAGGTGAGAGGACAACGAGTGAGAAAGGTTCTTGTGGTTCTGTCGGGTACCTAGAAAAGGGGTACCCTAAACTCTCGATTAATCAGACTAGTCCCCGAAGTCAACAACACAAACCCTCCAACGACATCCCTCACTATCACTCGAAAGCCCATAGGCTAAGGCATATTGGGCCGCCCCACGAACAGGCATCGACAGCCTAAAGCCACAGCCTGCTCGACGGGCTACCACGCGGACTGAGACTGTACGCTCCAGGGTACAACTCGGGGACCCCTTGAGGACGGAACTTCGCTCGAGCGAATGAGCCTAACCTCGAGGATGGAACTTCGCCCGTGCGAATTGGCAGCCCTCGAGCACAGTATACCCCTCGACTACCTATCCCCCGTACGGATCTAGGCGCATTCAATGTATTTTACCTACTCCTGCCTAACCGTATGGTCACAGTTACAGCAACAGTTGCGAGTATGGCAGTTAAATCTTGCTTTTGTCACCCATACCCTAGAATCCCACGGAACGTACCTCACTGTTATAGCATACCAAGCACTGTGTCCCATCCTGTACCTCCTCGAGGCTCAAAAGTCAACACATTTCCCACATCTCCTAAGATTCAGCCTTATCCGAAGGGCCTTGACCCGCTCGACTCGACCTGAGGCCTCGATCGTCGCCCCTCAGCTCTATCACGCCGACCCTCGAGCGGGACTTCAACAACTCTAGTCAACACTTCAACAACTCTCGATGCGATGGTTGTAGGACCTCTCATGCTGACGTACACCTCTAAAGTGACACCGACATGATTGGCATTGGCGTCATACATCACCGACCACGTTAGCACTAAAAATATGTACTCCTGCACCTCTCCTTCGCCTATAAAAGGAGGCGCCAGGGCTTGGGACAGAGGATCCGAGATCCAAGATCCGAGAGCTTCATACGCTAAGGCTTTAGATCATAGAACTACGCCATCAGACAGTGTGAAGTAGAGAGCTAAGCGCCTAAGACGCTCAAGCTCTAGCTCACGCTTCTCACATCCGCTTGTATTCACCCCTGTACTAGCACTTCGGTGCAAGATAACATGAACTATCCCCCCGCTAGACGTAGGGCCTTCTTTGCCCGAACCAGGATAAATCGCTGTGTCCTTCTTGCATCACCCACCGGATTAAGGGAGCACACAATTACAAATTTACTCGTTGGTGTTGACCCCTGGGGTCAAAACACCGATAGATGGCATGCCAGGCAAGGGCTCTATGTGTTACCAATGATTTCCCGCCATTCTTTCCAGATGGGCGACTTTGTTTCACCACTTCCTCGCACTACGGTGATCTGGTTCAGGAGCCTAGAGTTCATGTCCCTCGGATAGGGCTATGACATGACCCTGCTCTCGATCAGTGACCCAAGTGGAGGTCGCAGTGTGCCCCTACGCTCAGGAGGGGCCACTCGTTGGTCTCGCCACCATGCGGCCGCAACCAGAAGGAGGCACAATCGGTGCCGTCATCGCCATCAACCTGAGTCGAGATTGGTGCCCGCTGCATTGCCCTCTCTCCTGACCGGTGATGAGGAGCCCCTTGTTGGGGGATTATCTGACCTGTGTTCAGGAGCAGAGGATGGACTGGTAGGGCTCCATGACAACCTCAACTTCACCTTCGCAATGCACATGTTGAGGGAGCCCAGCAGAGCTCCCCCGATGCGCGCAACCCCCACTACATCAAGCCTACTTCCGCATGAGCTTCACGAGAGCACCCGGCCTTCGTGGACTTGGGCTTCACAAGAGCACCCGGCCCCTGGAGGTACACCGTCGGCACACTTCGACAGTAGCTGCAGGAGGAGGCGTGGGGACAATTCCTCGTCTTCTACTGCGGCGACCCCGACTCTGGCTCTAACCATTGGGACCCTACCCACGAGTGTCTCCACATCGACGGTGATGTTGCCTCCAGTGAGGACACTGTCGATCCGATGACCAATGCGGCTACCACTGTGGCAGGAGGGGCTCCCCCTAGAGCAGAGGTTCAACAACCAGTCGCACCCTGAGAGGCGTGCCCCCGTCCTGACGAGTAAGACGCATAGCTGGCACAAATTCGGGAGTTGCAGGCTAAATTCGCCGACGACCAGGAACGACTGTGCTAGCTCGAGCGAACCCTCGAGCAGGAGCGACCACTGTAAAACCCCAGCCCAGGGCTTAATAGGATTAATAGGATACTCGTACCAACAAGTTGCAATTTCTTTTCCGGAAGCTCATCACTAAAGAACTCTGAGGTTAAGCGTGCTTGGCCTGGAGCAATTTAGGGATGGGTGACCGACCAGGAAGTCTTCACTGGTGCGCACGAGTGAGGACAAAGTGCACAGAAAAGACTAGTGTTGGTCTGTGAGGGCAGTCTATGTCGTAAATAAGTGGCCGGATGTAAGCGGGCCTGGCCTCAAGGAGGCGGGACGTTACAAATGGTATCAGGCCGACCCTTGCCGTTTCACGGGCACGTGTGTCAGTTGCGCAGACATGGTGTGCATGGCTGGTGTGGATCCAGAGTGGTCACACAGTATGACACATGCGCTGGCACTGGACACATGGACGTGGCCAAGAGGGGACGTTCCTGGCCAGGGGTTGATCGACGAGGATGTCGGTCTCCTAAGGGGGTGAGTATGTAACACCCCGGCCCAGGGCTTAATAGGATTAATAGGATACTCGTACCAACAAGTTGAAATTTCTTTTCTGAAAGCTCATCACTAAAGAACTTTGAGGTTAAGCATGCTTGGCCTGGAGCAATTTAGGGATGGGTGACCAACTGGGAAGTCTTCACGGCTGCGCACGAGTGAGGACAAAGTGCGCAGAAAAGACTAGTGCTGGTCTGTGAGGGCAGTCTATGTCCTAAATAAGCGGCTAGATGTATGCGGGCCCAGCCTTGAGGAGGCGGGACGTTACAACCACCACCCGACGGAAGAGCCCGAGCCAGGGCCTAAGAGGTCAACCGGCAGATCAACGAGGGCGGGGCACCCGAACATCCCATCAACCGTTACCCTCGAGCAAGCCAGAACGTTGTCGCGGTGGCTATGCTTCTTCGCAATATGCCTGCACCATCCAACTCACAAGCTCGACGGGTACAACACGAGATCGAGGGTCTCCTCCAAGTTGCTGCTGTTCAGCAAGCTGAGAGCTTAGCCTCGAGGCGTCGAGGGGCAGCTTCTGAACCACAGGACGAGCCCTCCCGGCCCGAAAGGGAGGGCTCGGTCGATCAAGAGGCGGCCCCCTGAGTGAAGAAGACACCAGCCCAAGATTGTATCATCGACAATCATGCCCCGTGTGACGCAAGCGCAAGCACAAACACGGGGACGCCGAGGATTGAGGGTACAACGCCCATCATGGGGGACGTTACGACAGCGATGAAGACCGATGGGCGCCGGAGCCACCGGGACCCCGAGTTTTTAGCAGGACGATCCGCAAAGCCCGGCTGCCCAACAAGTTTTGACCCCCCACGAGCGTCGTCAAGTACAATGGCAAAACCAAACCCGAGCTCTGGCTAGCCGATTTTTGACTGGCTTGTCAGGCAGGCGGGGCACACGACGATCGCGCGATCATAGTCACCTTCCCCTGATCCTATCCGACACTGCACGTAGGTGGCTCGAGGAGCTTCCCCCTGACTAGATTCATGACTGGGTCAACCTGGTCTGGATCTTCGAAGGGAACTTCAAGGGCAGCTACGTGCGTCTTGGAAACTCCTGGGAACTGCACAACTGCAAGCAGAAACCAGGGGAGTCTCTACGTGACTTCGCTCGGTGTTTCTCCAAGCTTTGAACCAAACTCCTCCACATCTCTGATCTTGATGTAATTCTAGCGTTTGTTGCGGGTACGACCTACAAGGACCTAGTTCATGAGTTGGGGCACAACCACCCCAACACCGTTGACGAGCTCATGGATATGGTCGCCAACTATGCGGCTGGTGAGGAGGTGGTCTGAGCCTTCTTCGATGATGAAAAGACAAGAGGAAGGCACTGATAGTTGATGCCGGGGGCTCGAACAAAGGTTTGAAGAAGAACAAGAAAAAGAAGAAGAATCAGCAAGGCAAGCGTGAGGTTGCAAACGACGATTTCATCACAGCAGCCGAGTGCAAAAAACCTCGAGGTCCCCCCAAAGGGGCCATGTTTGACAGGATGCTCGAGGAGCCCTGCCCTTATCACAAGGACAGGACGAAACACAAACTCAAGGACTGCCGCATGCTTTGAAAGCACTTCAAGCAACTGGGCGTCAAGAAGGGTGATGACAAGAAAGACCAGGGCGGCAATGAGGGAGACAACGGGGAAGATAGAAAATTCCCTGAAGTCTATGACTGCTACATGATCTACGGAGGCCCCTCAACCGAGCTCATGCCTCGACAGCGCAAGAGGGAGCATCAAGAAGTCTTCTCCGTCTGAGTCGTGACACCCCACTACCTCGACTGGTCCGATGCACCCATCACGTTCGACCGTGACGACCATCCGGACCGCGTCCCCAACCCCGGGGCCTATCCGCTCGTCGTCGACCCAACCATCATCAACACCTGCCTCTCGAAGGTCCTCATGGATGGCGGCAGCAGCCTGAACATCATCTACCTTGAGACCCTTGACCTATTGGGAGTTAAGAGGTGCCAACTCTGACACAGCACTGGGGGCTTCCATGGCGTCGTACCAGGGAAGAAGGCTATTCCCGTCGGCCGCATTGACCTCCCCGTCTGCTTTGGCACCCCCGCCAGCAACAGGAAAGAGACCCTCACCTTCGAGGTGGTTGGGTTTCATGGAACTTATCACGCCATCATCGGCCAACCATGCTACACGCAATTCATGGTGGTCCTGAAGTACACCTACCTCAAGCTCAAGATGCCAGGACCCAAAGGCATCATCACCATTGGCTCCTGCTACGAGCACGCGTATGACTACGATGTCGAATGCGTCGACTACAGAGAGGCCGTCGAGCAAAGCATGATGATGGCTTTGACCCTCGAGTGCCTCGCCGATGAGGTGCCCGAACCTAAGTGTCACGCCGGCAGCTTTGAGCCAGCGAAAGACACCAAGAAAATCCCCCTCGACCCGAGCTGCTCCAGCGAGAAGGTGCTGACGATTGGTGCCGACCTCGAGAGCAAATAGGAAGCAGTGCTCGTCGACTTTCTCTGCGCAAACGCCGATATGTTAGCTTGGAGTCCTTTGAAATGCCAGGCATACCAAGGGGAGTCGCCGAGCACGCCCTGGAGATCCGAGCCGGGTCTAGACCGGTGAAGCAACATCTACGCCACTTTGATGAGGAGAAACGTAGGATTATCGGCGAGGAAGTACACAAGCTTTTGGCGGCTAGATTCATCAAGGAGGTTCATCACCTCGAATGGTTAGCTAATCCCGTGTTAGTTAAGAAAAAGAATGGAAAAATGCTAATGTGTGTTGACTATGCTAGTTTAAACAAAGCATATCCCAAAGTTCCATTTCCTTTAACACGCATTGATTAAATTGTTGACTCTACCACGGGATGTGAAACCCTCTCATTCCTTGATGCTTATTCAGACTACCATCAAATCAAGATGAATGAGTCCGACCAGCTTGCGACTTCCTTTACCACACCTTTCAGCATGTACTGCTACGTCACCATGCCTTTCGGCCTTTGAAACGCTGGGGCGACATATCAGCAATGCTGCTTCATGTCTTTGGTAGACACATAGACAACATGGTTGAGGCCTACGTGGTCAAATCCAAAAATGTCGACAACCTCATGCATGACCTCAAAATTGCATTCGGATGCCTTCGAGCCAAGAATATCAAACTTAACCCTGAGAAATGTGTCTTTGGAGTGCCTCGGGGCATGCTCCTTGGATACATTGTCTCCCAGTACGGGATCGAGGCAAACCCTGGGAAGGTCGCAGCCATCACATGAATGGGGCCGATTCAAGATCTCAAGGGCGTACAGAATGTCACGGGCTGCCTCGCGGCTCTTAGCCATTTCATTTCATGTTTGGGGGAAAAGGCCCTGCCCCTGTATCGCCTCTTGAAAAAATCCAAACGCTTCGCATGGACCGCGAAAGCCGAGGAGGCCCTCGATAAACTCAAGAGCATGCTGACCTCTGCCTCGATCCTTGTCCCTCTTCGACCAGCGACGTCAACTGAACCGCCCGAGCCCCTCCTCCTCTATGTCGCCGTGACCACTCAGGTGGTAAGCGCGGCCATCGTGGTCGAGAGGCAAGAGGAAGGGCACACCTTGCCCTTCCAGCGGTCGATCTACTTCATCAGTGAAGTGCTTTCAGAAACCAAGATCCGCTACCCGCAGGTGCAAAAGCTACTCTACACCATCGTCCTTACGCGTCGCAAGCTCCAGCATTACTTCCTCAGCCACCCGGTTATCGTGGTGTCTTCTTTCCCCTTGGGGGAAATCATCCAAAACTAGGAGGCTGCTGGAAGGATTGCTAAGTGGTCGGTCGAGCTCATGGGCGAGACCATCACCTACGCACCATGGAAGGCCATCAAATCTCAGGTGCTGGTGGATTTCATTGTTGAGTGGACCGACACCTAGTTGCCGCCAGTTCAGGGGCTAGAGACCTTGGGCTGGCCCAGGTCAGGGGCTCCCGATGCCGGGGCTCCGCTCTCTGGTGCCGGGCCGAGCTCGGGGACCATGGACATCGACATGAGGTAGGTGCTCCCCCTCCTGCGTCTTCCTCGGCTCAGAGTCGCTGCCCGTCATGGCCCCTGAGTCGCTCAACCCTGCAGCAAGAGCCGAACCCGTTAGCCTACCACGAGCCATAGTCCCGAGGGCTAAGGACAATCACCTCACCTCCCATGGTGCCAAGGGCCTTGACGTCACACCTATGGCTGAGGCCCTCATCTTCGTGGCCACGTCCACCCTAAGCCGCTTAGCCGGCGCAAGGGTCGCCCCCTCGATGCAGCGCTTTGGCCTGGACGGAGAGCAGGATAGTAGAGAACTTAATGAACCGCAGAATGGGGAAGCAATGAGAAGAGACTTAAATCGACAACACTTACCCAGAGGGGATAGAGGCCTTTTGGGTCCCCCTCAAGCCACCAACAGACCTCGAGGCCCTACCCAAGGCCGAGCTCTTCCCAGGGCTAGGGCTGCTAGGGGCTGTCAGTGAGGTCACCGTGCCTCCCTGCTCTGACGAGGCCTCCTAGGCACGACCCCGCCCCGCCCGCGTTGATGACTGGGACTAGGTCTCTCGGGTCGAAGTGGGTGGGGTCCCGCCATGAGCACGACATGAGGAGGACGAATCCCCCGAGTCGAGGGGGTGGTCGACCTTTCCCCTCGCTGGCGCTCCAAGGCCGTAGTCGCCAGCTGAGGGGCGCGCTGCTTCGACGCACCTTCCTACACCGGAAGACGGTCAATATGGGAGGGACCAGACAGAAGGGCTCGAGACATCCCGCCACCCCTTCAACATCATCATCGTCATCCTCATCATCATCCTCATCTCCCTCATCCTCGAAGGGAGACTCCTCCTCTGGGAGCCCGTCGCGCCTCTGCTACGCACGGCGCTTCTCGTGCTTTTTACGCTCCTGGAGCTTCTTGTCCTTTTTCTTCTTCTCCTCATCCTTGCCCCTCTTTTCCTGCTGGGCATTGAAGCGTCTCACCTGATGATCGGGAGCATCCTCCCTCAACGGGGGCCTCGATCTCTGGTAGTCGATTCTCCCCTACATGAAAACATTCAGTCACGAGGATAAGAATAAGGAAAAAAGGGGACCAAACGTAAACGCGAAAGGCATGGGTCAAGGAACTCACCAGGTCGAGGCACCCCTCCTCTGGTCGCATGGGGAGGCGATTGATGTCCTCTGCCCTGAACGAGCCCGCAACCATCCCCTTCACCCACACAATGATCACCGTGGCAGATATCCCCTCGCTGGACATCTGGCACTTCTCGAGCACCTCGTGTGCTACCTCGGGGAGCATCTCATCCAGCCGCAGTGGGTGCTCCATCAGGGGGAGCACCCATTGACTGTGGAAGGCCGAGACCACCACGCCCGCCGTCAAGCCTACCTCTCGAAGGGTCCTCATCGCGGTGATGAGGGGATGAAGTCAACGTTGAAGATCCCCTGTCACACCGTGCGGCCATTTGAATGGTCGCTCGGTGATGAGCCGCCCGGTGTACGGCGGGAGCCATCATTGTGGAGGTAGAACCATTGCTCGTCCCACCAGGAATGGTTGGACATCAACCCGGTGGGGATGTACTCGTGCGGCACCTCTGACTTGCCTTTCTTCAACACAAAGTTGAGGCAGCCCGGTCTGACGATTCGCCTCACGCCTGACCCCACCGAAGAGGTGAATCACTCCCTCTTGTAGAGATGGAGCCACAGCTCCCAATGGGGCGCCATCCCTAAGTAGCCCTCGCAGACGGCCGTGAAGATGCCGGTGTTGGAGATGGCATTGGGGGAGAAGTGTTGGAGCTCGACGTCATAGAAGTTCGTCAGCCCCCGCATGAACTCGCTCGGGGGCGCTCTGAGCCCATGCTGGTAGTACTTGAGGAAGCTCACCACATAGCCCTCCGGTGGGTTTGGCTCCGGGTGGCCCCTCAGTGGCGTGATCCACTCCGGCCAAGTCGGATCGGTGAGGGGGCAGAGAAGTCCCTCTCTTACCAGCTCGTTCAACCTCTACCGCGTCACGGTCGACGGGCACTAGGGTTTCACCGGCTGAAAGAGGGGGGCCATGGCAGCGGCAGTGGCACAGAACTGTTCGGTGGACGCAGCGGCGGCGGCGACGATGCGGATCTCCTTGGCGGATGGGCGGCCGAGAAGGTTCCCAATTGCGGTTTCCCGCCCTAAGCTTCTACCCTCGCACGTAGGAAAGCAGGAACTCAGGAGCACTAGCGGTGGAGAAGGCAGGGTGGCAAAGGTAGGGGCTAATGGCGGTTGTCCTCCCTAGTTTTATACCAAGGAAGAGCAACGGGCGGAATCCAGCGGCAGAAAAAGGTAACTCCCCGCAATTGATGCGCTTACCTACCCGTTCCCCCTCGATCCTCGGCCAGATACACGCGTTGCACCTCAGGCAACGAGCCATTGCTCGGGCCCACCATGATCTCCACCACCGCACCGTTTAACCTTCCTCCTAAAAAGACGCATCCGACGGTAAGAAAAACAAACGTTATTTATCGACGGACTCTTCCAGGAGAAGGTAAATGGGCTTCGGCCCCACAACAAGCCTCGAGGGAGTGAAGGCTGGCCCTCGACCAGGGTTCGACAACCGCCCTCGAGCACCTGAGTCAGGGGTGACCAAGGGGGGCCAACATGAGGCCCCGCTCGAGAACGAACTCTCGAGACCCCTTTAGACATATCAAAGGTGAAATGCTACAAACTTTTATGGAATCCCCCTAAAGGGAGGCATCGAGCCGCCAAGACCTATTGAATGGAATCGATATCCATAGGTCCATTGCGTTTTGCTTTAATGAGACCGCCTCCGGGCCTCTAGCCGACCTCTATCGAACGAGGATCGAGCTCTCACTTTGATTCTCCCATTACCAGCTCACTGAGAACTTCGAGGCTCGCCCTATCGAGGGTAGTCTGATGCTTCTCGCCTCACGTCCGATCGAAAGGACTCGTGAGATGAACGCCGAGGCTGGCAACGCCCCAGCCGCACGAGGCTCAGGAGCCCGACCATGTCCGGCACCCCTTAACGAAAGATGGTCAAAAATCCCCCGGGAGCTCGATGTTCCGACATACCCCTCGATAAAACGCTATGACTCTAGTTTAGGTCCGTACCCAACTGGACGAGCACCCCTCGACCGAAGACAAATAAAGCCCTCGAAGGAGTCTGCCGACTCCTCTGAGGCCTCGGGGGCTACCCCCGCGGGTGACGCTCGCGCGCCCCCATGGAAAGATCTGAACCACACCTCACTCTCGACTCTTGACCCCCTGCTCGAGTGCCAGCACCCACACGGGGGCCCAGGGGCTACTGTCAGGTACCTAGAAAAGGGGTACCCCAAACCCTCGATTAATCAGACTAATCCCCGAAGTCAAAAATGCAAACCCTCCAACAACATCCCTCACTATCGCTTAAAAGCCCACAGGCTAAGGCATATTGGGCCGCCCCATGAACAGGCATCGATAGCCCAAAGCCACAGCCTGCTCGATGGGCTACCACGCGGACCGAGACTGTATGCTCGAGGGTACAACTCGGGGACCCCTCGAGGACAGAACTTCGCTCAAGCGAACAAGCCCACCCTCAAGGATGGAACTTCACCTGTGCGAATGGGCAGTGCTCGAGCATAGTATACCCCTCGACTACCTACCCTCCGTATGGATCTAGGCGCATTCAATGCATTTTACCTGCTCCCGCCTAACCGTATGGTCATAGTTACAGCAATAGTTGCGAGTATGGCAGTCAAATCATGCTTTTGCCACCCATACCCTAGAATCCTGCGGATCGTACCTCACTATTATGCCATACCAAGAACTGTGTCCTGTCTGGTACCTCCTCAAGGCTTGAAAGTCAACACATTTCCCGCATCTCCCGGGATTCGGCCTTATCCGAAGGGCCTCAACCCCCTCGACTTGATCTGAGGCCTCGACCGTCGCCCCTCAGCTCTGTCACTCCGACCCTCGAGTGGGACTTCAAAAACTCTGGTCAACACTTCAACAACTCCCGACGTGATGGTTGCAGGACCTCCCATGCCAACGTACACCTCTACAGCGACACCGACATGATCGGCATCGGCGTCATACGTCACCGACCATGTTAGCACTAAAAATATGTACTCATGCGCCTCTCCTTTGCCTATAAAAGGAGGTGCCAGGGCTTGGGATAGAGGATCTAAGATCTGAGATCCGAGATCTGAGAGCTTCATATGCTAAGGCTTGAGATCACAGAACTACACCGTGAGACAGTGTGAAGTAGAGAGCTAAGCTCCTGAGATGCTCAAGCTCTAGCTCACGCTTCTCACACCCACTTGTATTCACCCCTGTACTAGTGCTTCGGTGCAAGATAACACGAACTATCTCCCCCCGCTGGACGTAGGGCCTTCTTTGCCTGAACCAGGATAAATTGATGTGTCCTTCTTGCATCACCCACTGGATTAAGGGAGCACGGAATTACGAATTTACTCGTTGGTGTTGACCCCCGGGGTCGAAACACCGACAGGTTCTAATTCTAATTCCATGTTCTAGTCTAATCAAATAATGGAAACAACTAGGATTCTTACCTTACTACCTGGTTGCTAGGGATAGATGAGAAAGTAGGAGACAGAACCCCTACTAAAGCGGCTATACTCTTAGTAAACGCCTTGCCTTTTAAGAACTAGCCTGAACGTGGTGAGAACTCCTAATGTCGCCCAAGACCTATCAACTTTCAAGAGTGCGCCCACGTACTATCCGTGCGGACCAGCGACAACCAAAGGTAAGACTTAACCTAAGCACCACACTTACGCTAAACCTCAATACTCTAGCTGAATATAAGACTCAACTAGAGCACCTTGTTACAGGTGATGGTAAACAAACAAGGAGTTGTTTGCAGGATCACAATCTAGTGTGTAACTACTATAAGACAAGATAGAGCACTACAATACTATTGCAAGAATAATATTGCACAAAGCAAATAATTAGAAAAGTAAAAGAAGAATACTATATTAAATAAAAGTCTTACAAGAGAAAGATACAAGAGAAATACCAGACTCTCCAAAATACGACTCCGGAGACCCCGAGCTTCACTCAACTCAACTCTAACTCCCACACTAGACTAAATTACAACTAGAAGACTAGTATTTAACTTGGATCATGAATGAATCATGAGTTGAATCATGTCTTGAGAGGGTGGATGCAGCCTCAATTTATAGGTTGAGTAGTGGGGGTGCCACGTCAGCAATCTGTGTGCTCCCCATCTCTTCACCCATGGATAAACCGCCTTAGGAACCGATGTATATGAATGTCCAGGATCAGGAGCATTGCATGGTGGCATGCAGGAAGGTGGTGGAGCAAACTAGATGTCAGGACCCACAAGGAGGGGATCAGCCGACCCCTCTCTGGTAGGGTGGGCATACCAGCTGGCTTCCCTTGGTGGCCCCACATGTCATGGTATGTGTCTTATGTTTTGCTGCACGTCAAATTATTCTTTGTGGGCACATGAATCCATCTATCTTCATCTCTCACCCTTGATTGAAAGCACAAGTGGGATCTGAGGGTGGAAATTGACTTAGAGAGGCTTCACATGGATCATGCCAAGTCACCAGGCCCTGGACCTCCCATGGTGGGGTTGGTCGACCCCCCTATGATGGGTCTAGGTGCCTGTTTTCTTCCATTTTGATTATTCCTACATCCAAATACTAACAGTACAAGTGGAACCATTTATTGATAAAAATATGTCTGTCATGTTATTCTTCCTCTGCTTCCAAGACCGTTGATGGTGTTTCGATGTGGAATTTTATGGCATATCCACCATCAACACAAGGGTGGTTCATTAAAGTTGTTGTAATTATTACCTTAGTAGTTACCTGAGTAGTTACCTTGGTAGTTGGGCCTCTGTTGCTAGTTCCATCCTTAATTGCCTTAATTCTGTTGAGTATGATAGTTGGAGTTGTTGTTGATGTAGTTGAGATCCTCTTGGACTTTAGGACAATTGCTTCCTATGTGGCCTATGCCTCCACATTCTTTGAAATTCATGCACGAGTCATGAATGTGCATGACTTCTTTCTTCTCGTGATCTCGTTCGTCAAGCTTCTTCATGAGTAGGTCCATTTTGGTAGACAGTATATCCACTTCTTTAAGTTGATGCATTCCTCCTCTCTTGCAAGTTTGAGTGCGTTCTTCATTCCATCCTTGGTTGGAACCTATCTTCTCAATGAGAGCTATTGCATCATGGATCTTGAGTGACAAAAACAATCCTCCAGTAGCTACATCAATGTTCTCACGAGCACTCATAATGAGCCCATGATAGAAAGTCTGCAAGAGTAGCCAATCTTCCATCCCATGGTACGGGCATTTTGATATGTAGTCTTGAAAGCACTCCCATGCTTCTGGGATGGGTTTATTGTACTGCTGCTGAAAACTTGAGATCTTCGCATGTAGGGCATTGGTTTTGCCTACGGGGAAGAACTTTGCCAGGAAAGAGGTAGAGTGTTGGTATTTCTTAACATATGTAGAGAATTTGCAGGTGTACGGAAGTACCATTGTAGCCTTCAACCAGAAGTATTCAGGGTATCATATTTTCCACAGGGAACGGAGGTGTTTCTCATAGCTAGTTCACCCAAGGAACAACACAAGGGTAGAGATAGAAAGAAGGTAGCATTGCATGAGTTCTAAGGATAGCATTGCATGAGTTCTACCTGCTTACTTCAAGCACCAGAGCAAACCTGGTCTGCCAAGCGATACCAGCCTGAAGCTCTATGCCATACCCGAACGTGGGGGATTACAAAGGACGGACACGACTAGGTCACTCGCTGCCGCCTACCCCTCAACCGTGGGATGCGAGGAAAACGAAGGTAGCCTCTAGCTTAGACACCATGTCTACGCTAGCGACTACTACTCTAGCATCAGCTAGGGACATCCGTCTTTATCAAGAGCCCTCTACTAGAGCATCCGCCATGGGGATGAAAGATGAACCCGTAAGCAAGAGAAGATCAAGCTAAGATAAATAAAAGACCTTTATTAGCATGTAGGAAACATGAATACTTACTTAGCCAAGATCCCATAAAGGAGCCAAGTAGAATATCCATAGAGGTATAAGGTTGTGGAGGCACCGACAAGCTCAGTGACTTCCCGCTCACCCTCATATCTCACTCTCTAGCTCTAGATAGCTACTAGGGCATATCCCTTTGGAGTGTTGCTCTAGCTCTAAGCTTGTGGTGGCTCTTCCCCCTTGATGTGTTGATGAAATTAGAGAGGAATGGCCCTCCTTTTATAGGTGGAGAGGAGGGGGGTCCTTGGAAATGTGCCATCCCCACATGAAAAGGGGCAAACCGACCTCCATTGGGTGGTTTTGCACATTCCATATATGAGTGCGCACTAGAACTGACCTCCCCGTGTCACCCTGGACCGACTGACCAAAGATGGGCCCATTTGGCCACAGGACTCGGGCGTGCGACCTTGCTCGGATTTGGTGGACATGCTTGTCTTGGCATCTTGAGTTGGCCCATGTGGTGCACTCGCTGAGTTGGGCTGATTTGACATGGGTTTTACTTCAACCTCCTCTCTTCTAGGCTCTGGTGATTGGGCTTCTGTTTCTAGGCCTTGGTTGCATGGTGCACTAGCCCTGGTTTGTCCCTTGGCCCAAATACGATGAATGATTGGGCCTTCTTTATCTTCTTTTGATATGGGCCAAAGTGGGATTAGTTATTTCCTTTGTATTTCTCTTCTTTTGGCCCACTTTAGGTGTATTTCTATATAAGTCCTGCAAAACAAGTGAAACACCAAAACTTATGGAAATTGTTAGCAATAAGCCCTATTCACTAAGTTTGGTGTGCCTTTTATATTCTTATTGGCAATTGTTGATGGTAGATACATGCTATTTTTAACCATCAACATAGCATGAGAAAGGACCTAAATATAAATATCATCTAGCTATAGGGGTTACTATGGGGGTATAGACCCCAAATACCCTAATGGCTAGACTTTGGGCAGCTCGGTACAAAACAGCCCAAACCACAGGACGAAGGCTGGTCCAACATCATCTTGATCAGTGGGCCGAACGACAAGACAGAGCCTGTGGTCCGCTACCGCCTAGGTCGGTGGGCCGCCTAGGAGCTAAAGGCTGCTTGGCACCCAAGGAGTCTTAGTCGGTTAGATCTTTGTGTCCTCCAAGGATGCGGCATAATGTAACCGACCATAGTGAAACCCTAGATATGTAACCTTGTCCCCTGACTATATAAGGCGAACAAGGACCACCCCTAGAACATAGAACCTTTCATCTCATTGTACTCAGGTACTCATCAATACAATAGCTGAGACGTAGGACATAGGGTATTATGCTCTTGAGTGGCCCGAACCTGGATAAACCCTGGTTGTTCTGGTTGTTTGTCTTGTGTCTCACCTCTCAATCGAAGATCTTAGCGCGCCCTCACTGCAATCTACTACCTCAGGGCATCCCGTGGTAGACTGCCGAGGATATTTCATAGACAGTGGCGCGCCAAGTAGGGGGTGTGCAATCCAGATTCAACACAAGCAAGATGGTTTCATTTCCTTCTTCCATGACTTTCGGCGTCGGGTTCACCTTCACCTTTGGGACATTCTCTTGGACTCCTGGAGTCTCGACGACCGCCATGATCCTGGGAGCACCACAGTTTCATGCTGCACCCACGGTGATCACCACCCTGACACCTGGTTTTGTCTCTAGACCACTCCTAGAACATATGCCGCCACCATCTACTGGCCGGTGTCCTTTCCGCCGACAAGGGCAACGCATCAATCTCTCTGATCTGCGTAGTTTTATCAACCGACATGGTGTGAGACCTATTGAGGTCCGGGCTCAGATCGAGGTTCTTCGCGAGCAGCTTCACTCTAGAGCTTCTCGCTTGGGTCATGCTCGTCGACGTGGACGTATGAACCACTCCAACCACCCATTTCGCATAGATCAGAACTACGACCAGCACTGGGCGCTGCGGCTCAATAACCACACTGGTTGGCCCTACAATCATAGCATACTCCGACGTGGCCCAAATGGCTACCAACGCCTCCCAGGACAAGATCCATCTATGTTCTCGGTGAGGCAATTTCATGAAGGGATTAGCCAATCCGCTGGATTAGGAGGAGGACCTAGGCATACAGTCCTGGTCGATCCCCTATGTCGGTCAGATCCAAACCAAAACGGACTTCAAGCTCTACCGCCTGCGCGGCATGATAGAAATCGGAGCAATTATCCAAGACGCGTGCGTTGGGCTAGCAGACGTTAGGGTCCTAAGCTATGTGCTAATAGGGAAAAGGCCCCACCGCCTGTCATGCATGGCGTGGCGCCAATGACAACAGATCCTCCGACCCAGTTTTCGACGAGCAATCGAATGGAGGGGGATTCGTCTCCCATAGCACAGAACCCCGTCTCATCACGCTACACCATGGACGCGATCCATGCCGTGATGTAGCAGGGGAAGATCTTGGTTTCAGCACCATGTATGCCTGGATCTTCTCGAGCAGGGCAGCCAGCTCCTCGATCTTCGCCCCATGATGTAGGGTTCACCTCTCCCTTCTTGGAAGGACTACACTGCAATAAGGACAGCTGAGATTGGCAGGAGAACCAGGATTCGACTCCACCAGCTTCTCCCCGACCATCGGTTCCCGACTTGCCAGTTCTAGAACCCTGAGACCTTTGCTCGTCTGTTCTCCAAAATAGATCGGTAGGGCTCTCACCAATGAGATCACACGGCAACGTCGGGTCTCAACAGCAACTGCGGTTAGAATCTCTGGCAGGTCAAGATCTGACTCTACAGCAACAGCTTGATCCCGGATCACCATGTACAGGGTGTCAAGTTTTGAATCCAGATTCGCTCACCACGTTAGCTGTTTACGCCAGCCCTAGACTATCTCCTTGAGTCAAACTTACAGCCAGGGCCTCTGACGCACCTGGAATGCATGCACACCAGCCAGTTCTGAGATCCCTCGAGTAGCATGGGCTCTCCTAAGCATGGGATCCCTCGATTGCAGAAGGCAAGCAGCCCATCCGGGAAAGATCACGGTCACCTTCTAATTCACCATCACGTTGGGTGAATATGTTTTCCTCGTTGGGTCCATCTTTCTCGCGAGGAAACCAAAGTTCAGCCCTTCCTACTCCGAAGACCATGTTTGATCCTCTAGAAGCAAGCCAATAGCTTCCTCGATCACTCGCACGTCGGGAGCTGAGTAATATAACTATAGCTTGTCATCTGAGCAGGCCAACTCTGCAATCGCCTACATCTAAAGAGTTATGCGACATGGCCACATCCTGTCACAGACATTTACCAGAGCAAGAGACGAAGATGACTTCGAGCACATTTGGATCCTAGATCTGGCTTCACCTGCGATGGACGAAGAGCCCGACCATGGCTGCAACAAGGGGCCTAGGCACATTTTGGCCCGGAACTGATCCGGTCAGGGCCCGACCACCGCAGACGGCCCCGATCACGCACAAGTTGGGCTGCTGTCAGGAGTGCTTCATGAACCTTACCCCATCTCAGTTTTCATCGACCATTTAGGTTTTTCCCTTCCCAACAAGTGCGTGCAGCGCAGTATGGGTGTACAAATGACATTTTTGTATTCCTTCGTGTCAAGAGATTTAAAGATAAGTATCCATAAAAGTTAGTTATTTATTTTTATAATCTTCTGCCATAACAAGTCTTTTCTTTTCCCTAAACATAAAGAGGTCGAGTGGCCAAACTCATTTGCTGGGACTATCAGAGAAGGCACTGTCCTGGTTCCTCCGACCACGTGTCACAGCTCCACGCTCAATGACACAGGAGATACTGTCAGCCGCCCTCTAATGGTATCAGGTCTCTAGTGATCCTGGCTCCTACGCTATTCACTAGCACATCCCGAATCGTCTGACAGAGCCGGTAGATCCTCTAATGAGTTATGTTACTCGACCCGCAATTAAAATCAATGATCTTTTTTTAAGAATGCAAGTTTATTCCTATAAACAAGAGACCTATAGAATTTTTTGTCCTTTTCTTTTTTAGAAAAGATCGACGCTGGGATCATTGGCTTAGCACCAAGGCACTAAATATCTCTGGATATATCAGTACACATTGACCACCGACCGGGAAGGCTCTCGCTTGCCGCATCGATATATAGGCTAAAGTCACTAACCGGTTCCTACCAAGCCTTGTGGCCTGCCCCTTTTGCCCTCAACCGGCTCAAGTGCTCAGGACCTATCTACAGGGCCTGGAACCATCACTAGTTCCTAGTCAGTGCAGTGGTTAAGCCAGATGATTTTTTCCAAAGATGGCTACCATGAACACCCAAGCACCACATGCTCAACGCATTGGCATGTACAAAAATCGACCTCGATGGATCGGTACACAGGAGAACACATTAGGAAGCAGCAAAAGCAGGGCCCCTAGCCTAACTACAACTCCTAGTACAAAAGCTCATTGACGACCCACTCAGCATGAGTCACATCGACGATTTCTTGTGCCTCGCCGAAGAAATCTATGGCCTCCTCCTCCATGATCCCGATGATCTCTGGGTCAGTCATATCAAGGTCGCGGGTGTCGAAGCCGGTGTGCCCACGGATGGCGGCCATGGCGGCGGCTGCCCCGCAGCACATACCATACTGCACCACTGTGTTCACCTATGGGGTGATTTGGTTCAGCCACTGAACCACGCTGTTGCCCTGGGCATTCATGGAGTTGGCAGTGGCATTCCCTACGCCTTGCACTGCCTCAAGGTGCTAGGTCCAGTCTGCATCAAGAAAACAAGGAAGTAAGCAATGGAGAACACATGAGTCCTTCGACGAACAGCCCTAATGGAGGAAGATAAGATGACAAGACGGGCGGCTTACCGGCAAGCTGCGCGTCGGCGGCTTTCCGGCAAGCTGCTGGCCGAGCGCGGCAACATCCGCCGTCCTCCCTTGTAATGTCCCGCCTCCTTGAGGCCGGGGCTTCTTACATCCAGCCACTTATATAGGACATAGACTGCTCTCACAAACCAACACCAGCCTTTTCTACGCACTTTGTTCTCACTCATGCGCACTCAGGAAGAACTTCCTGGTCGGTCACCCATCGCTCCAAGCCAAGCATGCTTAACTTTGAAGTTTTTCTGAGATGGGCTTCTAGAAAAGAAATTGCAATTTATTGGTCTGAGTATCCTATTAATCCTATTAAGCCCTGGGCCAGGGTGTTACATACTCACCCCCTTAGGAGACTGATATCCTCATCGGTCAACCCCAGGCTAGGAATGTCTCCTCTTGGCCACGTCTGTGTGTCCAGTGCCAGCGCATGTGCCATGCTGTGTGACCACTCTGGATCCACACCAGCCATGCACACCATGCCTGTACACTAACACACGCGCCCGTGAAACCGCAAGGGTCAGCTCTGATACCATTTGTAACATCCTGCCTCCTCGAGGCTAGGGCCGCTTACATCTAGCCGCTTATATAGGACATAGACTACCCTCAAAAACCAACACCAGTCTTTTCTACGCACTTTGTCCTCACTCATGTGCACCCGGGAAGAACTTCCCGGTAGGTCACCCATTGCTCCAAGCCAAGCACGCTTAACTTTGGAGTTTTTTAGAGATGGGCTTCCGAAAAAGAAGTTGTAACTTGTTGGTATGAGTATCCTATTAATCCTATTAAGCCTTGGGCTAGGGTCTTACATCCCCTACAGCACCTCCTAGGCTTCCTAAAGTTGGGTCTGCAGGGCCCTAATCTCCGCCGCTCGTTCCTCGGTGGCCAGATCGGCCACAATGCGCTGCTGGTGGAGCTCCGCATTAGCGGTCTCCAGCTGCTCATGGCAGCCAACCACTCCCCAGTACCGTTCTTGGGCGAGGGCCATCTGGTCATAGTACTGACTGCCTAGTGACGCTAGTGCACCATCAAAGTTTGAGGATGAGTCCGTCTCGTCCCCGCCCTCGCCGACTGCGGGCACAACCCTCGCCACAATGGCTGGAGCCGGTGCCGCAGCCACCGCAACCACGGTAGCAGGAGGTAGTGTGGCTTCTGCCACAGCAGGGGGTCGGGGCCGCTTCCGCCATCACCGGTGGGAGCGGATGAGTGACCGGTGCAGCCGCGGCCGTGGCGGTGCCCGAATCCTCTCCGGAAGAGAGGACATGGATCTCAGCTCTACAAGGAAAATCAAAGGAAGTGAAGATTAAATTGAAAACCCTAGCACACCCAAATCCACAACCAGCATGAAGAATAGTTTGGCTTACCCAGTCCATGGCCTCACTCATCGGGAAGTCGCCTCCTCCTCCGATGCTGCGGGACGCTTGCCATGGTGGTCCATCAATGTGAGCACGGTGGTGCCTGGCGAAAGTTCTTGGCAGCGGTAGCAGATTTGCTCGACGATGATGATTGCCAGGGAGGTGTGCAGACGCAGAGCATTCGAGAAGTGAGCAAGTGGGTTGGTGGAAATGATTGCAAATGCAGGAACCATTCAAATGACGCCCTTTTGACTTCTATGGTTAGACCCGCTTGACTTGTGTGAACGCGGCTTGTGAGCCGTCCTGGTCCCAAGTGTGAATGTGGGCCAGGATACTTTATTCCCCCCTCGTGCGCTAGAATGCGTGTCTAATCCATTTCGTCGCGCACGTGTCCGACAGTTTCAGGATTTAATCCTAGATTTCATTTTCATTATATACTTCTTTCCAAATTTGTTCTAGACTTTTTCCTTAAATCTAGGGACTGCTGCTATGGGTCAAATATTTTATTTCCCACACTTGGGGACTGATCGACAGTTTCACACCCAGTGGTACTTGCGAACTGTGGGTTCCTGGTGTTTTTGGCCCGGTCGATCTCATGTGCTGTTCCAAGTACACCTGGGGACTGTTCACAGTTTCACACCCGGTGATGCTAGTGAACCATGGGATCCTGGTGTCCTTGGTCCGGTCAATCCCATGTGCTGTTCTAAGAACACCTAGGGACTGTTTTGACAGTCTTCCATCCAATAGTGCTTGTGAACCGTGGGCTCCTGGTGCCCTTGGCCCGGTTGAGCTCATGAGCTGTTCTGAGCACATTCGGGGATTGATAAATAGTTGGCACACGTCTTAGTCCTGGGCTCCTAGCCTTGCTTGGTGAGTGCTATTTTTTGACTTTTTTCTTAAAAAGCTCAATACAACATATCTATCTTCTATCGAGCTTGGGGACTACATGGGCCCACGTCACCTCGCGGTGACTTGGGCCTATTTTCTGTTCTCGGTTCTAGACATGGGTATTCAGCATTCATTATACATGGCTGGAGTTTTTTATTTGACATTTTCTTCAAAAAGCTCAATACAACATATAATATCTTCTATCGAGCTTGGGGACTATGTGGGCCTATGTCACCTAGCGGTGACTTGGGGCCTATCTTCTATTCTTGGTTCGATATGCCTACCTCTACGTATGGTTTGTGTTAGCATTCCAGTGATACTTCATGTCATGTGTTAATGTGGGCCCACATCTCAGGACGTGAAAAGAATTTTTCTTTTTCTTAAGAACACCATGCATCTTTCGACAAACCACCTTCCTTGATAGAAGCTGTGGTCAAGAGCAGCCTTACGAATTGCTCAGGAGAAGCCTGGATAATATCGCCTAGTCAGCATTAGTGCTGGTCGGGATAACATGGTCTGCATCTTCACTGCTCGGCGTCATGTGGTCCACATCTTCACAGCTCGGCGTCGTGTGGTCTGCATCTTCATTGCTCGGCACAAGTCAAGACGGTGACTCCCTCAAGATACATGATGCTCGGAGACTAGTTGATGAGGACATCACTCCATTGAATGCACAAGATGATCCTTCGCTGGACATTCAAGGTCCAATCACAAGAGCTCGCGCACGATAATTAAATTTACAGGTGAGCTCGTTCTTAAGGAAGTCTTTTTATGATTTGGAGAATAGACTGCTACCTAATGATTATATTGTACTTAAGAATCATGGAGAGGACCAAGGGATGCATAAGGGATGGCTTGGAGGCATGGAGGACCAGCAAGGGCGCCCAAGTCAAGGTGGAGGCCCAAACCGAGTCGACTTCGAGCCTGTTTCAGAGTCCAAGACTAGTGTGGAGTAAAGTGGACGCCCAGGACGCATCCGGACTCCATTTTTGATGATCCACCTATGGATGGAAAGATAATTTCATAAGAAAGCCAATGGTGTTGGTTTTAGGTCAAAATTCCTTTGGAGTCATCAGAAAACATTGAAACAAGTTAGCATTCAGAATCTGTTCCGGTGCTGCATCACTGTTTTTGGTTCGTTGGGCCGTGTATCGTTGTTGAGCCCATTAGGGGGCGCGTCCAGGGGTGGCGACGACCCTTAGACCTCTATAACCAGCCGCCGCCTCTCTCGTTAGGTTTTGGAGTTTTGCTTAGATTATTCTGTTCACAACAGTTTTGTCGTGCCGTCGGTTTGTGAGACCCCAACTCGTGAGATTAATCATTCATCTGCAATTGGTTGCATTCTTTCATGTTCTTGCTTGTGTTCTTCGATTAGCAGGCAAAGGACTCAGTCTTCTTGGTGAGGCCGACTGTGCTTCGATGGTCGATAACCAGAGGAGACGTGGTGCTGTGATTGCGGGGTTCAAAGCCGAGTTGTTCGGAAGCCGGATCGAATTGTGTCGTGATTCCACCAAATCGAGAGTTATTAGAACCTTTCGGAAGATCGGGAACCCTAGTTCACATCGAGTGGTATCAGAGTTTTAGGTACACCATCAGGTTCACCCTTACCCTAGTTTAGTTTGTTTTCACCTTCATCCTATAATCCAAAAAAAAGCCAAAAACAGTTTAGTCTAGGTATTTCCCTTATCCCAGAACCACGTTTGGCCTTTGCATAGTTCTTGTCAGATTCCGTAGTGTCGAATTTGTGTCCTGGTCAGGGTCTTGTTGCTGGTTAGGTTGTGTTAGAGTCCAGTCGTGTGTTTTTCCCCATCGTTTCCATTCAACACTGTCCCCTTCCACCGTCCCAAACAACAAGTCGAATCCACCATATTACTCAACTTGCCCCGCTAGCCGCCTTGTGTCAATTCTCGCCACCGCGCAAACCCTAGATAGGTCGCCGACCGCTCTTTGTTGCTTGCATCGCTGCCCTCCTTGCATCATCAGCCGAATACCTACTGCTGTGATCGGTGTTGGAGTTTAGGGACGCTTCGCCCTAACTGCCGCCGCCGTGTTGTGCCTTTCGAGAAACATAACTTCAGATACCTTCGGTAAAACAGGCATAACTTTTGACTCGTTTATCAGAAAAATTTGAAATTTTTACAGCAGTTTCTTGACTCCATTTAGAGCCGACTCAAACTGCCTTCAGCCTGTTTGGTCCAGTTAGAATTGCCAAAATAATTTGGTAAAATAAAAAAAATTGACAAGGTTCTTGCACGCTTTTCAGAGAACGTGCTGATTTTCTGTAGACCACATTCCACCTCTGTTGTAGGTGAAAATTTTTGTGGTTGCATCTTTTGTCATACTTGTTCAGAGAAAAATTTAAAAAAATAGTAAAAAAAGTTTGTTCAGAGAAAAAAAAGGAAAAAAAGAGGAAAAACAAAAAGGAGTTGCTTGTTCTGTGATTGCGTGTGCTACATTGTGCTTTGTGCTTCATTCATACTTGTCTCTCCATCATACTTGTGCTTCCTTTGTCCTTGTTCACACATATTTGGTACTTGGAACACGTTAGGCCAGCAACGAGAACAAGTAATTGGTACTATAATTCAATATTACTTTCTGTCTTTGAATTGTGTACCACTCACATATTTTTTGGCCAGCCTTCCTAAGCCCCACATATACTTCTAGATAGCAAAAGTTGCGACACCCGTAATCTCAGCGCTACGTCTTTCAGGTATCCGTGCCTTGCTGGTAAGAACCGGTCGGAACTTGTTAAGGTGTTGCCTTTTGCTCTAAATTTGAGAGGCATCATTCCACATTTGTAGAGGATTATTAGGGATAACTTTCACCATTTGCTACTTGTGTTTTGTGTCTACAATGGCAGGTGATGAGGGAGAGAATTCACCCAAAGAGTTTTCAGAGTGTGTCAGCCAAGAGCAACTACAATCAGTTATAAACAATGCTCAGAAGGACTTGAACGAGACAGTTACCAAGGCTGTAACTGTTGCACTTATTGATCTCAAGATTAGCAACACCCTTGAGAGATTGGATAAATGATTGTCCACGCTGACTGATAGGGTAACTGCTTTAGAAGAACCGCCACCACCTGAAGAAAATAATGATGGCGGCAATGCTGACGATAAGGTATATGATGCTGATGATAATGTTGATAGAGCAGCGACCAAAGAAAATAGATTACGTCATCGTCTTCGCACAAATACCACAGGTATGGGTGGCGCTCACCATTTCAACCGCCACTGAGGTAATCGTACTCATGCTCCCGATGATCCTTATGCTAAGGTTAAATTTACCATACCTTCTTTTTGGGACATTATGATGCCGAGGAATACCTTGATTGGGAGATGACAGTAGAGCAAAAATTCTGTGCCCATCTTGTGCCTGAGCAACATCGTATTAGACAAGCCACTAGTGAATTTAAAGATTTTGCTATCATTTGGTGGACTGGTTTAGTTGCAGATAATTTCCAACCTCATACATGGGAAGAACTTAAGTTTGCTATGCGTGATAGATTTGTGCCACCATCATATCATAGAGACCTACGTAAAAGACTAATGCGATTAGAACAGGGACATAAATCTATGCAGGATTATTATGGTGAACTTCAGAAAGGTTTGATGCGTTGTGGCATAGTGGAGGGAACTGAGGATTCTATTTTTCGTTTTTATGCGGGTTTGAGGGAGGAAATTCAGGACATAGTTGATTATAAGGAATTCAACACTGTCAACCAGTTGTTTCAATTTGCTATGCTTGTAGAGAAGGAATTGCAGGGGTGACATAAGCAGGCCAAGAGCAAGGCTGGCACCTCATACACACCACGCACGGGAGCATCATCGGGGTTTCCCAAGGCGTCCTCCTTCCGCGCGCCTCTACCAGCGAACAAGAGGACGTCTTCTGCGCAACCTTCTGGTTCAGGTAAAAATTTAGTGCAGGAACCATCGAAGAGTGCATCTTCTGTTGCGTCAACGGGACGCACTCCTAGCATTCAGTGTCATCGGTGCCATGGTTACGGACATGTGCAAAAGGACTGTCCAAGTCAGCGGGCATACATTGCTATAGAGGATGGGTACATCAGCACCTCTGACGTGGAAGATGATGATGAAGAACAAGATGTTCAAGAAGAAGGTGAGGTCTTTGGTAGCAAGGACACATCAGCCTACATGAGTGTCATTGTGCAGCGAGTGCTTAGCGCACAAGTACAACAACCTAAGAAGCTGCAACGCCACAATTTGTTCCAAATATTCTTTGTCATCAACAACCGGTGAGCACGTGTCATCATTGATGGGGGTAGCTGCAATAATTTGGTGAGTTTAGATTTGGTCAAGAAGCTTGACTTGTCTACACGCCCACATCCCCATCCGTACCATATTCAGCGGTTGAATGATTTTGGTAAGGCTAAGGTAACAAAAACTTGTAGAGTTTCTTTTTCTATTGGTACCTATGTTGATTCCGTTGATTGTGAAGTAGTTCCTATGGAAGCTTGTTCACTTTTATTGGGTCTCCCTTGGGAATTTGATAATGATGCTGTTCATCATGGTAGAAGTAATACATACACTTTTGTTCATAAAGGAAAGAAAATTACTTTGGTGCCAATGACCCCAGCTGAAATTGTACAAGCTGATAAAGAACGAGATGCTAGTTTGCATGATGTTAAATCTGAAAATCAGCAAGTTGCAAATTCTATTTACCCACCTAAAAAGGATAAGTTCACACCTAATTCTATGGTTGAGGAAATTAAATTGAAGGGTGGTGTTATGCTTGCAAGAAAATGTGACCTTGCTGAAATTTCTGATGATGATATTTGCTATACTTTGGTTTGCAAACGAGCTTTGTTTTCTCTTGATGATGTTGTTAGTTCGAGACCTCCTGCGGTCACTAACCTTTTGCAGGAGTATGAGGACGTTTTTCCAGCTGAGATACCCCCGGGGCTGCCACCTATGAGAGGAATAGAGCATCAAATTGATTTGATTCCGGGAGCGACATTGCCAAACCGTGCTGCTTATCGAACCAACCCTGAAGAGACTAAGGAGATTCAGCGACAAGTCCAAGAGCTTTTGGACCGCGGGTATGTACGAGAAAGCCTTAGTCCTTGTGCTGTTCCTGTGATTTTGGTTCCTAAGAAAGATGGTTCTTGGCGCATGTGTGTTGATTGTAGAGCCATTAATAATATTACTATTCGATATCATCATCCTATTCCTAGGCTTGATGACATGCTTGATGAGTTATGTGGCTCTGTAATTTTCACTAAAATTGACTTGCGTAGTGGGTACCACCAGATTAGGATGAAACTTGGAGATGAATGGAAAACAACTTTCAAAACTAAATTCGGATTATATGAGTGGTTAGTAATGCCTTTTGGTTTAACTAATGCACCTAGTACTTTTATGAGATTGATGAATGAAGTTTTAAGGGCTTCTATTGGGCGATTTGTGGTAGTTTACTTTGATGATATCTTGATTTATAGCATGTCTTTCGATGAACATATGGATCACTTGCGTGCTGTTTTTAATGCTTTACTCGATGCATGCTTATTTGGTAACCTTGAGAAGTGCATCTTTTGCATGGATCGAGTCTCTTTTCTTGGATATGTTGTTACTCCACAGGGAATTGAGGTGGATGAGACAAAAATTGAAGCCATTAGGAGCTGGCCAGTACCCCAATCCATCACACAGGTGAGGAGTTTTCTTGGTCTTGCAGGTTTCTACCGCCGCTTTGTCAAGAATTTCAGCACCTTTGCTGCCCCATTACATGAGTTGACAAAGAAGGGCGTGGTGTTCCAATGGGGTAAGGCGCAAGAGGAGTCATTTGAGACGTTAAAAGATAAGCTTACACACGCACCATTGCTGCAACTTCCAAACTTTGGTAAGACTTTTGAGTTAGAATGTGATGCTAGTGGAGTTGGCATTGGAGGTGTTTTGATGCAAGATGGTAAACCTGTGGCATACTTTAGCGAAAAATTGCATGGTCCTGTTTTAAATTACTCTACGTATGATAAAGAATTGTATGCTCTTGTACGTTCTTTAGAGACGTGGTGCCATTATTTGTGGTCTAAGGAATTTGTTATACATTCAGATCATGAATCACTTAAGTATCTTCATTCTCAAAATAATCTGAATCGTCGACACGCTAAGTGGGTTGAATTTATTGAATCCTTTCCTTATGTTATCAAACACAAGAAAGGAAAGGATAATATAATTGTTGATGCTTTGTCTAGATGATATACTATGTTGTCCCAACTTGATTGTAAGATTTTTGGGCTTGAAACAATAAAAGAACAATATGCGCTTGATCCTGATTTTAAAGATGTGTTGCTGAATTGTAAAGAGGGCCGTACGTGGAACAAGTATGTGATAAATGATGGATTTGTGTTTAGAGCTAACCGTCTATGCATTGCAGTTGGTTCTGTTCGTCTTTTGTTGCTACAGGAAGCGCATGGAGGAGGCTTGATGGGCCATTTTGGTGCTAAAAAGATAGTAGCTATTTTGGCCACACATTTCTTTTGGCCACAGATGAAGAGAGATGTTGAGCGGTTTGTGGCACGTTGCACCATATGTCAAAAAGCTAAGTCTCGCTTGAATCCACATGGGTTGTATATGCCTCTTCCTGTTCCTTCTATTCCTTGGACAGATATTTTGATGGACTTTGTTTTAGGATTGCCTAGGACCAAGAGGGGAAGGGATAGTATTTTTGTGGTTGTGGATCGATTTTCTAAGATGGCACATTTTATACCATGTCATAAAAGTGATGATGCAACTCATATTGCTGACCTTTTTTTCCAAGATATTGTTCGTTTGCATGGTATGCCGTCTACTATTGTTTTAGATCGCAACGCCAAATTTTTGAGTCACTTCTGGCGAACTCTATGGAATAAGTTGGGCACAAAATTGTTGTTTTCAACAACTTGTCACCCACAAACAGATGGACAAACAGAGGTAGTGAATTGCACTTTGGGCACCATGCTGAGAGCTGTTTTGAAGAAAAATTTAAAGATGTAGGAAGAATATTTGCCTCATGTGGAGTTTTCTTACAATCGGACGACACATTCTACCACCAAGGTAAGTCCTTTTTAGGTAGTGTATGGTTTTAACCCTCGTGCTCCAATTGATCTTTTGCCTTTACCTACCAATGAAAGAACGCATAGTGATGCTAGTGCACGTGCTGAATTTATTCGTAAGTTACATGAAACCACTAAAGAAAATATTGAAAAGATGAATAAAAAGTATAGAATTGCTAGTAGTGAAGGTAGAAAAGAACTTAAACTTGAACCAGGTGATTTAGTATGGTTACATTTGAGAAAAGATAGGTTTCTAGAGCTGTGTATGTCAAAATTAATGCCAAGAGCTGCCGGTCCTTATAAAATTATTGAGAAAATAAATGATAATGCATACAAACTTGAGTTGCCACCCGAGTTCGGGGTTAGTCCTTCTTTCAACATTTTAGATTTGAAGCCGTATTTGGGAGAAGAGGATGACCCTGAGTCAAGGATGACTCCAATTCAAGAGGGGGAGAATGATGAGGACATCACTCCATTGAATGCACAAGATGATCCTCCACTGGACATTCAAGGTCCAATCACAAGAGCTCGCGCATGACAATTAAATTTACAGGTGGGCTCGTTCTTAAGGAAGTCTTTTTATGATTTTGAGAATAGATTGCTACCTAATGATTATATTGTACTTAGGAATCATGGAGAGGACCAAGGGATGCATAAGGGATGGCTTGGAGGCGTGGAGGACCAGCAAGGGCGCCCAAGTCAAGGTGGAGGCCCAAACCGAGTCGACTTCGAGCCTGTTTCGGAGTCCAAGACTAGTGTGGAGTAAAGTGGACGCCCAGGACGCATCCGGACTCCGTTTTTAATGATCCACCTATGGATGGAAAGATAATTTCTTAAGGAAGCCAATGGCATTGGTTTGAGGTCAAAATTCCTTCGTAGTCATCAGGAAACATTGAAATAAGTTAGCGTCCAGAATCTGTTCTGGTGCTGCGTCACCGTTTTTGGTCCATTGGGCCGTGTATCGTTATTGAGCCCATTAGGGGGCATGTCCAGGGGTGGTGACGACCCTTAGACCTCTATAACCAGCCACTGCCTCTCTCGTTAGGTTTTGGGGTTTTGCTTAGATTATTCTGTTCACAACAGTTTTGCCGCGCCGTCGGTTTGTGAGACCCCAACTCGTGAGATTAATCATTCATCAGCAATTGGTTGCATTCTTTCGTGTTCTTGCTTGTGTTCTTCGATTAGCAGGCAAAGGACTCAGCCTTCTTGGTGAGGTCAACTGTGCTTCGATGGTCGATAACCAGAGGAGACGTGGTGCTGCGATTGCGGGGTTCAGAGCCGAGTTGTTCAGAAGCCGGATCGAATTGTGTCGCGATTCCACCAAATCGAGAGTTATTAGAACCTTTCGAAAGATCGGAAACCCTAGTTCATATCACTAGCTGTGGGGGTATAGACCCCATATACCCTCATGGCTGGACTTTGGGCTGCTCGGTACAAGACGACCTAAACCAAAAAATGGAGCCTGCTCCATCATCACCCTAATCGGTGGACCGAATGATGAGACAGAGCCCATGGTCCGCTACCGCTAAGGTCGGTGGGCCACACGGGAGCCTAAGGCTGCTTGGCTCGCAAGGAGTCTTAGTCGGTTAGATCTTCGTGTCCTCCAAGGATGTGGCGCAATGTAACCGACCATAAGGAAACCCTAGATATGTAACCTTGTCCCTGACTATATAAGGCGGACAAGGACCCCCTAGAACATAGAACCTTTCATCTCATTGTACTCCAGTACTCATCAATACAGCAGGAGAGACGCAGGACATAGGGTATTATGCTCCCGAGTGGCCTGAACCTGGATAAACCCTGGTTGTTCTGGTTGTTTGTCTTGCGTCTCACCTCTCGATCGTAGATCTTGGCACGCCCTCATTGCAATCTACTACCTCACGGCATCCCGTGGTAGACTGCTAAGGATATTTCAACGACACCATGCACTGCCATATAATCTCACCTGACTACCACCAGAGGTAAATTGTTTAGTTTGGAACTTCAATTTGAATATTTATGCTCTGTTGATGTGATGATTTTGATAATCTTGATGGTCTGACCATCAAAAATTGCTTGGTCAGGACCGAAAGACTTTCTTCTCCATAGTGCCGGTGTAGCCGTGGCCTCAGGGTGAGGGGTAGGCCAACCAGCGAAGAACTGCGGAGGCCCACTACCAGAGCTAGGCCAGAGCAGGGCAGGAGACGCTAGTTGTCTCTGACTCTAATGACAAAAAAGTCCCTACTACCCAAGGAAGTCACCGGGCTATGGGCAAATGGCCCATGTTAGCCACGGCCAAGAAGAAGAAGCCCTCCTCTATGCAAACCGGGGGCAAGCTGAACCTAGACGGCGAAGAGGGGGAGCAAGAAGAGGTGTGCCCCGAGTACCCCAGAGTCATCAGACTCTGAAGATACTGTGACGCTGAAAGAGCGAGCACAGAAGCGTCAGGCCCATTCGGCTCCATCAAGGGGATCACCAAGGCCCCAACCGACTACAACACCTAGAAGGTCTGGGTGGCACACGCCGCCACTGCCGCCTCCTCAACCTCAAGGTGAAGCTCCATCTACCACTCGGCCGAAACAGGCCGGGACATCAACGCCTCCACCACCATCACCGCCAACCACATCACAACGGAGGTGCCACCTCAAACCAGAGTTGCTGCATCGCTAGTAATGGGGACGGGGGTCCCGATCTTCCGTCAGGTTCAAGATAAACAACGATTTGGGCGGAAGCGACACACCAATCCGGCTTCAGATCACAAAGACCCGAACCCTGCAATCTTAGCACCATGAATCCTCTGGTTATCAACTGTGTCACCAACCGGCTGACCTCGCCAAGAAGGCTAATCCCTGCTGCGAATCGAAGAACACAAGTAAGAACAAGATAAAGCGCAACTCAATTGAAGTGACAATTGCAGATAAATGATTAAGCACTCGAAGTTGGGGTCTCGCAAACCGATAACGGCGACTGTTCAAAGACAGATTGATCTAAAGCAAAACCCCCAAACCCTAACGTAGGTGGTGGCTATTCATAATATAGCCTAAGGGGCGTCCAAGGACCCCTACTCACGTCCATACGCAGCCCCGACACAATACAAGGCCCAAACAGCCCAAAAGACGGCGACACAGCGCCCTGACAGATTCTAGACATCAAACTGTTTCGATGATTCCTGATGACTCTGGATGAATTTGGGCCTCCAATAAGATTCATTGGAAAGGTCTTCTCGTTATCTTTCTTTAGAGTACAAGAACGTCTAATTCTGAGTCCGTATGTGGCCTGGGCGACTGTTTTAGTGCTGACTGGTCCTGGAGCCCGAGATGGACTCGAACTTGACATGTATTGGGCCTGCAACTTGGCTTGGACGCCCATGCTGACCTCCAAAGGTGGTGGCCAAGGTGGAGGACATCCAAGGGCTTCCTTGATGTGTTCTTCAACTCTTTGGGGCATGCTTCCACTTGGGCCAGGGTCCCAATGATGGATAACAAGCCCATCACAATGACGTAGCTCCCTATAGAAACAGCGATGGAGTGTCTTGTTCTTTTGACAGTCTTGCCAATATGATATGGAGATGGGACCAGACCTATTTGAAAGCCTATCAAACAAGCTTTTCATCAAGTGCTCATTGACCTCATTCGCACTCAAGACGGATGAGTTATGGCCTTCCCAATGAAGCACTATCGTGCTACCGATGAACCGACTGTTGGATTTTGATGAGTTTGCACTTTGAGACACATTTGTACCTACACTCAAATAAAACCATATACATGTGGAACCAAATGAGTTGTACCAAAAATCACTATGCACATGTAAGAATGAGCTCACCTTATCTTTAGCCTCCACGGGTATATCCATAGGTGTCATGTCCTCATCAGCTGGCGCCTCAGGAGAGAGCCAAAGGGCCGATTTCTCTAACGCGCTTGATCGGGACGAGCAAGACGGGCAACGCGTCGGACCAAGCCCCCGAGCCACCCCGCGGCTGACTACCGAGCAGGCAACCACCAGCACCGCGATGGAGTCCTCCGAGCAAAGGGAGGCAACTGGCAGCACTGCAATCCCCACCCGACCAGCCCCGACGCTGAACCGTTAGCCGAAAAGGCAGTTTCAGAGCCGACAGGGCTAGAGCTGGTCGGGTGCCGTGACGTGCGTCAGACCAGGCAGGCTCGAGTAGGCTAGCACCACCAGAGGTGGAGGAGGTGCCGCGGGTGCCAAAAATGCCATGTATAGACATCCCTGTGCAATGAGTGCATACCACGCGCAAGCATGGGAAAGATGACTTTGTGACATATGAAGAGATTCCGAATGACATCATCGACATGGGCATCACGGACATGATGGAGGTGCTGCTGGATAGGATCAAGGTAATGATGATCACCATTCTTGGTTTGCTGTTTATGTCGTGTTTGTGAAAGTAATCATGTTTGTGAACATGTGTCATGCACAGTCACTGCAGGAGACCAACTCTAAGCGGGGCAAAACCATTGACCGCTTCGCCGCTACCTGGGAGGAGTGCAAGACCCTTAGGATAGCCAAAGCCAAGCTAGAGGCGTAGGCTAAAGTTTCCTAGGAATGGGAGCTAGAGCGGGAAGAAGAGGTTGCTGCCCTGCACCGAGAGGTGGATGCCCTGAAGGAGAAGAATGAGGGTAAGTCATGACTCCTACTCAGTATGTGCTGTGCGTCGCTACATACTTATGCGCGATTCTTGCAGAGTTGAGTGGCCAGAACAAGGCCATGGCCGAACAACTTGCCAACCTGCTGGGCCAGAAGGAGGCTGCTGAGGAACAAGCAGTGGAGCACCAGAAGCAGATTGCTGAGCTCACTGGTAGGGAAGACAACGTAGAGTTGTTATATGTAGTCTGCTGCATAATGGATGGAACAAGGTATGCTAAACACCATGTATTGTTTCTGCAAATGTGAGGGAGTGCCACATGGCCCAATTTCAGGTGCTGGAGGACACCATCTCCGTCCTCCAAGAGAAGATAAGAGCTATGCGCGAACACATCAAGCCAACCTTGAGGGCTATCTTCCAAGGAGAGGAGCACCCTGTCGACCCCGTGGGTGAGGTGGTGGTTGTCCAAACCAGTGCTTGAGGCTGTGGCCAGTGCTGCAGGGGTTCGTTGCGGATGCTGGGCACTACACAATTGCCACCGCGCTTGCTGTGGTCCGCTCCAGGTACCTGGAGGAACAGCTGGAATAGGATGCGCAAGGCATTGCGCCAGAGCTGAATGAGCACAAAGCTGAAGACCTCCAAACCACCTCTGAGCCAGCTGCCACTACCCTTGTTACTGATATGACACTCGTTGAGGATCCTGCAGAAGATGATGGTGATCAGTAGGCCCCAAACAATGTATATGTGATGGAGAAACATTGCTGATATGACGCTCTTTGAGGATCCTATAGAAGATGATGGTGATAAGTAGGCCCCAAACAATGTATATGTGATGGAGAAACATTGTTTATAAGTTGTGCTAAGCACGGGGTGCTCGTAAATTTTTAAGCCTTTTGATGCAGACATGGTAGGCATGTTTAAGCGGGCGATAAACATGTTGTCATTTTTTAGATGCAATTTAATGCATAGTTTGTTTTTCAAAAATATGTTGCCAATTAAGTTTTACCCCCACCCTCAAAGCGAGCTAACCCTACCATAACTAGGGATGCACTAGTGAACAGCGTAGGACTACCAGGATCACTAGGTACCTAGCACCTAGTCGAGCCGTTCTTGTCGAGCCGTTCTTGTCGGGTAGAAAGCAAAGTTTAATTGTGACTTATGCAGGGTGCATGTATGGGATGTATATGCACAAGAGCAAATTTGAGATAGGAAAAGAGACAAAAGATGAATTTTATTAGATACCAAATAAGAAACTGGGTACATATCTTATTCTTATGGATAGAAGCGTATGAGGTGATCGATGTGCTAGGAGTTGCTCTCCTTGACACTCTTCATTGTCTCCAACCGATAGGATGTAGGGCATGTGACACCCTTAATCCTAAATGGCCCTTCCCATCTTGATGACAATTTGTGCAGACCATCTTCTTTCTAGTTTCATTGTAACACTTGGTCGCCAATCGCGAACAGCCTGCATTTGACATTTCGGTTAGAGTACCGACGCACTGAGGCCAAGTACTTAGCCGTCCGAGCACAGGATTCGAGTGCCATCTCCTCCTTGGCAATGACACCTACTTCTCGGGCATCATTTGAGGCTTCCTCGTCATAGTGGAGAACCCATGGTGAGAGGTGAGCAACCTCAGCTGGTAGGACAGCTTTGGAAACAAACACCATAAGGTATGGGGAAACTCCAGTGTTAGGACTGGGTTGGGTACGAAGACCCTAAACCACTGCAGGCAGTTCTTTGAGCCATCGACTAGGTTGAGGTCTTCATCATCCCAGCATACCCTTTTGTGCAAAGCATCGATGATCATGCCGTTGGCTCGCTCCACTTGTCCAAGGATGAGCGATGGACACATACTTGACCTTGATGTTGTTATCATCACAAAAGTCAAAGAACTCATCGCTGGTGAAATTGGAGCCTAAATCGGTGATGATGGTGTTGGGTATGCCAAACTGGTGGATGACATCGTTGACATGCTACACTACTTTCTCTGATGAGGCTTTTTTGACAGCTTTCTACTCAATCCACTTAGTGAACTTGTCGATGAGCACAAAAACATATCTGTGACCTCCAGGTGCTTTCTTGAAGGGGCCGATCATGTCAAGTCCCCAACACGAGAACGGCCAAGCAACCGGGATGGTCTGCAGTTCATGTGCGGGGACATGAATCTACTTGGTGAACATCTGGCAGTCTTTGCACCGGCGCACGTAGTCTTCTACATCAGAGATGACAGTAGGCTAGTAGAACCCTACTTAGTAGGCTTTGCCGACCAGCATCCTGGATGCAGCATGGTTACCACAAGTGCCTGCATGAATATTTTTTAGAAGTTCTTGGCCCTCCTCGGGGGTAATGCACTTCTAGTATATCACAGACCTTGGGCCTTTGTGCATCAACTCACCGTTGACCATAAGGTAAGCACGAGCTCTGTGGACCAGCTACTGGCGTTCGATTTTGTCATTAGGAACAAGGTGGTCATTCAAGTATTTGACAAAGGACTCTCTCTAGTCTTGCTGGGGAGGTGCCTCCAACCTGGCTGGCACGTCAGCCGGTGGTGGCTTGCTACCTTCATCAGATCCCTGCTGGCTGACGTGATCGTCTTCTATCACTTGGTATGTGCCACTGAGCACTGCTACGAGCTGGTCCATATCAGGACTAGGTACGGGTGCTTCGTAAGCCTGATCGAGGATCGAAGGCTTAATTAGATCTTCAACGAAGACACTAGGTGGTACCTCAGCTCGGGATGATCCAAGCTTGGATAACTCATCAGCACCTATGTTCTCAAAATGAGGTATGTGATGGAACTCCAACCCATCAAACTTGTTCTCTAGTTTGCGGATTTCGGCTACGTAGGCGTCCATCTTTTCATTGACAATGTCCCAGTCTTTGCTGACTTGTCGGATTACCAGAGTAGAATCCCCGTACACCAGGAGGCATTTTATGCCGAGCTCGACTACTATGCAGAGGCCATGAAGGGCAGCTTCGTACTCGGCCATGTTGTTAGACGCCATGAAGTGGATACGCAAAACATAGCAGAGCATGTCCTTGGATGGAGATATGAAATAGACCCCTGCTCCGGCGCCCTCAATGTTCAAGGAGCCATCGAAGTACATCTGCTAGTGGTCAGCAGAAGTATCGGCCAGGGCAGGTTAAGGTCCGACCACTCCACAATGAAATCGACCAGGGCCTGAGACTTCACACTAGTATGACTGCAGAAACTCAGTGTGAACTCGGAGAGATCTAACACGTATTTAACAATACGGCCACTGGCGTCTCTATTACGGAGGATGTCGCCTAGCGCGGCTTCCGTGACCACCATAATTTTATAAGCATGGAAGTAATGAAGAGTTTACGCTTGGTAATCAGGAGTGTGTAGAGGAACTTCTGGACGTGATTGTAGCACTGCTTGATCTTGTTAAGGACTTTGCTGATATAATAGACTGGGCGCTGTACTCCGTAGACGTGCTCGAGTTCTTCACGCTCAACCACAATCACAGTGCTGACCACATTAGTCATGGCAGCAATGTAGAGGAGGAGCTCCTCGCTCTCTTGTGGGACCATGAGTACTGGGGGATTCGCGAGATACTCCTTGAGCTGCGTGAAAGCCTCGTCAGCCTCCTTCATGCACTCGAACTTCTCCTTAGCTTTGAGTAGCTTGAAGAAGGGAAGCCCTTTCTCGCCCATCTGGGAAATGTAGCAACTTAGGGCCGCCATGCACCTGGTTAGCTTTTGGATGTCTTTGATGTTCCGTGGTCGTTGCAGATCTAGCACGATTTGGAACTTCTCAGGGTTCGGGTGTATGCTGTCTTGACTAACAACATTGCCGAGCAAGATCCTGAAGGGGACGCCAAAGATGCATTTGTTAGGATTTAGTTTCCACTAGAACTTGTTTAGGGCCATAAAGGTCCGTTCAAGGTTTGCTACCAGCGTACTAGATTCCCTAGTCTTGACCACCACATCATCCACATACGCCTCAACAAGGTCATCAGCGGTCTCATGCTCGAGGCAGGCCTGGATGGCCCGCTGGTAGGTAGCTCCGGTGTTCTTGAGGCCAAATGACATGGTCGTATAGCAGAAAGCACCAAAGGGGGTGATGAATGCGGTCTTCTCCTGGTCCTCCTTTTTGAGGGCTATTTGATGGTAGCCCAAGTAACAATCTAGGAAAGAAAGCAACTTGCAACCTATAGTAGAATCTATGACCTCGTCGATTCGAGGGAGATTGAAAGCCTGTTTAGGGCAGTGTTTGTTGAGATCGGTGTAATCAATGCACATTCTCCATTCATTATTCTTCTTGAGTACAAGAACCGGGTTGGCTAACGCACATACACCTCTTTGATAAAGCCAGCTGCTAGAAGCTTAGCTACTTCTACACTAATACTTCCTTGCGGTCATGAGCGAACCTTCACATTTTCTGCTTGATCGGCTTAGCAATCTTTGAGACATCAAGGTAGCGCTCAGCCTTTTCCCTGGGAACACCAGACATATCTACGGGTTTCCACGTAAACATGCTAATGTGCTCCAGAAGGAACCCGATGAGTGTGTCTTCCTATTTGGGAGAAAGGTCAGCCCCGGTTGGGTCGAGTTGGATCACCTTATGCTGCTTGACCTTGTTGGCAGGGTGCCAAGTAGACTCGATGGGACCTCGAGGTCCACGGGGGCATCTCCTTGACCCCTAGGCTGGTATGCTTTAGGGAGTGCTTCAGATCCTAGAATTCTATGGCTGTGTAGGCGTCGATTTCACACACCCAAGCCATGTAGATGTTGCTGCGTAGGGATAGGACACCCTACTCGGTAGGAAGCTTGAGCACAAGGTACCCATAATGACGAACTTCCATGAACTTTGCAATCCCTAGCCGTCCAAGGATGGCATGGTAGATGCCCTTAAAGTCAGCCACGATGAAGTTAATGTGGTCGATGCGGAATGGCTGCTTCGTACCAAACTAGATGGACAAAGTGATCTTGCCCGAGGGGGTATGAAGGCTTGCCTAGCATGATGCCCTAGAACGGTGAATCATAGGGCTTGAGGCTTTCCTTCATCAGCCCCAGTTCTTTAAAGGCCAGATATAATAGGATGTTCAGGGCACTGCCACCATCGACGTGCACTTTTTTGAACTAGACACCGTCTATCACCAGGTCAAGGACCAGCAGGAACCAACCAGTATCGAGAATCTTGGCCCACATATCGCTGTGGCTGAACAATATGGGTTGCTCGGACCATGGCTACACCTTGACGTCTGTGACGAGCCCGTCGGATTCCTAGATCGCCACGATGGCCCGTGTGAGTAGCTTCTTGTTGCAGGCATTCTCCAACCTGACCTTACCGCTGAAGATGACAGCAGTTACATTCTTCATAGGATCTCTGTAAGCGTGCTTTGAATCCTAATCTTGAGCTTCTTCCTCATCTATATCCTCCTCTTGGACAGCTTTCTTGGCCTTGGCTTTGGGGGCTGGTCGTGGTTGTTTCCTCGCGATCTTGTCCAGCGCCTCCCTCAAAACCTGACACTCGCCCAACGTGTGAACCTTGCAGGGATGGCGTGGGCAGTCCTGGCTGAGGACCTTGTCGAGCTCTTCGTCGTTCACCCGCTTTTGGCCCTTCACCACGTTGATGGAGGAGTCATTGCGGTTGCGCTGGCCACCTTCATAATTTTCTCGGCCATAGTGCTTGAAGGAGCAGTCGTCGCCCCGGTGGTCGGGGTCGCGGTTGCCACGGTGATTTCCACGGTGATCATCCCGCCGAGGTGGTCGGCGGTCCTGGTTGCTATCATGGTCGTGGTCATCATCATGGCGGTAGTTGCGGGTGGTGGGAATTAGATCCCCTCATGCAGCCCATCGTTCATATGGGCATACTTGTGAGCGATGGCGAGCAGCTCTTCCATGGTTTGCGGTTGCTCTAGGAGAATCTACTTCTTTAGATCCATGCCGTGTTCCTGGACCAGCCCAGCAGTGAAGAGGTCAATCGCTCCTGCTAGGGTAACGCCGGTCACATGGTTCCACGTGTCAGAAAAACGCCAGATGTACTAACGCAGCGACTCGCTCCGGCGATGCCGAACCTGAGCCAAGGCATACTTGGAGCTAGGTTGAATACAGGTGGGCTTAAAGTAATCAATGAACATCTGCTTGAGCTGAGCCCAACTGTCGATGGTACCGGTATGCTAGCGAAGTAGCCAGGAGGTGGCAATATTGCTCAGGACTACCGGGAGGTAGTTGGCCATCACACCCTCGTTGCCACCGGCTGCTCGGATGGCCACTTCGTACAGCATGATCTAGTGCTCAGGATCATTCCTCCCATCATACATTTTGATGTCACCAATCCAGAAGTTCTTTGGCCAGATGACAGCCTTGAGTTTCACCAAGAATGGCTCTGGTCCACCTATGTTCCGGTGAGCCCGATAGCGTTCATTGAGGTGTGCACGGAGGTCATGACTGGGAGATTGTTCGACTTCTTGGTTGCATTCGGGGCAACGGTTGGCCTGCCGCCGACCATCACGCCAGTGATTGCCTTCTTGGCGCTGGTCGTCATGTGGCTCTTCGTGTGGAGCGTCGTTGATGTTGACCTACCGAGGCTGCTCGGGCAGGGGTCCTTCCTGGTTGGACTCGTTGTCAGTGCCACTTTCCATGGGTTGGCGACGACGACTACGTCTGGACCGTCATGACCGATGCGACATGGTAAATGATCCGGCAGAACAGAGCTCAACCACTTCTCTCTCGACGGCGATAGGAAGTCCTTGATGGCCTCGACCCCAGGTGTGTTCGGGGGAAGGTTGTTTAGCCGATCCATAGCCACAGCTATGTTAGCCGTGGGCATCTCATGGATGACTTAGTCTCCGACCATGTTGAAGTCACCATGGAGATTGTGCTGGAGATGACAAGGCTGAGGGCCTGCACTGTTAGCTCCCCGATCAGCTCCGACACCATCGTTGGCAGGGCCATTGCCATTGACGGCTTGAGCCTCAATGAGGCTTCGCCGGTCATGATCGACGTTGTGTGCTTCTCTTTGTACTCTCTGCTCGTCTGTCTCATTCGGGATGGGCAGCTCGTTGGCGCTGACCATGAACACCATGCCATGAAACCCTGGTGGGAATCTAGGGGTGTCAAGTGTCGCACTGGCGGACTAGGTTTGGTGGACCGGTGTGGTCGGGATCTCTGCCTCAACGTTCTCCTGACTTCGAACCTCAGGGCTCTCTTTGTCGGAGAGGAGGAACTCGGTAAGGTCAAAGGATCTGGAGGGTGTATCATCAAGCCTAGAAACCTGGCTGGACATGGCATCGTCCTTGGGGACCATAGCGTCCAACTTGGAGGGGATCTGCCATAGGGCCACCATGCTGACCACGGGTCTAGAGTCCTCAGGTACCATAACTAGATTGGGACCTAGGTTGAGGAGGTGATCATCACATCGTCGGGGAACATTTAGCAAGTTCCATGCATAGGACACGGCCGCGTTGTTAAACCCGTGTGGGAGGATAGGAGGATTGCTCGAGCCAGGGGTGACTAGACCTGCCGACCCTGGTGCAGGCTGCGCCTGCTGTGTGCGACGCTATCGTTAACAGCATGGGTCGGTATGGGTCAGGCCTACGCGCACGCTGGTGCACGTTGATGAATTCATCGAGCTTGACTAGAGGTGGTGCCCAGACAGCATCTAGATTTGGATCTAGTCTGCGCGGGCGGTGAGCCCGATTATGCGCACAGTGCCACTGATGGTGCCCCTGGTCTGGCACCGGTTATTGCTGATGGTGCTACGGCACAGTGGGGTCTCCGCCTCAGCGAGGAGCCAGGGATCCTCCACTGCGGTTAACAGGCGGTGCTCGTGCCGGGGCCAGATTTGGATCTGATCAGCGCGGGCCACCAGCTTGGTGCATACATCCTTGCTGGTGCTGAGCATTGCCATCCTGATGGACAGGAGGCTGCCCTGGTGCCGTGGGCAGATTTGGATCTGCGCGGCATAGTTGGTTGGTGCGATTGCGCCGTTGTGCCTGGACAGGGGTGAAGTCCAAGTACTCAGCTCGAAGGCACACGGGAGTGGTGTCCACGTACTCGAGGAGTTCAGCCAGGCCTGCCCTATGCCAATCAATCAGATCAGAGTTGTCGATGTGCCTCCTCTGGTAACGAGGAAGCTCTCGTGGAAGCGAAGACCCCAGGGGCGGCCCCGAGATCTGGGTTGTTGGTGAAGAAGTCGGTGCAGTCGGCACTAGTGCCGTTGCGTTGCAGCCGGAGCTAGGACCAGCTATGCTACTCCCGTGAACACGAGCGACGTCGCCACACCGGTGGTCCAGGTGAAGGAGCCGATGGTGTGGGAGACGCCCATCTTGAAGTCCATGGAAGCCGGGAATGAAACCATCTTGATCACCTGTTGATCAGATCGCGCACCCCCTACCTGGCGCGCCACTGTGGATCAAATATCCTCGACAGCCTACCAGGGGATACCCCGAGGTAGTAGATTGCAGTGAGGGTGCACTAAGATCTATGATCGAGAGGTGAGATGCAAGACAAACAACCAGAACAACTAGGATTTATCCAGGTTTGGGCCGCTCGGAAGCGTAATACCCTACGTCCTGCGTCTTTGCTGCTGTATTGATGAGTATTGGAGTACAATGAGATGAATGATTCTCCATTCTAGGGGGTCCTTGTCTGACTTATATAGCCAGGAGACAAGGTTACATATCTAGGGTTTTCCTATGGTCGGTTACATTGCACCGCATCCTTGGAGGACATGAAGATCTAACCGACTAAGACTCCTTGCGTGCCAAGCAATCATCAGCTCCCGTGCAGCCCACCGACCTGGGTGGTAACGGACCACGGGCTCTGTCTTGTTGTCCGGCCCACCGATCAGGGTTATGATGGACTAGCCTCCGTCTTCTAGTCTAGGCCGTCTTGTACAAAGCAGCCCAAAGTCCAGCCGTGAGGGTATATGGGGTCTATACCCCCACAAGCACCAACATGGCAATCGCCAACGTGCTAACTGCCAATAGGCCAATCACCACGCTAGGCGTGAACGGGAAGTTGAGCAGCCCTATGACCGCGATCTCCATGAACACCTCGATGAATGATTTCATGCTCGCCAGCATGTGAGCGGACCAACCCCATTCTCGGTATATCTCAAGGCTGTTGACTAGCCGAAAAACTTCCGGATTAGGGACGTCAAGATGTATGATGGACAGGACGACCCCGAGCACTGGATCATGTTGTATGAGGTGGAGGTCCAAGCAGCAGGTGGTGACCACTATGTCATGGCCAACTACCTCCTGGTAGTATTAAGCAATGTCGCCACATCCTGGCTGCTCCGCTAGCATGCCGGCAGCATCCATAGTTGGCCTCAACTCAGGCAGATGTTCATTGACTATTTCAAGCCCACCTATGTGCAGTCGAACACTAAGTTTACCCTAGCACAGGTGCAGCATCATCCAAGAGAATCACTGTGATAGTATATCCGACACTTCTCCGATGCATGGAACCATGTGATCAATGTCACCCTGGCTGAAGGATCGACCTCTTCATCACCAGCCTAGTCTAGCCATGTGGTCTAGATCTTAAGAAGGAGTTGCTCCTTGATCAACCGAGAACCAAGGAAGGGTTCCTCACCACTGCCCACAAGTTTGCTCATCTCGATGACGGGCTGAACGAAGGTGACCTTGTCCCTTCAGGTCGCAACTACCGCTGTGATGATGACCATGACCGTGACAGCAATCAGGATCGCCGACCACCTCGACAAGATGATCGTCGTGGCAACCGTCACAAAAACCGCGACCCCGACCACCGAGATGATGACTGCTCCTTCAAGCGTCATGGCCGAGAAGCCTACGATGGTGGTCGGCACAATCACAAGGACTCCTCTATCGATGTAGTGAAGGGCCAGAAGCGGGCAAGCAACAAAGAGCTTGACAAGGTCCTTAGCTAGGACTGCCCTCGCCATACTAGCAAGGGCCACACACTGGGCGAGTGCCGGGTCTTGAAAGAAGCACTCGAGAAGATGGCAAATAAGAAGCCACGCCCGGCCCCAAAGGCTAAAACCAAGAAAGTCATCCAAGAAGAAGATGCAGACGAGAAAGAAGCTCAAGACCAGGACCCAAAGCATGCCTATCGAGATCCTATGAAGAATGTAACCGCTGTTATCTTTAGCGGTAAGGTCGGATTGGAGAACGCCTGCAACAAGAAGCTGCTCACATGGGCCATCGTCGTGATCCAGGAGGTAGACGGTTTCATCACAGACATCAAGGTGCAGCCCTGGTCTGAGCAATCCATATCATTTAGTCGTAGCAATATGTGGGCCAAGATCCCCGATACTGGTCGGTTCCCGCTGGTCCTTGACCCGGTGATAGACAGCGTCCGATTCGAGAAGGTGCTCATCGATGGTGGTAGCACTTTGAACATCCTATTCTATCTGGCCTTCAAAGAGCTAGGGCTATTGAAGGAGAGCCTCAAGCCTTATGATTCCCCATTCTGGGGCATCATGCCGGGCAAGCCTTCATACCCCCTCGGGCAGATCACCTTGCTTGTCGAGTTCGGTACAAAGCAGCACTTCCGTATCGACCACATCAACTTCATCGTGGCTGACTTTGAGGGCATCTACCACACCATCCTTGGTCGACTAGGGAACGCCAAGTTCATGGTGGTTCCTCATTACAGGTACCTCGAGCTCAAGCGACCTACCGAGCAGGGTATCCTATCCCTACGCGGCAACATCTACATGGCTCAAGTGTGCGAAACCGACGCCTACGCAGCTATAGAATTCAAGGATCTAAAGCACGCCCTAAAGCATACCAACCTAGGGATTGTAACAACCCCTGTGTTAACCATATCTTTGAACTGCACATCATGAGCATAATCATATCATTTGCATCAAATCACATTCATGACATGCTTCACTTGCTGTTTGTTTGCATGTAGTTCAAATTGTTTGACCCAGATGCAGAGTTGTGATGAATGCATGCAAATGATTGTGGTTAGGACCTAAACATGTTTAAAAGGGTATTAGGGTCAATGCTTGCTTGGTCGTAAGGTTTCAAAATCAAGTATTGAAAAATTAGGGTTTAAATTACCCTAATTGTGATTGCTCGGCCTTAACTAGAAAAAGTAGCTATATGCTTATCTCAAGTTGGACCCTTAATATGGTTTGTAGAGAAAAATATTTAGAGCAAACTTCCCATTTTCATCAAATCATGAAAATGCTTTTAAGGTCTTCAAAAAGGTCAAAAACAGTTGCACATATATATAAATTATTATTTTTTAAAATGGATTTTTGACCCAAATTCATATTTTCAAATCTATGCCAAATTAGCTAAAACTTCCTATACATGAAATGTTCTACTCATTGAGAGGAACATTTTTTGTATTCAAAGTTTTTTCCAAATTGTGCACGGATTTGGAGCTACAGGCCAAGACATTTTTTTCAGCTCAAGACAAAGTGGTGGGACCCACCGGGCCCCACACATCATCATCACCCTCCTCTCTCTTTTCCTTTTCTGCTCTGTTTTCTCTGCTACCGAGCACCAAGGTGTCATCGACACCACTGGGCCGCTGCTGCCTCTGCCCTCCCCACCACGCCGAGCCTAGCCAGATACTACACGACGCGAGCTACACTCGTGCACCATGCCGTCACCTACCGCCCCGCCCACCATCATTGCGCGTGGCCACACTCATGGGCGAAACAGTCACTGACCGCGTGCCCTACCGTGCACCACCCCTGCCTCAAATAGGATGCCTACTCCTCCTTACTCACTCCTCCTGCACTCGCTCGCTCTCCCACTAAGTGTGGGGTTGACGATGTGGAATAACCATGGGAAGTAATAAATTGATGATGTGGAATAACCATGGGAAGTAATAAATTGAGACTGGGCGAGATTGGTGCTGTGGACAGAACTGGAGGTTCTATGTTGTTTATCCCGTCTATGTCGAACTAGGGCCCCGTCCGATGTCTCGGCCCTCTTGTCATGTTGAACACAGCCCCACACTTAGTTGGCATTATGGAAACCATGAAGCCTAGTAGCATGTTTAGGCTGGGTTTCGACCTACTGAACGCATCGTATTGGAGATGACGTGGGTGATTACAGGGGCGCAGAGAGTAAGCCTGAGGTTGGCGTCCGACTAGTATGCAGCCGGGCGGCCCCTAGGTACGATGGTTCCTGTTGATCCCGTGACTATCTTTTACCAGAACAGTGCAAACGGTGACCTAAGGTGCCTTCGCGCAAGCATGTCTGGGTTTGTGTGGAGAATATTTCACCAGCTGGTTAGGAATCGATTCGAATTGCCATTACTCCTGGAGAGTGAGTACTTGACTTGAGCACCGACATTGTTGTAACAACTTGAACAAAGGGATGAGATGGTTATGATGTTGATGCTAAAAGATGCTCAACCGAAAATGGTTACTTTTCTTGCTTGATAATTACACCATGACTCTTTAGATCAGGTGCTAATCTAGCATGATCAGGTTAATGACTTTAAAATGCAAAGCTAGAAGGTTACAATAATTATTATTAATAAGCTCAAGCTTTAATGCAACGAAATGAGTCAGCTAGCTTACTTATAAAGCCTTGCATACTCCTTGGAGTCACTTTTTTTGGTTTATGACAGGTAAGTCTAGCTAAGTACATTCTCGTACTTAGGGTTTTATTTCCACTTGTTGCAGATCACAAGACTATTGTTGTGGTGACAAAATGGACCTGTATCCCACTACGAGAAGATTAGACCTTGGGCAAGGTCATCTCTTATATCTTGTCTACTTGCTGTTGTTGGATGTCGACCCTAAACTAGCACTGTATTTAAATCATAGTTGTGAGTATATGTTGAAAGTGTATCTACTTTTGCAATTTATTTGCAACTCTAATTATGTACGAAATTTAAGAACATGTGAATGGTAACTGCTGAACTGTGTGATTCCTGGTGTGTCGTTGGAAATGTTTGAAATCTCTTGAGATTTCATGGACTATCGGGTAAATATGAGCACCATGTGCTAACTAAATTGCCTTGGCGGTTTACTTAGTACTTTGGTTTATATTAATTGGGTGGTTCTGTTACAGGGGTTAAGGAGACGCCCCCTGCAGACCTTGAGGTCCCAGTCGGGTCTGCTCAGTGGCTTGCTAACAAGGTCAAGCAGCACAAGGTGATCCAGCTCGACCCAACTGATCCTTCAAAGACGACGAAGATCGGGGCCGACCTTCCCCCCAAATAGGAAGGCGCGCTCATCCGGTTCCTTCAGGAGCACATTAGTGTGTTTGCATGGAAACCCACGGACATGCCCAATGTTCCCAGGGAAAAGGCCGAGCACTACCTTGATGTCTCGAAGACCGCTAAGCCTATCAAGCAGAAAATGCGACGGTTCGCTCATGACCGCAAGGAAGTCATTAGGGTAGAGGCAGCCAAGCTTCTAGCAGTTGGTTTTATCAAAGAGGTGTATCACCCAAAGTGGTTAGCCAACCCGGTTCTTGTACTTAGAAAGAATAATGAATGGAGAATATGCGTTGATTACACCGATCTCAACAAACACTGCCCTAAACAGGCTTTCAATCTCCCTCGAATCGATGAGGTCATAGACTCTACGGTAGGTAGCTAGCTGCTTTCCTTCTTAGATTGCTACTTGGGCTATCATCAAATAGCCCTTAAGAAGGAGGACCAAGAGAAGACTGCCTTCATCACCCCCTTCGGTGCTTTCTGCTACCTGACCATGTCGTTTGGCCTCAAGAATGCCGAAGCTACCTACCAGCAGGCCATCTAGGCCTGCCTCGAGCATGAGATCACCGACGATCTTATCGAGGCATACATAGATGATGTGGTGGTGAAGACTTGGGAATCTAGCATGCTAGTGGCAAACCTCTATGCCCAGTTTAGGACTCCAGGTGGCTTATTTAAGTACTAACTTGGGGGTTGCATCATATTTTCTGTTTGTCATGCTAATACATGATGGATATGTGTGGGGGCCATTCACTTGAATGGTCATGTATGGATCATTTTGCCTCTATGCCAAGGTAAGGTTGGTTCAACACTAAGGTAAGTGTGAGTTGTGAGAGCATGATTGGATACACTGCCGATCTAGGGGAGTGCTTATATGGTGCTGAATTATATACATGTTCACACATGTTTATATGAAGGTACCCATGTGTGGGTGTCATCTTCTGGTGACTTGTTGGGTAGTATGCATCCATGGGAATGGGTGCGAGTAATCGGTGTTTTCACCTTGTTCTAAAGGTGCGTGGATTTTTCATCGCCTGCATTCATTGGGGGTTTGGGCTGAAATGGAATTTTCTGCAGGTACACTAACTTTGCGGGATCATGTAGCTCGACTAGTTATCGCTATATGAGAGCACGTTCCGTATGCCACCGCTTAGACATTAACTATTATTAATTTGAGGAAGTGAGGACGTACGTAACATGCATGCATCACGACATATGCTCAGCTCATGTCAATTGCATCACTTCTCTCCTTTTAAAAGAATATTTCTTTTTCAGTGAAAATCACCAACTTGATCCCTGTCTCATGAGAGTTGTAATTTAGCTATACAGATGGCACGTCTGAAGCGCATCAAGTCCAATGCAACCAAAGGAAAGGTTTCACATCAACAGCTTGCCACCTGTGAGCCATGTGGTGCCAAAAAGTTTCTGAAGGAATTTGGAATGCCTTCTTTACTATGGTGAATTCTGCACTCTGTGGGCTATCTCACGGGTAAAGAACCTCGCTACCAGTGGAGTAAGGAACTGGAGAGCCAACGTCCAAGTTTGCTCCCTATTGAAGTAGTGATTCCCGCCAAGAGCGAAGATGCGACACTCTGGTGTGGACGTCGGTTCATTCCTTGAGGTAGGAATCCTCAAGAAGGTACGAATGTGGTTGCATACAAGGCCCTGAGAGATTTGCTTAAAAGATGTCCAGACGAGGTTGCTTGTGCCACTGTCGGTGTGTTTCCTAAGGGTGACCCATACCATGTTGTATGGCGTCAGCTTAGTGAGACTACACATATTGATGGTAAAGATGAGGCTGAGAATAGCAATGGCTCTAACTCCATGTTTGCTATGATGAAGAGCTACTCTTGCCTGGAGAATGCATTCGAGTCCCTTAACATGACTTCCTCTATGTCACCTCTGAGAAGCATGAGATAACGATAGAATATGAGGAGAAAGTTAAAAGGGTGACCATGTTGCTTGAGCAGATGATGCTTTCTAAGGATCAGGCTATTCAAAGAGAAAATGCTGCTATCCACGAGACCTTTGTAGCGCAAAGTCAGTTCTTGCAATTGCTTGCCCTACATGGCTAGTGGCAACAGGCCTTAAACACAGTCGTACAACAACGGAATGAAGCCTGGAATGACGAATACCGCCTAAGAGATCAAGTTATTGCCATGGGAGTCATTAATGGTGCTCTACAAGGAGAACTGCATTGGGTCTATAGTCCTACATTGTTCACTAGCACATCCCTAGTTACCCGACAGAGTTAGCTTTCTTCGAGGGTGGGAGACAAAACTTAATTATCGACATAATTTGAAAAACTAACTTCTCTAAATTAAAGCATATAAAAATGGCAAGATGTTTATCACCCGCGTAAACATGCCTACCTTGTCTGCATCAAAAGGCTAAAAAGTTTACGAGCACCCCGTGCTCGGCACAATTTACAAACAGTGTTTTCATCACACACAATGTTCACAGCCTACTAACTACCATCAATATTCTCTGCAGGATCTACAATGAGAGTCACATCAGTAATGAGGGTTGCTGCAGCAGGTGCAGATGTGGTCTGAAGGTCCTCAGCTTCATGCTCTTCAAGCTCTGACGTGATTCCCTGCGCAACCTCTTTAGGACAGACCTCCGGGTACCTGGAGCAGACCATGGCAAGAGCTGTGGTGACCATGTAGCGTCCAACATCTGCAACGAACCCTTAAAGTGCTAGCCATAGCCTCCGGCACTAGTCCTGGACAACCACAACCTCCCCCACAGGGTCGGCAGGATGCTCCTCTCCTTGGAAGATGGCCCCCAATGCCGGCTTGATATGCTCGCACATGGTTCATATCTTCTCTTGGAGGGCAGAGATGGTCTCCTCCAGCACCTGGAACTAGGCCATGTGGCAAACTTTCACATCTACAAAGGCAATACAAGGTGGTTAGCATATCCTGGTCCATCCAGTATGCAACAGACTACATATACCAACTTTACGTTGTTCTCTGTACTAGTGAGCTTAGAAATCTGATTCTGATGCTCCACTGCCTATTCCTCGGTGGCCTCCTTCTGGCCAAGTAGGCTGGCAATTTCCTCGGCCATGGCCTCATTCTGGCCGCTCAGCTCTATAAGAAATGCGCATAAGTATACAGCAAAGCACAACATGTACCGAGTAGGAGTCAGCACTTACTCTCGTTCTCCTGCTTCAGGGCATCCACCTCTCGGTGTAGGGCAGCGACCTCTTCCTCCTGCTCTAGCTCCCGCTACTGGTAGACTTTGGCCTATGCCTCCAGCTCAGCCTTGGCTATCCTAAGGGTCTTGCACTCCTCCCAGGTAGTGGCAAAGCGGTCAATGGTTTTGCCCCACTGAGCATTGGTCTCCTGCAGCAACTGTGCATGACACATGTTCACAAACATGATTACCTTCACAAACATGGCATTTATGGCAAAAAAGCATCGGTGATCAGGGTTACCTTAATCCTATCCAGTAGCACCTCCACCATGTCTGTGATATCTGCGTTGATGACATCGTCAGGGATCTCCTCATAGGACACAAATTTGCCCTGTCCCAGTTTGTGTGTCATGTGGACACACTATTTGAGCAGGTCTGTGTGAGGCATTCTAGGCACCCTCAGCACCTCATCCACTTCCGTCGGTGGAGCTGGCCTTCTCGGGCTGCTTGGTCTGGTGCCCAGCAAGGTAGGCCCCCCGCCGTAGCCTGAACGGGACCACCCGCCTCTCCGATTGATGGGTCGGTGTGGGGGTTGGCCGGGTGGGGGTCGCGTTGCTGCTGGTTGCCTCCCCTTGCACGGCGAACTATGTCATGTAGCCAGTTCTCGCCTACTCGGTGGCCGGTTGTGGGGTGGTCTAGCTGGGAGGAGGGGTCAATGTTGGTGTCAGAGGAGCACGGCTGCAAATCATTCCAAAAAGGCAACATGTTTACAAACAAACACAATAGTCAAGGAGATGCAAGATACACGAATCAGACAACACTTATCTGGCTGGCCGCCGGAACCCTCCCTTGAAGGACAGGCCTGCTCCCCTGCCTGGAGTGCCTGGGCCCCGCCTGTCACCCCGCTGCCATGCCCAAGGACTCGGTCCGACGCCTCGCCCGTCCTGCTTGTCCCGATCGGGCGCATCGAAGAAGTTGGCCCTTTGCCCTTCTCCTGAGGCACCGATGATGCAGCAGCACCGGCTGGAGGCGCCAATGACACAGCAGCACCGGCTGGAGGCACCGCCTCTCTATGCAACACAAGTGGTGGTGACGGTGGTGGTGGTGTTGAGCACCCAGCCTGCTCCGGCCGAGTGGTTGATGTAGTATCCCCCTGAGGAGGGGGAGAAGGTGACGGCCGCACATGCCGCGTAGATCTTCTAGGTGTTGTAGTGGGTGAGGGCCTTACTGCTCCCCTGTCAGAGCCGCCTGGGCTTGACACTTCTGATGATGCTCCTTCAGCATCACGGTGTCGTCAGAGTCTGACGACTCTAGGGTGCTTGGGGCACCCCTCTTCTTTCTCCCTCCTGCTCCACCGTCCAGGTTCAGCCTACCCCCGGACAGCAGAGAGGAGGGCTTCCTCTTCTTGGCCGTGGCTAACATGGGCCGTTTGCCCGCAGCCTAGCGCATTCCTTGGGCAGCAGGGACTTCTCTGTCATTGAAGTCAGAGACAACCAGCATCTCTTGCCCTACTCTGGCCCTGCTCTGGTAGTAGGCCTCCTCAGTCCTCCGCTGGTCGGCGTGTACCTCACCTTGAGGCCACGGCTCCACCAGCACTGTGGAGAAGAACGTCTTCCAGTCCTGACCAAGCAACGTCTGACAGTCAGACCACCAGAATCATTATCATTCACATATCATGGCATAGTATTTCAAATTAAAGTATGGAACTAGTCAGATTACCTCTGGTGGTGGTCGAGTAAGGTTATAAGGATGCGCACGTGTTTCTAGGTAGCTGGTGGTTGGGTCAAACTTCTCAAACAAGGATGACATCCGCCGACTCACCACGTCGGGATCTGACCTCTCTTGGGTCTCCCGTGAAGGGTCCTCGCGGCCGGCGAAGTCATACAGCCAATTCACCCGCTCCTTGCATGACTGGATCCAACGAGTCAACCAATTCCCTGCTACTAGTGCTCCATTGACAACCTTGTTGTTAATCAGCGTCAACAACTCATTCACCTGATGCATTTCATCTGGGGATGGAGGGTCTGACCACTGGGGGTTGAACTCCATCACCTGTGTCACGTTGCATGGCACCCTTTGGCCCTCCACATCCTGGCTCATGTAGAACCAGCGAGTGTTCCAGCCCTTCGGGGCCAACTGGTGCTTGCTCCCTAGCCAGCATGACATCATGCCATCACGGAGGCGCACATAACAACCTTCGACAACCTAGGATCCTCCGGTCTTGACCCCCTTCTTCCTTAGTAGAAAGAAGTGGCGGAACAGATTGAAATGGGGGTCAATTCCTAGGAACATCTCACAGAACCCGATGAAAATGGCAATGGACAAGATGGAGTTGGGGTCCAGATTGCAGATAGACACCATCCAGTAGATACACAGGTCTTGGAGCAACCCATTCACTAGAACCCCCAACCCCCACGTCACCAAGTCCTCAAATAGTATGATTTCCCCTTTGTGGGGCAAGGGGAATCCTCACCTCATGGCTCATGCCAGGCCCCCATCTCAAACGGCGGTAGCAGTCCCTCATCGGCGAGCGCTTGCAGTGACTCCCGCGTTGAGGTCGATTGCACCCAATGCGGCCCCGGTGCACTAGATCCGAAAGTCTTCCCCGCCTTCTTCGCCATCTTCCCCACGGATGGCGAGTTGTGTGGTGAGCGGAGCATGGCAGCGGTGCAGATGCACTAGATGTGCTCGATGGCAGAGTGACGGCGTGTGGATTTGGCACGGAGGACTGGCAGCGGTAGCAGATTTGCTCGGTGGAGGCAGTTACGAGGAGGATGGTGGGTGCAGAGCGCTCAAGAAATGCGTAAGCAGGTTGGTGGAAATGATGGCTATTGGCGGTCCTTATGGATCATTTTTAACTGCCAACTTATACCTAAAAGGAGAGAAACTATCATACCTTGACACATAGACATATGCTATTAACAAAGTTCCACTTGTACCCCTAGTGCTTATGTTTTTACAGGATTTATGGTGAAACAAGTGGAAGTGCACAACACCAATTGGAAAGCGTAAAGGTGAAATGTGAATTCAGAGAATGCGCAACCAAGTTTAGCAAAGAAGCCCACCTTTATTTCATCATAACCATAGGGGAGGTCCAGGCCCATAGGAGAGCCAACCACGCGAAGGCGGTGGCCATTTGGCCCCACCAGGGGGCGGCCGGTCCCGGGGGCAGCCGGTCCCCTGGTGGCCCCTCCCGGGCCTAGTTTTCTCAGGCGGTGCACATGACGGTTCCCTCCAGACGGTCCCACCTATGATAAGCGCAAATGGAAAGTGTAAACCATCCTTTTGAGGTCGGTTTGGATCCTTCCATGTGAGAATGAACCTTTTACATAGAGCCCCTCCTCTCAAGCTATAAAAGGAGGCCTCCTCTCTTCATCATTCATTCATTCACCAACACAAAGAGGTCACAATGTGGAGAGGAAGAGCAAGATCCATTCCATTAGCCTCTAGCTAAATTAGTAGGGAGTGAGAGAGGGAAAGAGCTAGAGTAAGAGTGGAGTTGAAGCAATTCTACCTTCGGGTGGACGAAGTGCCGGGCTTGTCGGCTCTCGCTCCAACTTGTACCTCTATGATCGTCTTACTACTTGAAGTAAGAAGTTCATGTTCAACTTTGGTTTGATTCATTAAGCATGTTACTTTCATAAAGCTACTTGTTTGTGGATCATCGTTCATCCTTTGGACGGATGCTCTAGTAAGAGGACTCCTGATAGAGACGGATGTTCCTGATCACCGCTAGAGTAGTAGTCGCCTTCATAGACGTGGTGTCTAGGTCAGAGTCTACCTTCGTATGTTGTGCGCACCCACGGGCAGAGGGGTAGGTGGCAGGTGGTGACAGCCCTGTCCACTCATACCACATTCCCCCACGTTCGGCCATGGAATAGCGGTGATACTGGTATCGCTTGGCAGACCAAGTGTGTCAGTGGGCCTAAAGCAAGCAAGTAGTGGGAGAGTTATCTTTGCTTAGGGTTTTTTGCCTTAGATGAACATCTCTACCTTAGCTACTCTCCATCTTATCATTCTGGGGGAACTAGTTTAGAGATCTCTTACACTTCCATTCCCTGTGGAAATACGATACCCTGAATACTTCTGGGTGAAGGCTACAACGGTACTTCGTACGCTTGCGAACTTTTCTACTAATGCTAAGAAGCTCCAACAAGATTTCTGGCGCCGTTGCCGGGGAACAGTTGTCGTATTTGTCGCTGAACCTAGTTCACCCATGTGTCCTTGTGTTCTATCCGAAAAGAAAAAATATTTTCTTCTATGTTCATGACCCATCTTCATGAAGCCTATCTTTAAAAGAAATGGGCATTATTATTTTAAAATTGCATGTTCAAACTTTTGCACATGCACAAAAAGATTTTTATCCACTCTCTTGTCAACTTCTCTTGTTTTAGAAAAGCCTTTGAAAAAGTTTTTACTATTCTTGTTCTTTCTTCCTACAATAATGCCCTTTCAAAATTCAAAAGCAAAATATTTCTCTTAAGGACGAGTTCTTGTAGCCACCATAGAAGCCAAAAATAGCTTCTGGCCTCAAGTTTGGCCCTAGCTCTGGCGGTCAAGCTTATGACCATAAAGAAAGAACTACCAGGAGATACCCCGGATTATTAAAATATATATATTTGAAAAAATATATATATAATTTGCTGTCCTTCTACAAAATAAAAATAATTCTTTGCTCAAATGTGTTTAATAAATGTTAGTTTGTTTTCAAAGTTCTACATACAGCATGTTTTGGTTTGAAGTATGGTTTATGCATGATCATATTTTCATGGGCATTTTAATTTAAGCATGGTGCTTAGGTTAAAATGCCTGCCTTGATTAAACGACATGTCTAATCATTGTTCCAAAACTGCAGAGTGTAGGCTTTGAATATAAAAAACTTTAGAGTTATTTTTATCAATAAAAATATTCTATAAAATGGTTTCTACAAAAAGATATTTTGAAAATCTAAAATTTGAAAACTTATCTTTAAAATAATTTCTCTTTACAAAATAAAAGTGTATCTTCATAAAAAAATATTTTATTAACGTCCTCCCTTGTATAATAAAGTTTCGATAAATTTTTGAAAACCAACTAGCTCAATTTGCTTCCTGCATATGTTTTCCAATATGATGATAATAAGGAAAGGTAAGAGCCCTTGCGATCTACCAAACCATAACCATGCAGGAAAACCAGAAATGTTGGGTACAACCCTAATCCTTTGGCTTGGAGCTAGCATGGGGGAGGACCGCAACAAGGTAACATGTATCTCTCTCACTCACATATCCTTTTGTTACCTTGCAAAAAAAATAAAAAAATGAAATAATAATAAATAAATAAATAAATAACTTTCCTTTTTAATAAAAGCAAGAACATGTGTTCAAGTTAGTATGCACCTTCGGGTATTCTTGGTCACTAACCATTTCAGGAAGAGATTGAGAAGAACATAGGACATACGAAGCTTGAGAACATGGGAGCGACATCAACGACACACCTTGATGATCTTGGTTGGTGGAATAAACTCAAGAGGAGACCCTGACCCTGCACACTTGACTTTCAATAAAGTCCAAGCGTGGAGGAGGACGGTGCGAGTCTCACCACAAGATCACCTCGGTTCAAAAAAAAGATGTTAGCTCTACCTTGCTAAAAAAAGGGGGAAAGGAAGTAAAAAAAGAAACAAAAGGGAAGTAAAAAAATAAAAAAGTGAAAAAAAAGAAAAAAATAGATTGTTAAGAAAATATAGTTTTGAAAAAAAATAAATTGGAGGAGAGAAAAAGGAGCATGCGGGCTTCACATATTCGAAAGATGTGCTAGCTGACTTCGCCTAGCATTGTCCCATAAGCAAGAAGGGCCCACCTCCATGCCTTTGCAACAACTATCAAAGCCCATGGTCCATAAACACTAATCTTGTGTGTGTGGCCAAGCTTTGAAGTTTCCTTGGGCAGATCCATCATGCGAACACCACAACAAGCGACAAGAGCAATCATCTACATCTGTTGTTGGTAAGTACTCCCAGGTATGCAAAGGTAATATTCACCAATTCGTTTACTCACTTTTGTCCCCATAGCCTGATCATGCAAAGTCATGCTTCCTTTGTTTATGTTATACACTCTAGCTTGAGTGTTGTCACATAGGCCTACGTGGCGCATTCATGGGTCTTTTAATTTAAGCACGGTGCTTATGTTAAAAAGATCTTCTTTATTCAAATTCTGGCATGGTGCTGGAATTTGATTAATGAGCTATGAGCTGTTATCATAAACAATGGAGGTAATCTTATGGAGACAAGCCAAGGTCTATTTTACTTTGCATCATAAGTCTGACCTTGTTTGAGTTATGCGAGCTGGATGAATAAAAAAAGACTTAATAAAATAAATAGGAAAATAATATTAATCATAATAAGTTTTAGGCTCTCTAGGGTTCAGCCTAGTAGAGCCCTTGCTTGTTTTTTTTGTTCTCTTTGTTTTTCTTTGTCAAAAATAAAAATAGGTACAAGAAAAAGTGCGGGGGAGATCTCAAGTACAACAAACACACCTTTCAAGATCTCCCCTAGATGTTGCACAAACATCAAGCAAGCCATCATATAAAGGGTCAAGACACATGATTTCCATGAACTCTTCTACACTGATGGTTTGTGCAACACCTCTCTCACTCCTTTGACCAACCATGACTCCATGCATATCTTGGATCACGCTTTGTTTAAAGATTCTAAAAAAACAACAAAGGGGAGTCATGGTCGCAACTTTTCTTTTAGATAGAAGCTTGCATGAGGTTGTTCCTCCTATGTTTGTCATGTATGCAAGTCACATGCAAGAGATACTAATAAATGACTTACTGCATGACGACATAAAGTGATGAACTCCAACCCATGCCCTGGTAGTCACCTGAGTTGAAAATCAGGCCACTGTAGCAACAACCGATGCTTCATCCATACGTGTTGTTGGTACACACATCTAGGTATGCCAAGGTAATGTTGACCAACTCTTTCACTCATATTTGTCTCCATGAAAATATAAAACTGTGCTCTTCCTCTATTCATGCCATATGCTCTGAGTTTGGATATATTCACATGAGCGCTCTTGTGGTATATCCATAGGCTTTTTAATTTAGGCATGGTGCTTAGGTTAAACTAGCCTTCTTTAATCAAAATTGTGACATGGTGTTGCATTTTGATTAATGATCTTTGAGTTGTTGTTGTGAATAGTGGAAGAAATTCATTCTAGAGATGAAGCAAGGCATGCCTTTCTTTGCATTCTTATCCTAGCCTTGTTGAATTCTTATGGTTCCCTTGTTCAAAAATTCGTCTCTGTTGAATGAATCTTATTTATCTTATGATGACTCAATTTCTATGCTAATAAGTTTTGGTTTGGAAGTGTTGGTCCTACATCTTTTTAACTAAACATAGTGTTTAGTTTGAAGCTGGGATGTGAGATCATGCTTCTATAGGTTTTTTAATGTAAGCATGGTGCTTAGATTCTTGAGCCTGCCTTGACAAATTAGACGTGGTGTCTAGTTGATCTTGGAACCAAAGCTGGTAGTATAGATTTTGGTTAATCTTATGGACTAACCCCTTGCAGAAATTCATCAACTCAGTAAGGGTAAGTCTTTGAGATGACAGCAGAGACAAGCTTTTCTTTGGTGAACCTTGAAAAGAAAATATAATGATAAATAAAATCTTGATAAAAAAGTAAAAAAATATACCTTTTAAACCCAAACTTTGTTGTCTTGTTATCTCAATACCACCATAAAAACAAGCTTGGGGGAGCTTCCTAGCATGCTCAAGAAAGGCCACGAACTGCACATCAGGCTGAAGCACCACCAACTAGCGGCACCCCCAAGTGAACCACATTGGTAAGTCAAGAGCAAGCTTGGGGGAGGGCTCCCACAAAGGTAACTTATATCTCACATTTATTTTTAAATTCTCCAACTTATAAAATGGTGAGATATGTTTAATAAATATTTTATCCTCTCTCATATCTGTTAAGATGTGTTAGTTTCTACCCTGGTTAAAATGATAAATAGTTGCTCTGTCTTATGTTTCACCTGTACCTATTTTATAATCGAGCTTTCTCTCAGATTTGGGTTTATCAGCTAAAAATGTCTCATCCTAAAAACTTAGACTAGTGGGTTGCACATGCTTGATCTTGTCTAAGTTATTGCCTGATATGATATGGTGACATGGGCTTAGCTATGATTTTGTTCTGAGTGAAACTTGACATCCGGAGTTTCATTTTCAAAAACATTCAAAAACAAAAGTTCCTCAATGATTATGAAATACCTACCAAGGCCATATGACATGTTTCAATTCTGCAAATCTTTTAGTCATATGCTGCTTGTGGAACACTGAGTTAGGTCAAATTGTTGTGACCTAAGTGAGATTATGGTCATGCATCCATGATTGAGATTCTCATGCACCCACCAAATAAAGCTAACTGTCACCCCGAGAGTTGCGCACAACATGCACCCATCCATCCACCAAAAATATGCCAACTCTTACCCTGAGAGTTATGCACTCTTCCACCAAATAAAAATGCCGATTCTTACCTTGAGAGCCGTGCATTTGTTATCCAGCAAATAAAAATATCGACTCTTATCCTGAGAGTCACGCATTCATTTTCCACCTTATATTTACTCCTCACATTACCATCATGATGTCTCTCCATCCAAAATTTCTTCATATGTCAGTAACGGATATGGGCTATGTTAAAAAATCCATGCCAAGGGGCATGAGAAAGAAAAAAAGCCAAGGGGCATGCAATAAACAAACAGGAAAGAAAAAGTTCTCAATACCCGTTCAAAAAAAAGAGAAGAAAAAAATGGATATATGATCTTATAGCCCATATCCCTCCAAAAAGTTTCATTCCATCCAATAAAGGAGAGTCATGATGCAATGAGTTCCAAAAATATTTAGAATTAGGATTTTACCATATTTCATATTCCACACACTTGCACATCTCAATCAAAGTGTATGACTTGTATCTTCTTGTGGTTCGGTTTTTGACTTAGCAATATATGTGATGCCAGTATGCCCACCTTTATACCTGCCCAAAACTCCACTCATAAGCCTTCGTGGTAGGATATGAAAGGCAACATTACAATACCTTTGGTGAGGTATTCATACACATTGAGTGAATCGAGTGAATCATTTGAGGAACTTAAGTTTTGTTTTACAAAAATTTTCAAAACCTCCGAAAAGATGGTTGATCAAGGGATGAATGATAAGCAATGTCTGTGAATCTGTTCTGTCTTGCAATCACCCAAGACAAGAGATGGCTAAAAGGCCCCATTTGTTTCAAGATAATAGCAGGGTGAATAGCATGCTGATTTATTCAACTTGCAGTAGAAAACTTTGTTGTAAACTTAGTACATTTGAAATATGATCGGCATTGTAGCAACTCCTGATCAACAACCATACTTAGCTATTTGCACGGGACGAGCAAAGGTTAAGCTTGGGGGTCTTGTTAGTGGTCCTTATGGAACATTTTTAACTGCCAACTTATACCTAAAAGGAGAGAAACTATCATACCTTAACACATAGACATATGCTATTAACAAAGTTCCACTTGTACCCCTAGTGCTTATGTTTTTACAGGATTTATAGTGAAACAAGTGGAAGTGCACAACACCAATTGGAAAGCGTAAAGGCGAAATGTGAATTCAGAGAATGTGCAACCAAGTTTAGCAAAGAAGCCCACCTTTATTTCAAATCTGGGTCCATTCGTAACCATAGGGGAGGTCCAGGCCCAGAGGAGAGCCAACCACGTGAAGGCGGTAGCCATTTGGCCCCACCAGGGGGGCGGTCGGTCCCAGGGGCGGCCGGTCCCCTGGTGGCCCCTCCCAGGCCTAGTTGTCTCAGGCGGTGCACATGATGGTTCCCTCCAGACGGTCCTACCTATGACCAGCACAAATGGAAAGTGTAAACCGCCCTTTTGAGGTCAGTTTGGATCCTTCCATGTGAGGATGAACCTTTTGCATAGAGCCCCCTCCTCTCAAGCTATAAAAGGAGGCCTCCTATCTTAATCATTCATTCATAGACGGATGCTCTAGTAAGAGGACTCTTGATAGAGATGGATGTTCCTGATCACTGCTAGAGTAGTAGTCGCCTTCATAGACGTGGTGTCTAGGTCAGAGTCTACCTTCGTATGTTGCCCGCGCCCACAGGCAGAGTGGTAGGTGGCAGGTGGTGACAGCCCTGTCCACTCGTACCAGCATTCCCCCACGTTCAACCATGGAATAGTGCTGATACTAGTATCGCTTGGTAGACCAAGTGCATTAGTGAGCCTCAAGCAAGCAAGTAGTGGGAGAGTTATCATTGCTTAGGGTTTCTTGCCTTAGATGAACCTCTCTACCTTAGGTACTCTTCATCTTATCATTTTGAGAGAACTAGTTTAGAGATCTCTTACACTTCCATTCGCTGTGGAAATACGATACCTTGAATACTTCCGGGTGAAGGCTACAACGGTACTTCCGTGCGCTTGCAGATTTTTCTGCTAACGCTAAAATGGTGAGTGCAGGAACCGTCTCCCGTCCGGTGGTGCCCGCTATTTATATTGTTCGGATGACGCCCCTTTGACTTCTAGGGTAGGACCCGCTTAACTCGTGTAGACGCGGCTTGTGGGCCGCCCTAGTCCCGAATGCCGGCGTGGGCTGGGATACTTTATTCCCCACCCATGTGTCTGGTAGCACATCTAATCTGAAAGTTGTGCACGTGTCCGACAGTTTCAGGATTTAATCCCGAATTTACTTTTAATTATGTTCTTCTTTCCAAATTTGTCCTAGATTTTCTCCTTAAATCTAGGGACTGCTGTTGTGGGTCAAATATTTTTATTTCCCACACTCAGGGACTACCTGATAGTTTTCCAACTAAATTTGTTTGCGAACCATGGGTTCTCGGTGTCCTCGACCCGATCGAGTCCGTATGCTGTTTTGAGCACACCTGGGGACTGTAGGGTGGTTTTTTCCTTGGTAGTGCTTGCGAACCATAGGTTCCTAGTATTCACTATTTTGTCGAGCCATATGTTGTTCTGAGCACACCTGGGACTGCTACTCTGTTGGCCCACACTTAGTCCTTTGATGCTAAGCCTCGGTCAATTGGTGCTATTTTTGAGTCTTTTCTTAAAAGCTCAATACAACATATCTTATCTTCTATCGAGCTTGGGGACTATGTGGGCCCATGTCACCTCGCGGTGACTTGGGCTTATTTTTTTCAGGCTCTAAGAAATGGTATTCAGCATTACTTGTGATTGGCTGACACGCTACTTAACTTTTCTCTTAAAAAGCTCAATACAACATATACTATCTTCTATCGAGCTTGGGGACTATGTGGGCCCACATCACCTCGTGGTGACTTGGGCTAATCTTCTATTCCTGGTTCGGTGCCCCTACCACTATGGATGGTTCATGTTAGCATTCCAGTGATACTCTGTGTCACGTGTTAACGTGGGCCCACGTCTCAAGACGTAAAAAGAATTTTTCTTTTTCTCAGAACATCATGTGTCTTTCGACAGATCACCTTCCTTGAGGGGAGCTGTGGTCGGGAGCTGACTTAAGAGCTGCTCGGGAAAGCCTGACAATACCACCTGGTCAGCATCAGTGTTGTTCTGGAATGTGAGGACTCTATCCTCACCGCTCGGCGTCACGTGGTCCGCATCTTCGCTGCTCAACGTCATGTGGTCCGCATCTTCTTTGCTCGGCATCATATGGCCCGCATCTTCACTACTCAGTGTCATGTGGTCTGCATCTTCACTGCTTGGTACAGGTCCAGACGATGACTCCCTCAAGATACATGATGCTCGGGGACTAGCTGCGGGGGTATAGACCCCATATACCCTCATGGCTGGACTTTGGGCTGCTCGGTAGAAGACAGCCCAGACCACAAGACGAAGGCTGGTCCAACATCATCCTGATCGGTGGGCCAGATGACAAGACAGAGCCTATGGTTCGCTATCGCCCAGGTTAGTGGGCCGCCCGGGAGCTGAACGCTACTTGGCATGCAAGGAGTCTTAGTTGGTTAGATCTTCGTGTCCTCCAAGGATGCGGCGCAATGTAACCGACCATAAGAAAACCCTAGATATGTAACCTTGTCCCCCGGCTATATAAGGCAGATAAGGACCCCCTAGAATGCATCTAACCTCATCTGTCCTCATCTCATTGTACTCTGGTACTCATCAATACAGCAGCAGAGACGCAGGACGTAGGGTATTACGCATCCGAGCGGCCTGAACCTGGATAAACCCTGGTTGTCCTGTTGTTTTTCTTGTGTCTCACATCTAGATCGTAGATCTTAGCATGCCCTCACCGCAATCTACTTCCTCGGGGTATCCCGTGGTAGACTGCCAATGAGGTTTCATTGACAGTTACATTGATAGAATTCCATCTATTTCTATAGGGGGTTATTAGGAAAAGACCAAAGAAGGCCCACATGTAAGATTTTGTCACACCCGGCCCGTTTGGCCCATAGTGGCCCATGTGTGTTAATGAGATTTTGTGGAGAGTTTAGTCTCACCTTTGTTGTTTAGGGTGAGATAGACCAACATATAAAACTTCTAGAGTCCATCCTACCATCCCTGGGTTAATCCTTTTAAGCAAAACGAGGACAAAAGCTTAAGTGGGATGGTGGTAGGTGTGGTTCACTCAACGTTAGAGTGGATCTAAGCCGTTTGGACTCTAGGGCATTACAAATTGTATCAGAGCCGACCTTCATGGCCACGGGCGCATGTGGGCCAGGGGCTGGACATGGGGGTTCATGTGTGTATAGGCTCTGCAGAGTGCACGGCATGGCACATGTGCCGGCACTAGGCGCATAGTCGCATGTGCCAAAAGGGGAACATTCCTGGTTATCGTTTGCCCAGTTGTGGGCATGTTGGGCTCGATGAGGATGTCGAATCCTTTGAGGGGGGTGTATGTCACACCCGGCCCATTTGGCCCATAGTGGCCCATGTGTGTTAATGAGATGTTGTGGAGAGTTTAGTCCCACCTTGGTTGTTTAGGGTGAGATAGACCAACATATAAGACTTTTAGAGTCCATCCTACCATCCTCGGGGTGCTCTGTGACAAAGGTATCATCTAAAGGTAAGTGGTCATTACTTAAAAAGCTTTACCTTGACTCTGGTATACACCTAAAGAAAGAAATGAACATGTTTGAGTTACAACTTGCTTGATTCAATCTGATTAACTCTTGTTTCGTAAGCATGTTCATAGCATCACTCTCTTGATTTCATAGTCATAATTAAATGAACTAAATGTGGCATCTTTGGGAGATGGTTGCCTAAACATGAAACTGTTTGATGCATAATGTAATTTTTACAATCCTTCCATAGCTTAAGTAATTCCAGTCTTATTGCTAACAGTGTTTGAATGCTCCATTCATGCTCACCCTTCTGATCATGCGACCCATGATATATGTACACAATATCTTATCATGTTCAATGTGCCTAAGGTTAGAGAAGAATAAATAGGTTATGGTTATGTTGGTGTGTTTCCACCAACAAGACCCATGCACTTGATATCTACCTTGTCTTTGCAAGCAGGACACACTTAGAGTAGAATATAGGGGAGTTAGCTGATTTCCCAAATCCTACAACTGAAGGTTCTGAACCTACATCATGCACACTAAGCAAGATGTTGCCAGCTTCCTCAATTAAAGTTTCACTTCAAACTGCTGGACAAACAAAGAACCTAGGTGACACCATCCTCAAAATCACCATCTCAAGAGGTGCAGTTATCAAGGTTTCCACTTTAGGATTAGACAATGCACCTAAGGAGTGAACATGGCAAGAAGTCTTGTTCGAAGGACTCAAATCATTGAACCCTCGCTAGGAAGGTAAACTTGGTAGTTATCCATTTTTCCCTTTTTAGCATTGCATTAGCATATTTACTTCCCCACATTGCATAATTAATTCCTATTGCATATTTACTTTGTTACATTTGCATTAGAAAAGAAAAAATGTCATTGCATCCTAAAAATGATAAGCCTCATGTGAATAATTCTTTGGTGTGTAACAACCCATGGAGATATTCATTGTGGTGCATAAAAATAAAATAAATATGCATTCATCTTGGTGCATTTTTCTCTTGTATCATTTAAAATAAAATTGTAAAAATATTAGAAGAGAGATCCTAATAAAATATGATGTTCGAGATGCTCAAAGCTTAGAGATTTATCACTAACACTTAATCAGTTCCATAAGCTTTGTTGTCTATTTGAGTGTCACAGGATTTGAAGGATCAAGAAGAGCTGACAAGCAAATAGATATGTTGTCAACTGTTGGAGTGCTATCTTAACAGTCACCATCATTGACACTCTGTGATAGGAGGTACAATTCACTCCATTCTGCTAAACTTCATGTGTGAACAACTACATCAACAACCAGCTTGGGGGAGAGCATCCCCTGTGTATTCAGCTAAGTATTTCTTTTCCTCTACAGTTATTAGTATTGAGCTTGCTTTGTTTAAAAATAATAAAAAGATGCATAACCTAAAACCAAATAAAGATTTTTTTATGTCTATCTATATATGTATTTTTATATGTGGTCTTTAATTTTCAAATAAAAAGTTATAGTGTGCAAAGTGCTGCCTGTTAATAAAATGAATTCTAAAGATAATCCCTTTATATGGAAATGATGAATAGTTACTCTAGCGTACGTAATTCCTTTCAAATACCTAGTTTTTAGCCTCGAATTCTCTCGAGCTTTGAATAAGATTGTTTTGACCTAAAATTTTCTTTGAACTTGAAACTTGTGGGTAGTGAATGCTTGATCTAAGTCTAGATAATTGACGGATATGATATGAGAAGGTCTGAGTTGCTGTTTATCTTGTTCCTAGTGACAATTAAGTTCTAGAGATTTATCTTTTGAAAAACTTAAATGCCATAGATGATTTCTGATGAGAGCTTAAATTCCTACCAAAGCCACATATGCATGCTTGATAGAATAGAAAAACTTCCATATTTATTTACTGCTTGTGTGCATTGAGTTTGGTCCAGCTGTGTCAACCCATAGAAACTTTTCATACGGTTAAAATCAAGATTTCACATATACTTTGCACCCCGGCTACTTCTACCCTGGAAGTATGCACCACCATATTCACTCATTTAGACTCATTCAAAAATGTTCTGCTCCTACACTAGGAGTGAACACCAAATATATTTTCCATAGGTTCTCCTTGTCAGCTAGCCAAGTTCCAAAATAAATGCTCCCATGTTATCATCTTTCCTCTTAAAATTCCTTTGTATCAGAGAGTGGGGTACTTCAAAAAAAGAAAAAATATGTGAAAAAAAAGTGAGAAAAAATAAGTGTGATAAAAAAAAGAAGTGAAAAAAACATGGAAAAAATAGAGAGCCCCAGTTTTTCAACCCTTCAAAGTTCCAAGTTAAAAGAAGTTACCCTTTGTAAAGGAGCAGTGTAGAATTAGGCTTTCACCCCTTTTACCTTCCACAAATATTCTCTACCATATTTTTCACTCATTTGCAACCACACATGCACATCTTAATTTGATTGTATGACAAATTCCTCTGGATCCATGGTTGGACTATGCAACATATGTACTGCAAGTATGTATGAGCTATTTCTTTCCTACCTATGAATTCCACATAATTCTACTAGTTATAGAGTGAGAGAGAGAAGGCACATTGTTACTCTGCCATGATAAAAAATACCATATATTCTAAGAGAAGAGAGAAGGGAAAACACCATTGTTGCCTTGGTGACAATCCACAAATACCACAAAATGGGAGACTTGAGAGGGTCATACAAAGGAATCTTCGATTTTTATTTTGAAAACTTACAAAAACTCCAGAATGAAGGTTGATCAAAGAACTCAAGACAGTGCTTGACTTGATCTTTCTATCTTTCAATTTCTCAAGACCCAAGTGAAGGCTATAAGCCCCATGGTTAAAGGTAATATGGGTATGTTTGAAAGTCAGAGTAGTTTACTCTAATCCAGAGGAGAATTTTGTTCAAGCGCATGTGTACTTTTGAGGCATGAAAGCATTGTAGCAACTTCTAATCCTTTGCTGAGTTTAGCTTTGCTCAGGATGAGCAAAGCTTAAGCTTGGAGAAACTTGTTGATGTTAGTTAATTTCAATTATTAACCATCAACAGACTTTTATACATGCATAAAAATGATCACAACCTGTAGACCTAGGGGTTTGAAATAATGAATTCCACAAGTTTTGGTGAACCTATATTTTGCAGGTGCTGAATAGGAAAAGGGCTTGAAACATCAAATAAAAGTATCCTAAATGACAAAATGGAGTGAACCATTGCATAGAGCTTGTCAAGACAATCAAAATGGACATATGGTTTGCAATATTTGGAGTTCCGGGTGAAGAAATATGAATTTTGCATGAACACATACAAAAGAAGATTCTTGAAGGCTCGGGGAGACATGTTGCCAAGACGGAGCTCTAGAAGACTCCAGAATAGGGCGGGCACCCTGTGGGACCCACAAGTCAGCCTCTCCTTTGGAAGATGGCCTCCCATCGCCTTTGAGGTCCAATCTAAGTTGTTGATTAAGGTCGGTTTGATCAGAAGGCCATGGTGCATCCTAGGGGGCTATATAAGCAAGGCCCCTGGCTCTGGGAGAAACCCTAATTCATAATTCATTATTCATTGTGGAGATGTAGAGGTGTCCCTCGAAAGAATGATCTCTCATCTCTAGAGAATTAGGGCTAGACTTTCCAATGTAGTAGATTAGTTCTAGATGGGAGTTAGGGAGAGTGGACCTGTGCTCCGGTTCTAGAGAAGTCTTCAGGGATTTAATATGTCTTTGTATCTACTTTTTGTAAGACTTGTGCTTTAATATATATTCATCTTCTCTATTTACTTTACGCCTTTCATACGTATGCTTAGTCTAGTTGTTATATCATGGCATGTGATCTCTGCTCGTATTGAGTGCTCTAGTTATCTCGAGTAATTAGAGTAGTAATCGATAGTATAGGCATGGTGTCTAGACTACAGGTTACATATGGACTCCTTATCATTTTGCTTGAAATCAAGGATTGCCCTTGGTAGAGTGGTGATACGAGACATGGGGAAGAATGCAAGATACAATTTATTCTTCAGTTCATCCCATTCTCCATTCGCACTTTCTACGGCATCAGTGTACCATTGCCTCACCTCCCCCTTGAGAGAGAGAACAAAAATAACTTCCATAAAAAAATTCTGGTGGCATGCCAAGAATGCTTAGGCATGAACACATCTCCTCAAAATCTTGCAAATGGTTTAAAAGGATCATAATTATTGAAACCTGAGAAGGGTTGTGCCTGAACCATGGTTTTTAGACTAGGGTGGAGTTCATAGCGGGATGACAATTTTGGTTTTGAAAAAGATTTTGGCTCAAAGAACTCCCCCTTTTGAAGCAAAAAGATTTGGAATTGAAATTGGCTTCATGGTGTAAGGATCGGATATAAAAGATATTTTGTTTTATAAAATAAAATATAAAATATTTTTTGTTTTTGAAATAAGGATACAGATAAGAGGACGAACTAGGTTCAAAGAAAATAGCAATTGTTCCCCGACAATGGCGCCAGAAAGCTTGTTGGTATTTCTTAACGTATGCAGAGAATTCGCAAGCGTACGGAAGTACCGTTCTAGCCTTCACTGGAAGTATTTAGGGTATCATATTTTCCACAGGGAACGGAGGTGTTTCTCTTATTAACATGTATGGACATGATGAACAATTCTCATGTGGACGATAGTCTAGTTCATATTCATTGAATATATCATGATCAAGACTATACTCTAGTTCATATGCAAGAATGTAAATAAGAGTAACAGACTTGAATAAGAAAGAACCCTTCATAGTATTTACCAAGAGAGTAGCACTACCTCCTAGGAGACAAGCCCTCCAAGTAGCTCAACCTTACTCCAAAATATTCTAATGTCTATCCTAAAGAACAAGTGTAGAGAGTGAGTTAGTGAGCTCCAAATGAGTGTGTGTTGTAGGGGGTGCTCTTCCTCTCCTTTTGAGAACAGCGCAACGTCCTCTCCTGCATTGATGTTACTGACACGAGGCGGTTGGGCTCCAACCGCCTCTCAGGTGTGCCGGTCGGCCCACTCCTGGGTCGGTTCACGACTGACCTTGGCCGGTGGGCTACGGCTCCTGCATTGTGTCACAACTTCCAGTACAAGTGGAATTTCATTAGTAGTAAAGGTATATATGTGTAAAAATATGTAATTCCTCCCTTTTTGATTCTATGTTGGTGGTATAAATTCGTCGTTACCGACCGCCAACAGTGGCAGCAATGGCCTCAACATCCTCGACGCTGACTACCTCGACAAAATGATCCCCTAGAGCAGCCTCCGCCCAAGAAGAGCGTCATTCTATGGAGTTATCTCAGGCAAGGAAGTCATGACACTCTGGAGGTGTCCGCTTGCATGTCATGTTAGAAACAACTTCCATAAGGAGCTATTCATCATCAAGGTGGTGGACTTTCCCGTCACCTACTATGCCTTGCTCGGGCAGCCATGTTTCATGAAATTCATAGTCATTTCCAACTACACCTACATCAAGTTGATGATTCTCAGCCCCAAGGGACCTAATCATTGCCATCTAAGTGTTAGCTTCCAACAAGCCTACTACTACGATTGGGATTGCGTCGCCCTTGAGATTATAATCTCCACATCCCTGGACTCCTCAAGCTCCAGCTATAGCATAGAAGAGGGGGGCTAGATCAAAGGAAAGAAGGCCAAGGAGGTGGTGTCAATCAACTGACCAAGCTCTAGCAAGGCCCTAGACACTACAAAATGGCAACTATTGCTTGACAAGCTTCTCTGCTTAGGCATTTGGGTCTTTAGGAGGAACTGACCTAACCAAGCATTTACTGACCATTCCCCTCAAATGAAGGGCTTGGCCTAGCCACCAGTCTAGTAGCTTGGCACCCGCTGCAGGGCAAGGCATCCAGCCCTCTACACTAACAGGCATCTAGAGGCAAACTGAAAGCTACATAGTTGATTTCTAAGTCATTCATTTACTTCCCATTCTCTTTCAACTTTATATCAATTGAAAATTGTATCCTTTGTTGCTACAAATCCCCATTTTTCTCAAAACAAAGTGGTCCAATGAATAGCACTCTGCCTTGCTTGGCTAACCCAAGAAAGTTGAGGGCTCGGGGGCTCCCCCTAATTTTGCACTCATGGGTCAGTTTTGATCAGCACAAAAAACACCCCACATGCGTACTTAGTTCACCTTGTTTGGCCGAGAGAGTACAACATAAGGGTGTCTTAAGTCTTTGGGAGAGGGAAAGCCAACCAATAGACCTTGAACAATCTCATAGATCGCTTGGGGACTCAGGGTCTATACCCATCGAGTATGCTCGTGTGCAACCTCTAGAAGGATTTATGAAGAGCAAAAGCACACCTGCGGCCACTGCTTGCCAAGGCCCCAGACTACCAATCAATGATAGCTCTAGCTCAAGCACATACTTAGGCTAGCACTGGGATGACGAACCAATGTCCTAGGCCATGGGAAACCTGCCAGTCATCTGAGGCCTAGTAGGTATGGAGATTCCCCACGCCTTCTTCTCGTTTAATTGGCACGAAGCCCTATCATGCAATCAGTGTGACACAACTAGACAAGGGACTTTAGAAGCTCTAGGGTGAAGGGCCCTAGGGCCCTCTAGGTAGGTCCTTGCTGGCAAGGAAGCCTTGAAATGGTTCACTCAGGGGAGGCAGTGCCGTAGCAGACAACTACGTGCATGATTGAATTACACTAGAGGGGCTTAGACCACACCAATTACATTTGTGGTGTGGCCTCCACCGAGTAATAGATGGAACTAAGCTTGCGGCGATTTTAGAAGCTCGATAGAGAAGACAATGGGAAATTGTCAGGGAGAGTCCATCTTGGAGACAAGGATGAAAATGATCGGAAATGGTTGGAAAACTCTTCAACCATTTCCTACTTTTACATTTGAGTATGAAAACAAAAGAGAAAGAGAACAAGCTAGACACAAAACAAACAAACTTAGGTGAGACTTTGGAAAATGAACCAATTTGAGCAAAATTATGTCGAACTTGCCAAGTTTTCGAAAGTCTCGATATTCCGCAAGTTCGTGTTCATTTTCATGTCTGGCTTGTTCGCTTTTGTTTTTGTATTCAATGTAAAAGTAGAAAATGGTTGAGGAGGGTGACCATTTTCATCTCATCGTAGACCCCGGGGCTATCTACGGAGTTACTCAACCGTACCTTGGCCGTTCGAGGACTTCCTTATGAGAGGCTCCAACGAGACCTTGGAGAAGCAAGGACCTTCTCGATAACTTGCAAAAAATACTGGTCATCAACAGGACCACTCGTGCCCATGCGGTGCTACGGGATAGCTAGACTTTTATACTAAAAACATATGGATCGCACGATAAGGTAATGATACTGTTAAATTAAATACTGATGTCAAATTTATACTTAATCCAAAAGGAAAAGTTCATGAATTTAACATGGCTACGGAAAGCACTGTCGCAGGCTCAAAACTTTACTGTATAGACCTTTTCTTAATGTGCTTAAGATAATATTTTATATCTATAGAAAAAACTCCAATATCAATTTCTTTAGACATTAAATTGATTACATTTTTTTGGGTGATAGATAGACTTGCTGAAGTTTGTAAAATGTAGCATTATATTGAAGACCACTTGAATGAATTATAGTGAAACACTGCAAGTTATCTCTCTGGCCAATTTGGCTTTGCCACCACACCCTCAAGAATGCATTGTCAGTGGTACAACACCTGAGATTAATCAGCTTGTGTATACCAAACAAAGAAGGCTGATAATTGAAACAGGTCAAGCTAATGCGCGAACAATCTGAGTTCAGACAAATTTGAATTGGGTACTATGACTTACGATTAGCCCTGAAATTCACACAAAGCAGATCAGCTTCGCATAGTATGGTTATGTTGGGGAGCAACTTTGGCACGGCAATACCTCGCCCAAACCTTAGAGCGAAAAAATAAACTTCGGCCAAGAGATATGAAAAGGAGAACATTAGTTGGCGAAGATATATAAACTTTACCTTTGTCAAGCTACATGTCAATGTTCAGTCAAAACTTGCTCACATATGGACGATACAGGGGGTCTTTAAACAAAAATGAAAGGCAAGCCTTTGCCGATAGGATTAACTGAGTAATTCCAATATAGTCTCAAAGCAAAGTTTAAGAACATGGATCAAACATATACTTGGGCCTTACTGTCCTCATCAACCAAAAAGATATATTCTCTCATGATCAACACAGGAACATATATATTAAGAAAATACATCTGACATTGTTCACGTAAATGCAATTTCACTTAAAAGCTCTCAATAGATTAGCGTACATAAATGTTTGCAGTGGAAACTACAATGTAGTGGACTGCAAAGTTCAACATTGCCACCTATTAATTCGCTGAACTTTTCACACAAGATTTCCCAAAGGCCAAAGCAGTCTCATCAGCTCATCACATAGTCTAGTTTATACAAGTGGAAAAGGTGGTAATGTAAACAGGAGGTTGCAGATCTAAACACGTAAAACATTTTCCACCTCCAAAGAAAAGATCCGAACTTTTCATATAATCATCTTCACATACCTCACCACGGGTTGATGGCAACGCCGTCGTGGGTGCGGTGGCGGAAACGGCGTCGGCGTGTCTCGTGGGGGCGTCGACGAAGGCGGCTTGGCGTGGTCGTCCGGCGGCAGGCTGTTCCTCCGCGGGCTCGGTCGGCAGAGGGCCGCTCCTCCCTGCGGCACCTGGCACCTCGCCTGCGGGAGGGCTGGGGAGTCCGTGCGTCGCGGCGGCGGCGAGTTGGCGAGGTCGTCCGATCGTTTGCGGTTGTGGGCACAGGGCCTGCCAGGTTCACGTCGCAGGCGGCGTCGGTCAGGCAGCTTTTTCACGAGTAGTTGTTTTTTTTTGCATGGGCGGGTGGGTGGTGGAAGGTGGAGCCGGGGTTGCCGTGATTTTGGGGACCGGGCAGGAATTATTTTCGGGAGCTTTCCATCGTGGCTGGGCGGGACCAGCGCCAGGGGTGGGTCGTCTACGTGTCCACTCTTTTGCTCTTTTTATTTGTAGGACTAAGGTTGTATGTTTTATACTCTTAGCTTAAGTTTGATAGGCTAGTGACAAAATTGAAATATGTTGCATAAATGTTTTACTGTAGATATAGCAATGTACCTACCAAAACCTTTGCTTCCATATCTAGATAGTTTATTTATTATATATATTTTAACTAGGTGAAATTTAGAGGTTATAGTTTTAAAAAACTAGTTTTTAAATAACCAAATTCACCCCCTCTCCGATCGCATCTTAGCGATATGGTCTCACTATCAATGTGATGCTCCAACTCAAGCTATCAATGTCGTGCCCTAGCTCAATGATGAAGCGCTCAATATGATTTATGAATTGTTTGACCAACACACCGAGGATAACCGTATCTATGACAACTTTCACAACCATGGCCATGGACGATCACATGAACGAAAGCAGGATTGGAGGAATCGAGAAGGGGATAATTGGAGAAAACGTTCCTCAACTATTTCTTACAAATGATCAACTTTTCTCATACAACTCCGCATGCCTAACTTACAGGGAGAATTATTTATTGGGCCCTCAAAAAAGTTCGGTTACTTATTTGCTCTTATTTTTTTGAATTTTTTTATTTAGGCTCAAAACAAATGTATGTTACTTATTTGGTCTTTTGTTAGATTTGAGCACAAAACGGTGTCAAGTGGTAGGTAAAAAGACCATTTTTCTCCTGTGCTAAAAAATAAAAAACAGAGTCTTGTTTGTTTTTTTAGATAATGAATATGGTATACCCGGCTTTATCTATCAGCAGATAGAATCAGACCAATTATTATAAAGTTTAAACACACACTCTCACGAACTACAAGAACAGACTTGTAGCCTTCCGAATAGCAACAGAAACGAAATAAGGTTTAAGCTAAACATGACCAATGTGTCTAGAGGACAACTATCCATTGGAACTGAAGAACTACAGAGCTGACGTCTCTAGAAACTGTGCAGCTTGGATCAGCTGATTCCGTCGATCATCATGCCTTTGAAGACTTGCCTACTGCCGCAGCCAGTGTGTTTCCCTGAATAGTACCTGTAAAAAAGTTTTTGGTCTACATTTATCAAACACCATTTCATTCCTTTTCAGCCAAATTGCCCAACAAAGTGCTGCTGCTGTTGTTAATAACAATGAATTATAATTTTTGGTTGTTACTTTTGACCATCTATTAAACATATCAATCATATCACGAGGGGGAGATAAACCAAAAAGAATGTGTACCGCCCGCCATAAGAACTTGGCATAAAAACAATCAAAAAAGAGATGATTTATTGTTTCCAAAAAATGACAGAAGCAACAATGTCTATCACCATTCCAGTTACGTCCGACTAAGTTATCCTTATTTAAAATCACTCCTTTCCTCAAATACCATAGAAAAATTTTAATTTTCTTAGGTACTTTTATTTGCCAAATATCTTATGATACCCTCACTCTATGTTAATTAACGCAGAATACATGGACTTGACTGTAAATCCAAACACATTCAAACCCTAAACAAAACCATCCCTTTGGTCCAATAAATTAATATCTTGTAAAGAAGCAACAATTCTATGCCAAGCAATTAAGTTTGTGCCCACTAAATTTCGTCAAAAGAAAATATTCAGAGGGTTTAAACTAAGGACTTTTGCCATAGAATCTTATTTTCTTCTTACTATATTAAACAGAAAAGGAAACTTATCTCTAAGAGGTTTATCTCCCAACCATGTATCAAACCAGAACCTAGTTTGGGATCCATCTTTCACTTTAAACGAGCCAAAGGCCATAAAATAATCCTTAATATTCATCAAGCTTTTTTCAAAAGTGAGAATCAGTTGGTTTTTTTAGTACAGCTCCCCAATGTTTTATCTCTTAGATATTTATTCCTTAAAAGTTCTTACCAAATACCATCTTCGTTTAATAATTTAAACAACCATTTACTTAATAAACATTTGTTCTGTACCTCCAGATTTGGTATTCCTAATCCTCCTTGATTCTTAGGTTGGCACATATTCTCCCATTTGATTAGCCTATATTTTCGTTTATGTTGATTATTTTGCCAGTAGAAGCGGGATCCGAAGCAGTCTATCTTTTCTAAAACACCTTTCGGTATTTCAAAAAAGACATCATAAACATCGGTAAGCTAGATAGTACCGAGTTTATTAACACCAGCCGACCCCCTACTGAAAGCATTTTACCTTTCCAACTGCTAAGTTTTTTTTATTCTATCTTCAATTGCCTTCCAGTCTCTATTGTTCAATTTTTGAGTACTCATGGGTAGGCCAAGATATCTAAAGGTGTATTCACCAATAACACATCCGAACAGCTGTGAATAAAATTCTTCATGGTCTTTTGCTTTGCCTAAGCAAAATAATTCACTCTCGTGAAAATTTATCTTCAGGCCTGATATTTGCTCAAAAGTACTGAGTAAAAATTTTATATTTACCGCCTTTTGCAGGTCATGACTCATGAAGATTATAGTGTCATCCGCATACTGAAGGATGGAAAGTCCATCCTGAACTAAATTTGGAATAACTCCCTCGACCTGCCCTACTACTTAATAAACATTTGTTCTGTACCTCCAGATTTGGTATTCCTAATCCTCCTTGATTCTTAGGTTGGCACATATTCTCCCATTTGATTAGCCTATATTTTCGTTTATGTTGATTATTTTGCCAGTAGAAGCGGGATCCGAAGCAGTCTATCTTTTCTAAAACACCTTTCGGTATTTCAAAAAAGACATCATAAACATCGGTAAGCTAGATAGTACCGAGTTTATTAACACCAGCCGACCCCCTACTGAAAGCATTTTACCTTTCCAACTGCTAAGTTTTTTTTATTCTATCTTCAATTGCCTTCCAGTCTCTATTGTTCAATTTTCGAGTACTCATGGGTAGGCCAAGATATCTGAAGGTGTATTCACCAATAACACATCCGAACAGCTGTGAATAAAATTCTTCGTGGTCTTTTGCTTTGCCTAAGCAAAATAATTCACTCTCGTGAAAATTTATCTTCAGGCCTGATATTTGCTCAAAAGTACTGAGTAAAAATTTTATATTTACCGCCTTTTGCAGGTCATGACTCATGAAGATTATAGTGTCATCTGCATACTGAAGGATGGAAAGTCCATCCCGAACTAAATTTGGAATAACTCCCTCGACCTGCCCTACTTCCTTCGCTCTGGCAATTAGTATAGCCAATATGTCGACCACTATATTAAATAGTATGGGAGACATAGGGTCACCTTGCCTTAAGCCCTTTTTAGTCTAAGTAGGAACCTAACTGATCATTCACTTTAATATTTACATTACTCCCTTCTGTAAAACTTTGCACCCATTGGCACCATTTCGGTGAGAATCCCTTCATTCTTAAAGTTTATTGTAAGAAACTCCAAATTACCTTATCATAGACTTTCTCAAAATCAATTTTAAAGATAACCCCATCTTTCTTCTTCGTGTGAAGTTCATGAAGCGTTTCATGAAGAATTACTGCCCCCTCCATGATATTCCGCCCTGGCAAGAATGTCGTCTGGGTAGGCCTAATAATTTTTTGAGCAATAGTAGACAGCCTATTTGTCATAATTTTAGTGAAGATTTTGAAAGACACATTCAGTAAATAGATCGGTTTGTATTACTGAATCACTTTCGCATCCTTCTTTTTGGGCAGGAGAATTATGTTTCCAAAATTTAGGCGATTTAAGGGTAGGTTCCCCTGATGAAAATCTATAAACAAAGCCATTAGATCCTCTTTTAACACCTCCCAGAAGACCTGATAAAACTTTAGTGGAAAACCATTTGGACCTGGTGCCTTATTATGTTTCATTTGAAATATTGCAGCCCTCACCTCCTCCTATGAGAAGGGGTCAGTCTAATACTCATTTTCCAGCTGGGAAACCTGTGGTATATCCTTAACTTGAGACTCATCTAGTAAGATATGAGAATTCTCTGATGGACCAAATAGGTTCTTATAATATTTGGTGATATGCTATTTTAGTTGAGCATCACCATTTATTATATTGTTCTCATCCTCTAGCTGGAAAATACGAGTTTTGCGATGTGTATCATTAGCTAAAAGATGAAAATATTTGGTATTTGCATCACCTTCTAGCAGGTGTTTAACTTTGGCTCTTTGGTACCATTTAATTTCTTCTTCCCTTAAAAGTTCAGCTAGTCTCTCGTTTAGCACATGCTTTAGATCCAATTCAGACCGGAAAAGTACACTATTCTCTGTTCTTTTATCAATTTCATCCGGTTTATTCAAAATAGTTATCTTTTTCTTTTTGTACGTACCACTTACATTTTATGCCCATCCTCTAAGATGTTAGCGAAGCCTTCTAATTTTGGCCTGCCATCTCTCTATTGGTGAGCCTTCAAAATAAGTATTCTGCCATACTTCACTTACCATTTCACAACAACCATTCCTTAGCAACCAGCCTAGTTCAAATTTGAACTGTGGCTGATAAGATGAGGATGGAATATTTGTAGAAAAGAGTAACAAAGTATGATCAGACAATTCTCTAGAAAAAGCATGTACAGTGGTAAGCGAAAATTTGGATTCAAAATCTGTGCACATAAGAACCCTGTCAAGTTTTTCAAAGATTTGGTTGTGCCTTCGATTAGCCCAAGTAAAATTTCTATTTGACATTTGTATCTCCCGCAAATTTAAAGTATCAATGACAGCATTGAATAAAAAAAGTCATATGTTATTATAATTATCATTATTTTTCTCATCCGGAGTCCGTATAATGTTAAAATCACCACCTATCACGATAGACAAGGTTCTTTTGAACATACACGGACAATATCAGATAAGAATTGAGATTTATGATCCACTTGAGCAGGTCCATAAACTGCAATTAAATTGAATTTAAAATCATTCTCTATGTGTCTAACCTTAAAATGGATAAAAAATCACCTTCCACAATTTCACCTATGTCAAAGGTTAACAAATGGATACCTAGAATCATGCCACCGGATCTGCCCCTAGGAGCCATACAATGCCACAAAAAATCTCTGTCTGCGCAGATATTATTTAATGTGGTCTCCGATAAAGTAATAAAATCTAAATTTTTCTCCCTTGTTAGATCTGACAAAAATCTATATTTCTTAGAGTCTGCAAATCCATCGCAATTCCAAAAGATTCCTTTCATCTTGACTGATATTTTTTTGATTTATTCTTATTCGTGGGGCAAGATCCTCTCCTATTTTTCTTTTTAAGTGATACGGGAGTTTGTAAATGTTTAGAATCACAACCCCCATCACCCAGCCCCTCAGCAATATCAGCACAAATAATGTTTAAATTTTCTAAATCAATATAATCCTCATTGGAACAGACAGTTGAATTATCATCTACTATTGACTTGTTAGAAAGCATTAACTGTTGCCCCTCCATTAAACATTGCCTTTCTATGTTTCTTAAAGAATCTAAAGAGTTATGAATCTCATTATCATTATGACCCAACAAAATTCCTAAAGATTTGGAAGAATTAAATAAAAGGGAATCATCACGAAAAATAAATGACGAGGATTGGGAATCAGTACCTTTGTCATTGCCGCCCTCCAAATTCTGGCGGGCTTTCAATTTTACTGCCTTCTCCATAAAATCCTGGCCCGCGGATGCAGCCGCACTCTTGCTAGATCTTATTGGAGACATTGTCCCACCATTCTGCCCTTTCATTATGTTAATTGTAGTTGAGTCACTAATTGGGGCCATTAACTGTGCATTCCATTGTCTGCTAGCATTAGGGGTCACTATTACCATAGGCTTAGTTGCTACACTCGCATTGGCATTGTTGACCATAGCACCAGTAGCCACGCTCTGCTGAGGAGCGCCAGCACCAGCAGCTGCAAGGTGACTACTTTTCGGAGGTATTAACTTTCCCCTCCTTGTCCCCATCAATCTCCATTTGTTTCTCTCCATTTTCTCCTTCCTTTGGGTCAGTATTAGGGTCTTCATCAGGGTCCTTTGGATCCACCAGATCAACTAGAGCTGGCTCACCATTAGAAAGACCCATTTTCACCCCCAAAGTGCAACTGGAAAACAAAGTCTCCAATAACTACGTCCACAAAAGTTAGGATGAGATTGGAATCTAGCACTGCCACCTTCATCCTTGCTCTTCCAAACTTCTTTGTAAATTTAATATCAACACCTCTTGGGACACCTAGAATAGAAGCAATTGCCCAAATAATTAGGAATTATCTAAATTCACTTGGTAGTCCCTTGAACTGTACCCAAACCTTCTCAATTTCATACTATAAATATCATCTTCAGTGCTCTTTTCAAAACGGATTTTACCTTGCACTGTCTTTGTGTCCATAGGACCCTAGTTAACCACTGTCTGTAGCCATTCAGCGGATGGGAAATTAGTGGAGAAGGCATCCTTGCCCTTCTCCTCAATCTCCCAATTAAACTTTTTTGATAGTAGTTTTTCCAGTTCCACTGCTAATAATTCAGCAGTAATAGAACCTTCCAATACACGTACCACAGCAGTTGTATCATCCAGTTTTTCCTTTGATTTTTCGACAAAGACAGGAATATAATAAAAGCCTAGCCCCTCAACAGCGTAACCATAAGGTAAAGCCGAATTGTTTGTCTTCTTTAGATATGGGCAGTTCTTAACAACATGTTCACCACAGCATATATCACATAATAGAATAGCATTGCACTCCTGTAAGGTATGACCCTTTGTAAGACAACGGTAGAAAAAGGTTTGCCTTTACTTTTTTTTGACACCCTTATTAGATGACTCAAGAATATCAATATTCATGGTAGAATTTTCACCATCAGGTGGGACAGCACTCTTTGATACCTCAAGAACAACTTTAGATACCTCAGGAACAACTTTTTTGTCTTCTTGCTGCTGGGGTGGATTTGGGAGGCTGCCCGGAGCACCCCCATCCACCTTCTGTTGAGGTTGCCCCTCCTGTCCTCCTGGAGACTCGTGTTGGCTTGCTGGCGCATGAGGAAGTTGCGACTGCCCGGCCATGACCAGCTATGGATGACCACGGCCGGCCGCTGTTGATGCCCGCCTTCTGGTTGTCCCCCGGCCACGCCCCCCGAGGCCGTATTGGCCTGGAGGCATCCTGGAACGCCCATGCTGGGTTGCGTGGCAGCACCAACAGCACCTTGTCCTCCCTGCATAGCTCCACCGGCGGACGCGCCGTGCTGGGGAAGGCCGCCCATTGGCAACTGCTGCCCCACCTTGGCCGCCCCCACCACCGACCATGCCAACTTGTACAGCGCCCGCAGCACCATACGGCCCATGGACTCCATGCACCGCGTGAGGCCCTTGGAATGACCCTCCGGCTTGGAGAGTACCATTAGGACCTTGCGGCGCAGCGAACCGCACTCCCCATGTAGCGCTCCTTGATGCTGGTAGTAGGGGGCGCCATAGTTGTTCCAGTTGCCGTGTGTGTGGCCCCCACCACCAAAGCCGCCATACGCCCTTGAGCCATGACCTCCATTGAATCCGTGAAAGCCTCCGCCATGTCCACCACAGCCACGGCCATGACCTCGTGGTGGGTAGGGTTCCCGACGTCTTCCCCTTCCACCATATCCCCCAGGATGGAAACCAGGGTTGAAACCACGCCCTCCCCCACCACGACCAAAGCCGCCGGCATCAGCACCCCTCCGATCCGCCATTGCCCTTCACGCACGACCTCCGCAAAGCTGCGTCGCGGCGGCGTGGTACGGGTTTGGGGCGGCAACGTGCTATGGGATCTCGGCCGTACACGAGTACCAGTTTTGTTAAACAAAGCACAAAGCCCCTTGGTGGGCCTAAACTTTCTACCCGACCCGAGTAGGATAGTATCTGGAATAGGCAACCCCCGATCCGGTGTTTGCGACACCAAACTCAGTCCCCGATCCGTTCCTTCCGTCACCCCTAGTGTACAGCCGTCGGGTACCGAGACTGACGCAGGAGATAGAGGAGGATAAGACGGATCACTAGATTGGGAAATCAAAATTTCAAAATTATTCAAAACCACCGTCTCCTTCCTCGCCTGGCTTGTCATCACCGGTGACTGGTTCAGACTCACATCAACACACTCAACCTCCTCAGTCGGTAGAGTTACAGTGGTCTTCTTGGAACCAAACGGCCGGGATGGCGATCTTAGACCCTTGCCCGAGGAGCTTCTTTGGTATGCTGCCTTGTCAATGGCGTCCCCAAGAGTTCTCGGTGGAGAAACTCTAGAGGATGGCAGAGGACCTTTCCAAGGCGCACCATCGAATTTTCTTTTAATTAAATTGGAGACAATAGATTTTGCTAATTGAATATCACTAGAATAAGGGGCCTTATTGCCTGAATTAAGAGCTTTTTCAGCTTTGTACAATTGATCAACAGAGAAACCTGCATCAACCGCCATGCTGATGAACTCTGGTGTCGAAGGATCATCCTCGTCCGAGTCGTCCAGCTCCGAGTCACCAGTTTGTGACCAGAACTTGGACGGGATCGGAGCCGGTTGCTCTCGAACTCCGTGAACAGGTTTTGGGCGCCGAGATGCTTCGGCGACCAGATCGACAACCCTCGAAAGAGCAGCCCTCCCTTCGGCGTGTCTTCTTTCAACATCTCCTTGTTCAGCTCCGTCATCGGCCACAGTTTCCGACGGACGAAGCGCTCTGGCTGTCTCGGGAGCAAGGGTTAAACGCCTGGCCCGAAGCTTCATCAAGACAGCGTGGCGGCCTGCATCACAACTGAAAAGAAACGACGGAAAACGGAGAGGAAACAAGGAAGAATCGGGAGGAAGAAACCAGTGATCACATGTTCCGGCGCCGGCGAGACAGCCCAAACACCGGAACAGATTCTGCCGACTGCGGAATCAGAGCTGGCGCTAAACACGAGGGCGATTCGGCGTCGTACGGTGTGCGACCCCTCCGTCCTTCTCCCGGTAGATCCGCTGCAGCGCCCGTCCTTCGTCACACCACCGGTGGGCGGTGTCGGCGTGTGGCCGCACCCCAGATCTTGCCTGGGGAACAGCCGCGGCCGGCCGGCCGGTGAAGGTGGACGGCGGAACCCGCTTTGTCGCCGTGGAAGAAGCCCCTCCGCTCCTGATATACACTAGTAAAATATTGTTTGCAAGCACAGTATCAGACAGGTATCAGAGAGTAGTAGTTGAGCTGAGCAACTGAATGGAGCTGATAGCAACTGAATGTAGCGCCTTCCTTCTTGTCGCTATGCCTACGCAGCACTTCAGACGCTACGTGTGGAGACTAGCAGCAGCCAGCAAAGACTACGCCCCCAGCACCGGCGGCCGTATAGCTGAGCACGCGCGGCGGCGGCAGCCGCATCAAGACCTGAGCCCCTGATGCGAGGGAGCCGTGCGTGCGAGTGGCCCGTCGTGGTCGAAGTCGAGCCCGAGCACGGCGAGCATCCAGTAGAAGAGGTCAAGCCTGCCATGGTCGAGGTTGTTCCGGATCCACTCGCCCCTGGTGACGGCGTCGATGGCGAAGACGAGGAAGCTGCTGAGAAAGAAGCCCATGGAGAGCCTGACGAGGAACAGGCCGGTGCTCATGGACTTCATCCGCTCGGGCGCCTCCCGAATGAAGACTTGAGCTACCGACGACGAGGAAGAACTCCGGCACCGACGAGGAAGAACTACGGGACGAGCCAGAATGCACTGATGGCGACGTGGCCAGGGCCGGTGGACGCGTCGCGGTGCTTCTTCTCGACGAGCGCGGAGACGGCCATGGCGGCGACGGAGAGCGCGAGCCCCTCGCTGAGCCACTGCAGGCGAGGTGAGCCGGCCCGTGAGGCCCGCGGCGAGCGGCACGAGGAGGCGCTCGTGGAGCGAGGTGAAGAGGGCCAGCGGCGCCCAACGGGAGGGGATAGAGCAGGAGGCGCCGCAGCAGCTGCCAGGGGCGGCGGATCCGCCGTTGGCGGCCTCGGATCCGCTGGCGTGGGCGGCGACGGAGGCCCCTCCTTAGTCCTTGGCATCGAGGGCAGCGGCGGCGCCGTCGTCCATCCGTGCCTTTTTGCGTATCGAGTGTGAATGAAGAGGACAGGACAGTCGATCATGGGCATGGGCGGTGTGAATGAAGCCTGAAGAGCAAATTTGTCTTTTCTCGTGTCACTACATAGCTGATCTAACAGAATTGCTAATAGATCCTAACAAAAAGCCAAATAAGGAAGAAAGTTTTATTTTACGGTCAAATAAATAACTTTAAAAAAAGAAAGGCCAAATAAATAACCAGACTTTTTTTCATGGCCAAATAAATAATTCTCCCTAACTTATGACACACTCAGCACACACGCTGCCCTCTAGAACCCACATCGACCACAAGATCAATAAAGATTCCAAGTTCAGCTCAGCTAAACTCTTCTACGTTGCAGCGGTGCCCTGTCAGGCTGTCACGCCGTTAGCACGTCCATCTTGCACCGCAGCTGACATTTTATGAAGGCTAACTGTCAAACCTCAACATTGACATTTTATGAAGGCTCATCGTCAAACCTCAACTTTCAGTTACAAGTAGCCCCCAGAGAATCGTAATCTAATTCTCATCAAAGATGGCCAAAACTGGACAAAGAATCTATCCTTTTTTTCACTCCCAAAACCGGCCTCAGCAGTCCGCACCCAATCAATGCTTTGCAGTTTCAAACTGTAAATCCAAAACAATGAGCTATGATACACTGATGGGTTCCAGTTCCACTATACAACAAAATTACAGTTTCCATGGTGTGTCAGTGTCTGTGTGAGTGCTTCCGACTCCTCCTAGAGCTAATGTCACCCCCCCTAACCATATTTCTTCTATCAATAATTCTGGAAATGAAACATATATAACCAATGATCGCCATGGCATACAAGGCCCTATAAGGTGCCAACGCCATAGAGCTGACAAAGGAATAATAGCCACCCACGAGGTAGAGAAAACTCAGACCAACTTCACGGCCTCTCCTACCGGGTAGCTTGAAAAACAAGCAGCAGCTGATATTTGGTTGGGATCCAAAAAGTCCATGCAGTATAACACCAACACAAATAGCAGAATCGATGAACCAGGGAAAATTCTGTCCCATACCAATTCTCTGCGCACAAAGGAACAGATTGGAGGCATCAATGGTTATGACAAACAAGAAAACTGGAAACTTCGGAATTTGCCTACTGATGTTTAGTAGGTACTGAAAATGACCAACCTGTAGCCACGCAACAAGTGACGGCACAAACATAAGTGTGCTTAGAAGATGCAAGATCATTATACCATGCCGATAATCAAACAGTTCTAGTTGACTGTCGGTAAAGCTTTTAGAAGCTGTTGGGCTATCATCCATTGGCAGAAGTTGCTGAAGGCCATCTGATTTACTTTTGGATAGCAGAACTGGACAATCACCCATCTTGGATTTATACAGGTCCTTTTTCTGAGTGATGCTACGAAAAGAAGCTGCTAAAAAACTGTCACAAGACAAGTAGTCGATTTAGATATTGCATTACAGCAACAAATGAAGTAAAATATATGGTGGCAGCAATATCATCATGCTAAGAATATCATCATGCTAAGATACAGTAGATTTCATCGCTACTACTATAGCAAAAATGAAACATATGTTTGCATATTAGTCTGTAAAGAAAATCAAGAACGTAACTACAGGGATATTTATTGGAGATAAAAACATAAAAAGTATAGTCATAATTCAAAAAATATTTCAGCAATTGAAACAGGTCAAAATTAACCTTAAAAAGTTAGAAACAAACCTGCATAGATTGGAATGAGCATGGAAAGCATGAGAGAGAAGTAGCAGACCAAGGCCAATAGCTGGATGAACCAAACAGACGAGTGGTAATGTAGCAACTGCTACAATTATATTTGGATTGTTCCTAAGCACCTGCACGATCTTTACCAAAAGGACATTAGTTAGGGACTCCAAGAAAAAGAATGACAAATAAGCAAGTCTCCATATACTCTAAAAGGATATTTACCTTGAGTGACTGAAATGAGGAGGAGAAACTGAGGAATTGGCGAAGAAATGCTGATTGAACACCATTCCCCCATGACTGCCATCTATAAATCATTGTTGCAAGATCAGGAAAAGAAAATGGTGTATGATTTATGGTGAGATCAAAATTCATACAATCCAATGATACAGCAATGCCCGGAAACAAATCACTCATCAAGTCACACTGGACAAGGATTAAGTTGGAATTGTAATAAACAAGTAGAAGATGGTTTAACATAGTAACAACAGTAAAATAATTTGTAGATTACAAGAAATGAAATAATCAAAACAGATGATTTCAGTTAATTAATTTGCAATAGAATAAAAGATGGGTAATTCTGAAATCTAACTGGCCATCTTCCCTATTATAGATATTCTTAAGAAAATACTGTTGAATAGCATTATCATTCACAAATAATGTTCCTACTGAAAATTATCTACTTATATGAGAAACAAAGAGCTCCAATCAAATGGAAAATCTCTATTCCAAAACAGTTAGCAATTTCAAGACTAATAGCTCATGCAACCAGTAAAGATCCGAAGTATCATCATATTTAAGAACAAGAAAGAGACAAATACTAAGGCAAAAAGATACAAAAATGTATACTAACCGTCTTTTAATGAAGACATGCAGAATAGCAACCGCATACAGGAACAATTTTGAACTTAGTATCAACAAAATTGTGAAACCATTAGCAACTATGTAGCATATCATAGTAACCAATAAGAAGGTCCCAAGTGGTGGTTTTTGCTCCATCGTGAAAATTAAAAAGGCAAAAAATACAAGTATTGGCATGAAGCAAAGAAATGTGAATGCCTTTGGGAGTCCAAGATTAGACTCTATGGCTGACAAAATGGATGGCAGAGAAGAATCACATTCCCATGCTGACGTCTGTCGCATCATGCCAAAAAACATTATGGCCACCATGAAACCAAGAATCTGCAATTGAACAGATTACAGTTTTTAAAAAATATAATAAAGCATTGCTGATCTCTAATGTTAGTATAAATGTACAATTATGAGGTAACAAAATGAGAATAATCTGTAACCAATTATTCATTAAGATGGTATTATCAAAGACACATTCCTGTGCAAAGATCTGCAAATAATATAGCAACGAAACATTTTTTTGGTGCGTGTGTGTGTGCGGTGGTGGTGGGCTGAGGTGCTGTGTATTAATGCAAAAGAATGTTGAAATTGAAAAAAAAAAACTATGATTTTTAGCTCCATTAAACAGTTAATCAAAACATATAAAATTAATAGCCGAGTTTTAAAAATTATAACTGCATGCTACATCATACGGTAGCACTAAGAATTATGCAGCAACAACAGGGGTTTCATTGACCACTGGGATTGATAGATAGTCCTTTGGACAGATTTTTTGAAGCGAGGTCAGCCCCATTTCCATTACCATCAAAACTTTTGTTTGACAGTACTTGGGTAGATCAAAAACCAAAACGCTTGTACTCCAAGAAGATCATCAGTAAGCTATAACCACCAACAATGTGGGAGCAAGATCAAACATATCATGGTTATCAGTGAATCATGCAAATCAAGGTGCCTCAGTAAGCTGTTACATACGTCAGGATTTGTAAGTCTACAGTAAATAAAGTTGAGCCTGTACATATCATTATCTAATTTAAGCAAAGAATAGACGAAAGGTCACGGGTCCCTTCTTCTCAACCAGACTTCAGAACCTCTATACCATGGACAGTGAAGAATCATGCCAACAGTTAGATGACGGAGTGCTACCCATCAGTTCTTGTAATCATACCCAACCCAATCCATATCACATAGCTTTTAATAATCAATGTGACCTAGCAAACAGGAACTATTGTGCGATCATCAATTCGGGAAAAAGGGTAACAGCATGATGTCATGCATGGATCAAAGTACATAGGCACAACAAGATTACCTCTGATGAGTACAATAAAAAGAATCTGCTTGCCGCATCACTTAGTGAAGCACGAGAAGTGACTTTGTACGAGCAGTGTGGGTCAGCCTACAATATCAAGACAGCTTACATTTGAGAAATCATTCCTTTTTTATCTCTTACTATCATAAGAAATTAGCTCTGTGACAAATGAAAAATGCATAATACACAACTTCATATCCCAAACATTTGATTTCATATAGGCTTGAAGCTTATATTAACATTACAAATTCTAGCAATCCAAATTAATTAAGAAGGGGCGCCCAGTTTTACTCTTAAGTACCCAAACTGCAATGATAGAATTGAATGCGAAACATTGTTGCCAAGAGAAAGTTTGCAAAATAGTCAGCCCCAGGAAACAGGTTCTGACGACCTCCAAATTATATGACTTAACAGGTGGTTGCCAGCGAAGGGCCTCTAGCTGAGTTGGTCAAGTGGCTTTAGTATGGGTTTGACTCCCTGTGGGGGCAAATGTTTAGACTAGGGTTAAAAGTTCCCCTCGTTAGTCCCATGTCAGAGCACAGGTCTAAGGTCCAACCCGGTCATGGCCGTTCTCCCATGGGTTACGGTGCTGTTATGTACAGGCAGGGAAAGGGTTTGGGGATTTTTTTCAACCTGCATGAGAAGTTCTTAGTGCAATGCCCAGATTGAGTTTTCTTTTTTAGACGTGGGTGCCACAAACTAAAACATGTGCTACTGGCAAATTGTAAAACCCATAATACATTAAAACATGTTCTTCTAAATACATTAAAAACGATATGAAAGCTTAATACATTGTAAAACCCATAATAAATACTAGTCTGTCTCAAATTGTAGTTCGTTTGACTTTTTTGGTCCCAAGTTTGACCATCTCGTCTTATTCAAAAATTTGTTCAAAATATCATTTCTTTTGTTGTGGCTTGCTTTATTAACAAAAGATCTTCGAGAATGACCAAAATTTAACTAGTTTTGCTCAAATTTTTTGAATAAGACGAGTGGTCAAACTTGAAGTAAAAAAAATCAAACGAACTACAATTTGAGACGGAGGGAGTATTTAAGATTTCTGTAATTGACAACAAACGCATACAAGGAAAATAGTTCTGTACAGTTGCTAGCAAAACTCAAAAGTAAATTTATCTTATAAGCAAGTAGAAATAGAAATGACAAAGATGAGTATACCAGGTTCAAGTCCAGCACCACCATGAAAAACTTGGGGGGGGGGAACTTGACCTGTCAGGGAAAGACCACCCCCACGGCATTGAATTAAGAAGAAACTTCTCATGTGCAGGCCGAGAAACAACCCCAAAGCCAGCTGCCCTGGACGTGCCACAGCGCCGACGACACATGCCTGTGGCCATGTGCATCGCTGAAAGCGACTCAGGAGGTTACGCATATAACTGAGGAACACAGCCGACGTTTTCACTCAGACCTGTTTAAATTAGCTCCCACAGCACCCAAGGAGATACTACGGCTCAATGTGACCACTAGGCTACAGACCCGTTCGCAATGAATACAATGAAGCTGAGTGCCACTCTAAATTTGAATTCTCCTTTGTTGGAGGCGAAGCTGGGCCGGTCGCCACCGCCCCCACCCCCACCCCCCCCCCCCCCCCCCCGGGCCCGGCTCCCCGTTCCTCCATGCACTGGCCACTGCAAATCAGCAAATCTCCTTTTTTGCTTGTTAGTTGTTGCACTTGACGTGTAGAAATTGTCCTTCAGTATGGTTAAAATGCTGCTCGCTGAAGCATAGCCCCTGCTTTGGTTGGCTCCACTCTCCGCCACTGGATGCCAGGGAAGATTACCTTGCAATCGAACTCAATGAAACAATAGATCCATGTAGTTTCTGTGAACCACCATGTAGTCTTTGTGAACAATACCATAGTGAGGGCATGGACCCCTGCGGTGTCACCACTATTGATGGATCTTGCATTGTCCACTCATGATCGATGGTGCCAAATCTCAGACACAGCGGCCATGTCTTCGCTGTCTTCCTAGCTATCGGACTCCGACGTCCAGTTGACGTGGGGGACGTCCACCACTGCCTCATTGTTTTCCACCTACTGTAAGCTTGTGGATGATAAAAGTGATGAGGGTGTGGTGGTCGAGCAGAAGGCGAATGTTATAAGCATGCAGGGGCACCGTGGCAGAGTGGTGCTCATGAAGGCACTCGTTTTCCATCTATTCATGCACAAGATGAGAAGCAACAGACCAATCACGCATTAATGCAGCACCATGATGGAACTCGCGCTGACGAGGGAATCAAAGGCTCGAAGCTACCCATGTGCTGTTTAAAACTTATCAAACAAGAACACTTTTTCAATCCTTATACAATGATGAAAAGGGGGCAGAGGGAGTAACGAACAGCAGTCAACCAATTGAAATACCAGACAGGCCAATGAACCGACGAACCACGGTCTTACTGGTTTGTGTTGGTAAAAGACACAGGAATTTGGTAAGCCAAAGGCAGCTAACACCTTGGCATAGCTTTCATATATAAAGGAGGGATCAACTTGGGGTACAAGAAGCTCTTAGAGAGCATATTCTGGGCATAATGCCGTAAAGCATAAAGTAGCTAAAGTAGGCTCCTTGGCCGCCAAGCAAGATGATGGCTTTGATCTTAAGCAGCCTAAGGGCATTACAGTAAAGTAAAGCTGAAATTGAGATTGAACTAAAGCTAATGATAACTTGGAGCAGGGCTTAACTACATTTCTCCCCCTAAGCCTTGCTGCTGCTAGCCTTGACAATCTTTTTGAGTCCTATCCTTCCCCTCATTTCCTCAAACTTGGCCTTGTCAAGTGATTTGGTTGGGATATCTGCTAGCTGATCTGCAGTGGGGATGAAATCAGCCTTGATGCTCCCTTCCTCAATGCAGTCTCTGATGAAATGAAACTTGGTTCTTATATGCTTGCTCCTGTCATGGAACACTGGGTTCTTTGCCAGGGCAAGTGCTGACTTGTTGTCGACCTTCAATTCCACGACTTCTACCCTTCTTCCTAGTAGTTCAGCAAGCAACCTTGACAACCACAATGCTTGAGCTGCTGCTGTAATCATGGCAACATATTCAGCCTCACAGCTTGACAAGGCAACCACTCTCTACTTGATTGATTGCCAACTAACTAGACTGTTGCCCAGGAAGAAGAGACAGCCAGTAGTGCTCTTGCTTGAGTCAACATCTCCAGCTAGATCTGAATCACAGTAGCCCACAAACCGACCTGCACATGGAGCCTTGGTGAAATGCAGACCATAGTTAATGGTGCCAGCCAAGTACCTCAGGATCCTCTTCACTGCCTGAAGATGTTGAGTAGTGGGATGCTCCAGGAATCTGCTCACAAAGCCAACTGCAAAGGCAAGGTCTAGCCTAGTATGGACCAAGTACCTTAGACTCCCAACAATCCCGCGATATTGCGTTGACTCCACCTCCTTAGCTGTGTTGTGCTTGCTCAGTTTCAGGAACTCCTCCATGGGAGTGGAGGCTGGGTTGCAGGGGAGTGGAGGCTGGGTTGCAGTCAGCCATGCCACCCAGCTCCAGGATTCTCTTGGCATAGTGGCTCTGACAAAGAGTAATGCCACCATTGCTTTGCTAAACCTCAACCCCCGGATAGAAGTTTAGTAACCCGAGATCGCTCATCTCAAAGATGGACTTCATCTCTACCTTGAATGCCTTCACATCCTGCTCCTTAGACCCACTGATGATGAGGTCATCCACATAGACCCTGACAAGCAACACTGACCCGCCAGAGCCCCGACGAAAGATAGCCGCCTCGTGATTGCTCTCGCTGAATCCTATCTTCTTCAGAGTAGAGTCCAACTTCACGTTCCATGCCCTGGGCGCCTGCCGCAGGCCATAGAGAGCCTTGTGGAGGCGATACACCTTGCCTTCTTCTCCGGCAACGACGAGCCCAGGCGGCTGCTAAACAAAGACCTCCTGCTTGAGATCTTCATTGAGGAACGCCGATTTGACATCCATGTGGCGAACCCGCCATCCCTCCTGAGCAGCCAGAGCAAGCAAGACGCGCACTGATTCCATGCGAGCGACCGGCGGAAAGTCGTCCTCGTAGTCCACTTCTTGCTGCACGAAGCCGTGGGCGACAAGCCGAGCCTTGTGCTTGATCACATCCCCGTGCTCGTCCTTCTTCAATTTGAACACCCACTTGGGGGTGATCGGGCGGTGGCCGACACGGGGAGACACCAGCTCCCAGGTGCCATTCCGCTCGATGGCGCGCAGCTCCTCCATCGCAGCTTGCCAGGCGGGGTCATCTTTGGCCTCAGCGTAGGTAGCTGGTTCGCCGGAGTGAGTGAGATGCAACTCCGCGAACTGACGCTGCGCCGTCAGCGGAGTCAGATATTCACCGATGATGCCGGTGACGGTGCGGTAGCGCAATGGCTCCCTGTTGTAGCAGGCGTCCAGCCAGTCTTCATCTTCCTCCAGGGGAGTCACATGCTCGACCTGGCACTCTGACGGTGCTGGTGGCGGTGTAGCAAAGGATGCGTTCGGCGCAAAGGAAGCATGCGGTTGTAGGGGCAATGCAGAGTCCTCTACTGCTCCAGCTGGTACAAAGTCCGGCGTAGCAGAGCGTGGCGGAGGGGTTGGTGATGGCGATGCCGAGCTATGAGCTCCAGACACCACCTCCGGCCACAGGTACTCGACAGTGAACTCACATCCCGCCGGCTCCGAGCATCCAGCCTCCGGCGAGGCCCAATCCCAGCCACGGCCTTCGTCGAAGACGACATCCCGGCTGATCCGCACGCGCTGGGACACAGGATCGAATACGCGATAGGCTTTGGCCCCCTCCGCATAGCCGATGAACAGACCGACCTCGCCGTGGTCATTGAGCTTGAGGAGCTAGGTTAGCCGCTTGGTGTAGGCGACCCAGCTGAAGACCTTGAGGTGGCCCACGGTCGGCGCACGGCCGTGCCACACCTCGTAGGGGGTCATCCCCTTCAGCGCGCGCTGATGGATAAGTCCCTGTGTGTGTCTGCTGCAAGAGCACATGGTCCTTGTGTCCTTGTGTCCTTTGTAAAAACATCCTTGACTGCTTTCAGAACAGCAGTTAGCATCTTAAGGACAGCATCTTGACTAGCATCTAGGACAGCATCTAGGACAGCATCTTAGACTAGCATCTTAGCATATACTTGGCTGGTTAGCAGCCTATAAATATGTATCCCCAACCCCTAAGGTTGGTATAGCATGATGTGAGAAATAAACCCAGAAAATTGCCTCAACTCTGAGATCTCTGTGTGCTATCCTCTCGATGAGAGTAAGGATCCTGCTCACACCTAGAGTAAGGATCCAGAGACTAACAAGTGGTATCAGAGCTGTACTATCCTGTAGCCTGAGCATTTCCTGCTCAATCCCTTCTCCAGTCGAGCTCCCTGCCTCGCAGCAGCCCCAGCAGCCAGCAGCAGCTGTTTTGGCAGCCTCTGCCCCTCGTGCAGCAGCGCGCCATGACCACAGGAGGGCAGTCTCAGCACTCGGCCGCTTCCAGCGCGCGGCGTCGGCAGGAGGCCGACCTCGCCGCGGCAGAGGAGCGCAGGAGAGCGGCGGCAGCAACCGCTGCAGCAGCAGCGAGGGCGTCGAGGCTGGGCCAAGCGGAGCTGGCAGCAGCCAGAGCGGAGGTGGAGGCAGCAGTAGCTGCGGATGCAGCGCGTGCAGCCGCAGAGCAGGTTGAGGACCTGCGCGGCAGTCACAGCAGCTCCATCTCTGCTGATGACAGCGCCGACCCGGACCTTGAGCAGCTGGAGAGGCAGGCAGGGCGAGGGCGAGCGGCGCAGTGGGCAGCTGCGCACGCCCACGAGTCCGGCGACGCTCCTGGAGGAGGCGCCTACGAGCCCGGCGACGCTCCTGGAGGTGGCGCGCACGGCGACGGCGGCGCTCCGAGTCGATCGAAGAGGCGATAGGTCGCCTCAAGGTTGTCGACGGTGATGAGCCACAACCATTCTCGGGGCCTGCCACCGTTGGTGGGAAGCTCCTTCTCACCCGGGAGCAGTGGGCTGCCGGCCAAGATGACAAGAAGAAGGGGGAGCCTTCTTCCGCAACAGCCGGCCGCAAGCGTGGCAAGCGCGGCAAGCCACGTAAAGGCGCCCAGGCCGGGGCGCAAGGGCGCGCCGAGGGCGGCGCCCGCAGAGGTGCCTAGGGCGGCGCCGCCGAGAAGCCCAAGCCGGCACAAGATGATGCCTGCCACAACTGTGGCCGTGCTGGTCACTGGGCCAGGGACTGCAGACAGCCACGACGCGCCCAGGCCCACGTCGCGCAGGCAGAGGAGGAGCAACAAGCTCTGTTCATGGCACATGCGAGCGCCGAGCTACCTCCAGCAGCACCGGTTGCAGCGGCCCTTCTCCACCTCGACGAGCCCAAGGCACATGCCCTCCTTAGCAGCGGGTCCGGCAGCGGCAGTGTCAAGTTCGGGGACGCCTCTGCCGTGGAAATCAAGGGCGCCGGCTCCGTCATCTTCGTCGCCAAGAACGGCGAGCACCGGCTGCTCACCGGCGTCTACTACATCCCCGCGTTGAGGAGCTCCATCATCAGCTTGGGACAGCTGGATGAGAACGGCTCGCGCGTGGAGATCCACGATGGCGTGCTTCGCATTTGGGATCCCCGTCACCGACTTCTCGCCAAGGTGAACAGGGGGAGCAACCGCCTCTATGTTCTTCACGTACAGGTGGCGCAACCCTTTTGTCTTGCAGCTCGGCGGGACGACGAGGCCTGGCGGTGGCACGAGCGCTTTGGGCACCTCAATTTCGAGGCCCTGAAGCAGCTTGGCAACAAGGAAATGGTGCAGGGCATGTCGTGCGTCGACCATGTGGAGCAGTTCTGCGACACCTGCGTCCTCACCAAGCAGCGACGGCTGTCCTTTCCCCGCCAAGCAAGCTTCCGCGCCAAGGAGAAGCTGGAGCTCGTGCACAGCGACCTATGTGGCCCCGTGACACCGGCTACACCTGGAGGACGACGCTACTTCCTCCTCCTCGTCGACGACGTGTCCCGCTACATGTGGGCTGTCCTCCACGACACCAAGGGGGCAGCCGCGGACGCCATCAAGCACCACCAAGCTGTTGCGGAGAAGGAGTGCGGCCGCAAGCTTCGGGTGTTGCGCACGGATAACGGCGGCGAGTTCACGGCGGCTGAGTTCGCGACGTACTGTGCCGATGAGGGGATCAAGCACCACTTCACCGCGCGTACACCCCGCAGCAGAACGGCGTCGTCGAGCGCCGCAACCAGACGGTGGTAGCCACCGCCCGCGCCCTCCTCAAGCAGAGAGGGATGCCGTCGATCTACTGGGGGGAGGCGGTGATGACTGCCATCCATCTCCTCAACCGCTCGCCCAGCAAGGCGCTTGACGGCAAGACGCCGTACGAGGCCTGGCACGGGCGCAAGCCGGGGGTGAGCCACCTCCGCGTCTTCGGTTGTCTGGCGTTCGCCAAGGAGCTCACTCACATCGGCAAGCTCGACAACCGGAGCACTCCAGGAGTGTTCATCGGCTACGCGGAGGGTGCCAAGGCCTACCGCATCCTCGACCCTGCGACACAGCGCGTCCGCATCTCCCAGGACGTCGTGTTCGACGAAGGGCGAGGCTGGACCTGGGACAAGGCGGTGGACGACGGCTCGGCTTCGACCCTCAGGGACTTCGTCGTCGACTACGTCCACCTGGAGGGAGCCGGGGCAGTTAGCAGCTCATCTTCACCGAGCTCGTCCTCCTCGGCAACCGGCTCGCCATCAGCTTCGGCGAGTCCTCCACCGCCTCCGCCACCAGCGAGTCCACCACCACCACCGGCTACACCACGCACCCCTGCACCGGCTACGCCACGCACTCCTGCACCGGCTCCCCACTCTCCGGCACCGGCGCCGGCAAGATCGGTACCAGCAGCTTTGGCCCGTCAGCGTTCGGTGGAGTTCGCCACTCCGCTGTCCGACGATGAGGACCGCGTCGACGCCTACCACGACGACGAGCCTCTACGCTACCGCACCATGGACAACATCCTCGGCAACCAGCCTGTCCCTGGGCTGGCGGTACACGACTTCGAGGCAGAGCTGCACCTGGCACATGAGGACGGTGAGCCTCGCTCCTTCGCTGAGGCAGAGGGAGACGCGGCATGGCGTGCCGCGATGCAGCAGGAGATGGACGCGGTCGAGCAAAACCGCACTTGGGAGCTCGCTGACCTCCCTCGTGGTCACCGCGCGATCACCCTTAAGTGGGTGTTCAAGCTGAAGAGGGATGAAGCCGGTGCCATCGTCAAGCACAAGGCTCGCTTGGTGGCACGAGGCTTCGTGCAGCAGGAGGGGGTCGACTTCGACGACGCCTTCGCCCCCGTGGCACGGATGGAGTCCGTGCGACTCCTCCTTGCGCTAGCTGCCCAGGAGGGCTGGCGTGTCCATCACATGGATGTCAAGTCGGCGTTCCTTAACGGCGACCTGAAGGAGGAGGTCTACGTACATCAGCCGCCGGGATTCACAGTTCCCGGCAAGGAGGGCAAGGTGCTTCGCCTGCGCAAGGCCCTCTACGGCTTGCGGCAGGCACCGAGGGCGTGGAATGCCAAGCTGGATTCCACGCTGAAGGGGATGGGCTTCGAGCAAAGCCCGCACGAGGCGGCCATCTACCGGCGGGGCAGTGGAGGAAAGGCCCTGCTGGTAGGTGTCTACGTCGACGATCTTGTGATCACCGGTACCAAGGAGGTGGAGATCGAGGCGTTCAAGGAGAAGATGAGGGCGACCTTCCAGATGAGCGACTTGGGCCCTCTCTCCTTCTACCTGGGGATCGAAGTCCACCAGGACAGCTCCGGCACCTCCCTTCGCCAGACTGCCTACGCCAAGCGCATTGTGAAACTTGGCGGTCTCACCGGCTGCAACCCAGCCCACACTCCTATGGAGGAGAGGCTGAGGCTGAGCCGGGAGAGTACGGAGGAGGAGGTGGACGCGACGCAGTACCGGCGCATTGTGGGCAGCCTTCGCTACCTTGTCCACACGCGACCGGACTTGGCGTTCGCCGTCGGCTACGTCAGCCGGTTCATGCAGCGACCGACGACGGAGCACCAGCAGGCCGTGAAGAGGATCCTCCGCTATGTCGCGGGCACCTCCGACTACGGCTTGCACTACCCGAGGTGCCCCGGCGCGGCACATTTCATCGGTTACAGCGAGCAAGAGCACCAGCGGGACGCTGTTCTTCCTCGGCAAGTGTCCGATCAGCTGGCAGTCGGCCAAGCAGCAGATGGTGGCTCTGTCCAGCTGCGAGGTAGAGTACATCGCAGCCACTACCGCTACTACTCAGTCTTTGTGGCTGGCTCGGCTGCTTGGCGATCTCCTTGGCAGAGACGCAGAGGCAGTGGAGCTCAGGGTGGACAACAAGTCCGCCTTGGCCTTGGCGAAGAATCCAGTCTTCCATGAGCGCAGCAAGCACATCCGGGTGAGGTATCACTTCATCAGGAGCTGCCTGGAGGAAGGGAGTGTCCGGGCCAACTACATCAACACCCAAGACCAGCTCGTCGACTTCCTGACCAAGTCCCTTGGGCGAGTCAAGTTCCAGGAACTTCGCGCCAGGATCGGGATGGCTCAGATACCTCACAAGGAGTCACACAAGACTTAGGGGGAGAGTGATGGATAAGTCCCTGTGTGTGTGTGTGCGTGCTGCAAGAGCACATGGTCCTTGTGTCATCTTAAGGACAGCATCTTGACTAGCATCTAGGACAGCATCTAGGACAGCATCTTAGACTAGCATCTTAGCATATGCTTGGCTGGTTAGCAGCCTATAAATATGTATCCCCAACCCCTAAGGTTGGCATAGCATGGTGTGAGAAATAAACCCAGAAAATTGCCTCAACTCTGAGATCTCTGTGTGCTATCCTCTCGATGAGAGTAAGGATCCTGCTCACACCTAGAGCAAGGATCCAGAGACTAACACGCCACGGCCACCATGGTCACCACCACCACCACCATCGCGGTCACCTCACTCGCGGCGTGGCTGGCGGCAGTCTCGTGCCCAATGGCCCTCCTAGCCACAGTTGAGGCAGGTATCCGGTCTGCGATCGTCGGTGGCGGTGTCGTTCCCGTCACCACGGCCACCGCCACCACCGCGGACGCCACCGCGGCCTCTCTACTTCTTGCCTCCGCCGCGCTGGTTCTTGGAGCTTGAGCCGCCGGAATCGTCCGCGCCCTTCTTCTCCTTCCAGCACGCCTTCCACTGCTCCTCCGTGTACATCAGCTTGTCGCCGACGGTGATGGGCTCCGTGGGCGCTTGCTCCTCCTGATCGTCCACCACCTTGAGCCTCCCGGTCACCTCCTCGAGTGTGAGCGCATCAAAGTCGAGGAATTGCTCGATGGCGACGACGATCTGGGCGTACTTCGTCGGCACCATGCGGAGGTACTTCTCCACGACTTGCTGCTCGTCGATGTCGCGGCAGCCGTGGATGACCAGCTGCTGATGCAGAGCCTAAAGCTAGAGCGCGTAGTCCTCGACCTGCTCCCCCGACTTCATCCCGATGTTCTCCCAGTCGCGGCGAAGGCGCTGCTTCGTCGCCCGGCGAACCCTGTCCACGTCGATTCTTGCTGCAGCAATTGCGTCCCACGCCTCCTTCGCGCTCTGCTTGTCGATGAGTGGGATGCCCATCTCCTTGGGCACCGTGGCGACGATCAACTCCATCGCCCGCCGATCCTCGCGAAACGGCACCGGCAACCCCTCGACGGCGTCCCACAAGTTGTGGGCATGCATCCGCAGCGTCATGGTCTGGGACCACTCGTGGTAGTTCGTCTTGTCCAGCATCGGCCACGCAGTCCCGCTGCTGGAGTCATGGTACACGACCCGCGGCTTTGGCGACTGGTGGCGCCCACCGCTGCGCCCGCGACGGCGCGGCGGCGGCGACGGGGATCGGTTGCGGCGAGGGCTCCTAGACTTCCCGGCGACCCACCGTATAGCTTCTCCTCCTTCGTCGTCCCACTCCCCTCTGCCTTCTCCTTGGCAATCTCCGCGCGCAACTCCCGTGCCGTCAAGGCCGCGTCCTCCGCCGCCTAGGCCGTATCTCGCGCTGCCTGGATCGCTGCTGCCACCGCCTCTTCCGCTGCTCTCAGACGAGCGGCCTTGCTGATGGGATCGCCCTACAACCCCTCACCAGCATCCGAAGTACTGTCCTTGATGGTCTTGGCAGCGACGGCGGCGCGCTCGGCCGAAGTAGCCATGGCAGGAGCAAGAACAGGGGGTAGGTAAGGAAGGGGATAACTTGGGCTCTCTGGAACCTAGCTCTGATGCCAATTGTTGGCAAAAGACACAGGATTTGGGTATGCCAAAGGCACCACGACCCCTCGGGCTTTGCTTTCTTATATAGCATAAAGGTTTACTTGTGATACAAGATGCTCATAGCATATTCTTAGACATAAAGCATAAAGTTGCAAAAGGTAAATAGAGATAGGCTCCTTGATTGTTAAGCAAGCTCCTGGATTTGAACATGATCAGCTCAAGGGCATTACACTAATTGTTGGCACCAAAATTTGGACTGGCAAGCACACAGTTGAATCTTTCTAAAGACAGCTCTGCCTGGAATTGGCTAAATACTGATAACAACCGTTTAGCTGGAGATAGGCTATTTTATTCAAATCAGCTAAACCAAAATCGGCTATCTGAAGGATTTGCAGACTACGTCGACTCCGACCCGGTTTGGCGAATGACGGCGCATTTTTTTTCTCGAACACGCAGGAGAGCTGCGTATCATTATATTAATAGAAGAAAAGAAATAGTCTTACAAGTACAAAGAACCCCAAACACACGCCCCCACTCGACCAATGAAGCTAAATCACCGGAAAAGAGTTACAAGGACGACCAAGAGAAACCTCCCTACTGCAGAATCCTAGGGTGCAGTTCGGGCAAAGATTAGGGAAATCCCCTTAGCCCCTGCCACACTCCACCAAATAGCCTCCTCCTTGGCCACGTACAGGACCGAGTTAACATTTGGGACTGCTCCATTGAAAACACAGTCATTTCTGTGCCGCCAAATGCTCCAGGCTCCCTAGGATGACCAAAGAATTCAGACCCCTTCTTAGCTCACCTTGAGCAGCATCATCAATCCTTCACCAATTATCAAAATTCTGATCAGAAGGTGTTGGAGCAAGGATTGCAGCACCAAAATGAGAGAGGAAGGAGAACCAAAACATTCTTGAAAAAACACAGCCCACGAGAAGGTGATGAAGATCCTCCTCAAGCTGGTCACACAGGACGCACATTTCTGGATGAGGGAGGCTCCTCTTTGCTAACCTGTCTGCAGTCCAGCACCTGTTATGGGCCACTAACCACATAAAAAATCTGCATTTTGGGGGCGCCCAAGTTTTCCAAATTCTCTCAAATGGTTCAAAAGAGATGGCTCCATAAAACAGGGAAGTATAGGCGCTCTTTGCTGTGTACTGGCCTGAAGAGGAAAGCCTCCGGACATGTTTGTCAGGGATGCTCTCATTCAGCTCCACCCTAGATAAGAGATCCCAGAGATGGAAATACTGAGATAGAGCAGCCGCACCAACTTAAGTCCTCTATCCAACTATTCTCAGGAAGGGCCTCACTAACAGTACGTTTACTCACTCGCCTTTTAGGAACCAGAGCAAAAACAAGAGGAGCGATCTCCTGGACTCCTTGACCATCCAGCCATTTGTCCTTCCAAAACAGGGTATTAGCTCCACTTCCCACTTCTGTACGGACTGCGACCGAGATCAGCCCAGCGACCTCCTTACTGACCTGGACCGGCAGATTTGCCCAAGGTTTGTTTGGTACACTCCGTTGCAGCCAAGGCCATCTTGCTTTCAAGGCAATCCCCAATGTTTTGAGATCAGTTATTCCCAGCCGCCTAATTCCCGAGGTCAAGAAACCTTGGGCCAGGCAATAAGACAGTGACCCCCGTTTGCTTCTTTTCTTGCCTTCCATAGGAAGGACCTTCTAATCTTATTGATGGCTTTGAGAGCCCAAGGCGGAAGATCAATAGCCATAGCCACATATATTAGGATACTAGTAAGCACAAATTGCACATGAATCACCCTACCAGCACGGGACTCCGCAGGAAGGAATAGTGGAGCCAAAATTATCGAGTCTTAGTAGTTTTCCTTGTTTATTTCCTTATTTTCAAGTCGTGTTAGGTCAGGACACGGTCAAAGCCTAGGGTATAAATATGTAAACCCCGGCACTTCCATCAATCAATCAACAAACCTTTCGGCCCCGACCAAACCCTTGGAGTAGGAGTAATGTAGATCTTGGCGAGTTCTTCACGACTAGGCTGCATCAGCATCGAACGACCTCTGGTTTGCTCTAAGTACCGTCATGGCTTGTGTTTTCGTTTGATAAGGCTGCATCGGCTTCGTCAAACCTCTTGTGATGCGTTGACATGGCTAGTTATCGGTCTATTAGGCTTGGCAACCTAGTAGATTCATTAAGTTACCGATGTTGTTTATTTTACATTGTTTATTTTATTGCAACATCATTGCCCGATCAAGATTAGTAGATTTGGCTTATATTCTTTTGAGTTCAATCATCATCAATGCTTTTCACGATTAAGCTCATGCTTTGATGGTTGATTCCGTGCTTGCATTAGCTAGGTTTTATCAATCTTGTTCGTGACATGTGGCGCGTTCTAGGGTGTAGATAGTTTATGATAAAGCTTGTTAATCTCTTCTGGGGATTTTAGTGGCGGCAGCGGATTAAGTTACCGATCTCACTAAGATGGCATCCGAATTCATACGCCGTCGGTTAGTAGGCTTTGCTCGTAACGCTAATTAGCCGATTTCCATGTGCCCTGATAAATACATTGTGTGTTTATCGATTTCTTTACTCACATGTGCGTGTTGCTTTAATGTGGTGCTACTAGTACAAGATAGATCTGTTAATCTCTTCTGAGGGGTTTTAGTGGCTGCAGCGGATTAAGTTATCGATCTCACTAAGATGGCATCCGGATTCAGACGCCGTCGGTTAATAGATTTATTTTGTTGCAAGAAGTGTCGTGTTAAATGTCAATCGTACGGATAGGTTTAGCGGTCGGTAAATTGCATAGTGTAATATTTTAAAGTTTATAGCACGCATATTGGATGACTTGTCTGTATTTACCTAGTTTATCTGATGTCATACCATGATCGATTGCTCTATTCATACATGTTTACTCAATGATTTATTTACAAAGCATGTTGGATGTTGACTCTCTAGTCAATGCCCTAATCAAATCGGCTATTTCGCCATATATGCGGAACTGTCTGGCACCACACCGGCAGGTTCCATAATTTGACTGTTCTTTTTCCTCCTTGTCAATTGCAGGGTCAAATTGACTGGCATGCTCGGACTCGATCGATCGGGTAGCTGGTGAAGCCACAGGGATCGGAGAAACGCTCTCGCTCCGGTCTACCTGGCTTGCGAGTGGCGTTGGCGCAAGAAGTCAAGTTTTTGTGTCAACACTAATCTAGCAACTAAATTAGAGACTGAACTAAGTAACTGATAGCTTAACTGACAGACTTATGCAATAGTGGCTCTCTGGATCCTAGCTCCAACGCCAATTGTTGGCAAAAAACACACGAATTTGGTAAGCCAAAGGCAGCTAACACCTTGGTATAGCTTTCATATATAACGCAGGGATCAACTTGGGGTACAAGAAGCTCTTAGCATATTCTGGGCATAATGCCATAAAGCGTAAAGTAGCTAAAGAGGCTCCTTGGCTACCAAGCAAGCTGATGGCTTTGATCTTAATCAGCCAAAGGGCATTACAGTAAAGTAAAGCTGAAATTGAGATTGAACTAAAGCTAATGATAACTTGGAGCAGGGCTTAACTACAGTTTGAACCTGTGTTGGTTGGAACTAGCAATGGAGGCCAGTGCAAAGAGTGAGTAAGGAGGGCAGCAGATAGGCAGTATATTTGCAACCATAATGAGGCAGTCCGTAAGTCAAGCAGAGTAATTTGTGGCAACAACAAGTAACTGGCCAAGTGGTGTGCAGAAGCAGAAGCAGATAACATGCTAGAGGTTTTTAGAAGGTTAACAGTTGTCAATTGGGCATGCACAATGTCTTGCAGAAGTGATAAAACACAGGGATCAATGACACTAATAACATTTCGAGTTAGCAATTACTCTGTTCCAAAATGTAGGTAGTTAAGTTTTGCTCTAAGTCAAACTTCTCTAACTTTAACAAAGTTTATAGAAAAACATATGAACATCTACGAAGCCAAATAAATGAACCATCAAGGCACTTCATGGTGGATTTAACGACATTAATTAGGTGTTATAGATATTGGTTCATTTTTCTCCAAATATGGTAAAAGCTAGAGAAGTTTGGTTTAGGATAAAACAAAAAGTACAAAACCTACATTTTTAGAATGGGGACATATCAGGTGCAATTGTGCAAACCAACCTCTCCGTGCAACCGTGCAAACTTTTAATCTAGGCCACATAATGTTGATCCAAGGGAGCGCATGGAGGGAGTGGGAGGTGGGATTTGCAAAGTGTGATTAGGAGTGGGCAGTTAAGCGCAAAATTACGCAATCCCCATGCGCCCCTTGGATCAACATCATGTGGCACAGATTCAATGTTTCCAAGTTTGCACAGGTGGTCCGGTTTCCACCTGATACAGTGCCTTTTAGAATAGAGGGAGTATGAAACTAAGCAAGGTCAAAATGTACAAAAACAGTGGTATGCCCTCACTCGCTCATCCCCTGGCTGAGGACCGATCGCCCAATAAGGCTCCGAGTTATGTTCACTAGCACTGTTGATCCATGTTGAAGTCCGCCCAGTCCAGAGTCTTCTGGAGTTGATTGCTAGGAAGTCGTACATATTGTAACTTGTGATAGGAAAAGGTCCCTCTAAAATAGGGAGGTTAGGAACCTAGAATAGCTTACTTAGCCAAAGTCAGAGTCTCCTTTATGTAGAGAAAGGCCTTCTATACCCTTTGGAGGAAGAACATCAAGGGCCTAGCCCATCTCTCCCGCGTCTAGCTAGGGCCAAAGTTGCAGTCTCTCTCCCTCCCTCCCTCTCCTTCATATATATATATATATATATATATATATATATATAATAACAGATAGAAGCCCCCTATATCCTTCGGAACTCAATCAGAAGTAGATCAAGGACCTTGCCCATCTTTTCCACCTCAAAATTGGGCGCCAGCCTGCCCTTGTGCTCCCCTAACCCTAGGTCGCCATCAACCTCCTGGCCTCTCCCAAACTCTGGTAATCTACATAGTAGGACCTAAGTATCTGTATTATGTTGTGCCATACAATAATCTGAATTTTTTCAGTGCCAGTTTCCATATACACACAACATAGAAAAAGAACCTTACCAGGATCAGTACTGTAGTTTTGTCAGTCCCTTCAAGTGAATCCCAGAATGCAGGTGATGAATCAACCACTATAGTCTCTGAGTATATATTTGGAATCACATGTACGCCAGATACAGAATCCCATGCCAAGGCAACAGGCGGAAAGCATCGCAATTTACAAAGGTCTACGATATAAACACAACATACAAAAGGTTATTGAGGTAGTAAATGTGCAACCAAGGTAGAGAGACTTACATGCTATCCTATGTCATAGACACTAGAAAAACTTATGCTTCTCACAAAAATAAATATTTACAAAGCACAAGAGAAGTAGCAGCTCACTATTTCTCTCAGCTTCCATTTGATCACCAGCATTTTTTATTCCACATCCAGCAGTTTTCAGTGTTAAAGTTACTGGTAGAAGGCCAAGGCTTGCAGAAAATAACAAGTTTTGAGCCAATGGGTGATCCTCCGACAGAAATATTTCCTAAGATCAAGAATTATAAGATTCAACAAATATTATAAGATCATAATACAGATTTCAATAATTACTAGTTACTAACTTTGGGAGCAAAACTGGAGCGGATGATTGTCCCAATAGAAAGTGCACTTGCCCCTTCCTCAGGATTAAAGAACTGCCCCACTGCCATAGAGGCTGCTGGGGGAGGCCTACCTGAAATTGTCTGGATGCCAAGTACAGAACAAGCAGTTTCATTACAAAAATCCATCAGTGGTTCATAACATTCTTATTTCGTTTTCCAGTTTCCACTGGTAAAAAAATAATGGCCACATTATACACTGAGTGTACCAAAGATGCCAGGTGCGATTGGGATATGAATTAAATTTGAGGTTACCTATATGGTTAAGAAACATAAAAAAAAAACCTAATTACAGAACTGTCTATCCATCACTGACATGAAAATCCAGTTATAGTAAGGTCACTTAAGTATTAACAGAACAAACCAGCCTTTTGGCACATAAAAAAAGTATATGTATACTTTCTCTACATGTCCAACTTTTATCTTAGTTTATTTAGCACCTGAGCACACATTTTATGTGAATGAGACAAATAAATGGCCAATTTAACCTGTAAAAACAAAGTCTATTGAAGCACTGTCAGGTTTCACCATCTCAATGTGTTGTAACTTGTAATTATGGTGCAACTTACACTTTATTTTATTCATTCATTGCATTTCCATAGTAGAAGCCGCAAGATTTCAATAAAGGAATTAATGTGGACATAGCATTCTCCAAAAAAATGTTAATAGCAAACATATAAGACATTTAATTGTAAAAGAAATATTCTAGCGCAAGATAGGAATGGCACAAGAGAATACCGGTCGAGGTGCTACTGATATAGTGATGAAGCTGAAACCACTCATTTCTTCTGGATTCAGTAGAAGAAATGCAGAAGGAGGTGGTTGCTCAGTTTGACTTCCAGGTTCAACCTAGTAAAAAAGTCCAAATGATTACAAAGGTTTTCAAAATTGTGAGCGAATTCTGTTTGACATGATAAGATTATATGGATCATGATCCTATCAAGTTTTAAAAATTGTACATGTTTTACAAAGTCAAGTTTTTTCTTCACAGCAGTGTTTGACAAAGCGCCATTCCGATTCCGCAGCCACCTAGGTGCATTTATGCACTAGTCGACAGTGTACCGTAGAGCCTAGGGTGGTAGGCAGTACCTCTGCGGCGCTTGTTGGCTGCAGCAGCTGGACAAGCCGCCCCTATTGTCCCTATGTGCAGATCCATGAAGGTAGGCATGCTGAGCGGCGGGTGAGGAGGGATGGGCAGCGAAGGGCAGAAGGGTGTGGATGTCCGGCGGCAAATGCCGGTGCTACGGACGGCAATGGAGACGACAAAAGCGCAGCAGCGGAGATGGCAGGCCCAATTAGGAGGATGCGGATGGTGGCGGAGATGGCAAACGCAGCCTAGAGAAGGCGGATGGCGACAGAGACGAAGGGAGGAGGCGAGCGGAGACAAAGAGGACTCGGTGCGTCGTGCAAGAGGCTGGGTGTTAAAGGGATAAGGTGTGGGTAGATAAGGTAGACTTGGGCTATTTGATGGACCTTTCTATCCTACTTTAGGTCCACATGTCTCAATTTTTTTATTTAAGGTAATTTAAGGAAACATATGTATGTGTATAAAACTCGACCGACGCCTATGCGCGCCTCAGTTCGCCTAAGCTCTAGGCGGAGGGTCATCGCCTAGACAGCGCCTAATGCAACCTTGCTTGACATACAAGTTTTTCCAAGAAAACAATTAGACGAAAATAACTAGAACATACACATTTTGATACGCATTGTTATGGGAGGGCAGCGGCGACAAGCGTGCTACAGTACCCACGGGTACTGTTTGCAGCGGCGGCTAGGGCTGCGAGGGCGAGAGAATTCCGGTCGCGGGGCATTCGTCGACGGCCAAGAAAGAGGAAAGGGTTTTCCTTCTTAATTCTTGCTTGATTAGATTGATACATCTCTCCTTATATAGAGAGAGGTTTACTTGACCCCTAAGTAAGCGACCTTTAACTCTAATAAACCCTAATGGGCTATACCACCAGCCCAGGCCCAATAGGCCACTGCCATACTCTAACACTACACCCCACCTGGACATGCAGCTCGTCCTCGAGCTGTAACCTAACCAACTTATAACGATGACTCGACTTGACACAAATCTAACAACTAAAAACAAGCCTTTTACATCTCGGCTTGTTTTCTTATTCTCAACTTGAAATGGACTGGGACTCTTTATTTTTGACTCTTGAACATAAACATGTGTATCTATATTTATCTCAATTATAAACTAATTGAATTTTCTAAATTTGAACATATATAAAGTTTAATGTAAGAAAGATAAAATGTGTCAGCTTAAAATAATATATTGTGAGAGAATATAATGACAGAAAAATATATTATGCGTCCTAACATAGCTTATTGTCAGTACAAGTCCAACCAAATGGTGAAGATGGTTCTACACAAGCAGGCAACCCAACAAGTGATCCTGCAAGACTTTGATGCTAGAATAGAATCCATTCATGTCATGCCAGCTACTAGGGATGCTTCAATTTGTATCATCCGAACAACAGCCTTATATTAAGACGACAACAATGATGAAGATGGAACTGAAGTTTACTTGCACCAAAAGAGAATGATCAAATCAAAGAATTGGTCTATTTTACAATATGTATTATACTGACATCAGTAAACAAATAAAAAAGTATGTCCCATGCAACATTTTTTGTACTAAGCATACAAGTACACTCCACACAAATAAACTAGTACAACACCTGGTTTTTGAAAAAAATACTACTAACATCTTGAAGTATATCATGATATAGACATTGCAGCTAACAGTAGGAGAAAATGGTTTTAGTTATCAGAGCTAAGCCGTCTATAATGGAAGCAGAACATTACTAACATAATTAATGATAGAATGTAAGAAAATGAGAATGATTAGGTGAACAATTTCAAAATATTACCTGTTTTGGAGCAGGTCCTGCAGGAATTTGGACCATCTTTGACGTAACTTCCACTATCTTTTTACTGGCAGGTATTTCATTTTGGCCAGGTGAATGATGTTTTTCTGGCCACAAGTGAATCCTTACTCCAGAACAAGGGGCAAGATTTGTTACAAAAACAAAGTGCCCTCTGCCATTTGATCCCTTCCACAAGAAAATAGAAACCTTATTCATCACGTGCAGCAGTACTTCAAATGGCGCGCTCGCAAGAGGAGGGGGGGGGCGGAGGAGGGGAGAGGGACTAGAAGGCCAGTAACCTACCAGCTTTTTAATATCTATCCATCGTCTCCTGCCATCCATGGCTAAAACACTAACTGAATTTGACTGAATATACAGGTCCTTTTCAAGGCCATCACTAGTCCATTGAGTGGATGGTGGGCAAGAAAGTGAACCTTTTTTGTGTAGTTCTACAAGAAAAATATATCAACATGTTTAGATAAGAAAAATGATATGATAGTCTGCTACTAGGTAAATGGATAAGACCCTATATTTAACCTCTAGGGTTTAATCAAATTTCATTGTCTGATCCCTGGGAGATCAGAAGTATGAATGCTTGGAGGATGGCTATTTTTTGCATACGAACTTGAAGTCTTGAACTATGACTGTGTATTGCCAGTGCCTTGGTAATGAAATTCAGGTTTACCGTTGTGGAAAAAAAAAACACATTTGATTATGAAATGCTAGTATGCTAAGTTACATCAACTAAAAAAACTGAACACTATCATATTATCTATTTTCTATGCAATATAATGTGCTATAAGTAGCAGTTTGACATCCTCTCTCTACACTCTACAGCATACAAAATTATCAATTCCATGAGCCTCATGTTACAGCAGTGTTGCACTAATGTGTTGCACAAATTAATAAACAGCTTAAAATGGTAACACAAACAACAGCAAAGAAGCCATCTTAGTAGATTACATAAATCCAAATTAATCGAAGAGGTGACAAAACAATTGTTTACACAATAGAATGTTTATGGACAGAAATAGTTTTATGAAAATGATAAATATGATCTTCAAAATTTTCTACATGGATTTCAAATCCCGACCAAGAACTATGGGTTCATTCATTGCATAAATAATTCATCTTCTAAGCAAACAACTTTCTATTTGATCCAACTACAAAGGACTTAAGGAAGTAAAGAATGAGCTATACCACCAGCATCCCGGTTCTCATTGCCAGGTAAATTTTGGGACAGACGAGGAACGTGAGTCATTGAACTCAAAGACTGAGGAACTGCACTTTGGAGCATTTTTGTGAACACAAAAACTCTTTTTTGTGTGCTTGAAAATGGTTGTCTGTCAACAGGGTCTACTATGCTAAGAAGAGTGTGTGCAACCTGGACAATGTCAAGTCAACATAAGTACTGATGTTACCGCATACTGTAAAGCATTGAGAGAAGTTGCTGCTGACACATAGTTCCAGACCTGTACAGCTAATTGATTACACCATAGGATAGATTGATGCTCCATCGATAACCAAACATTCTTCATACTGGAGCTTCCTACCATAAAGCCGTGAGCAGAAGGCACAATTCCATCCAATGATGCCAACCTTGACCTAATCTGAATAAAAATGATTTTGAAATTACAATCTCAACTTTCTAAACAACACACTCGCCAAATATTGAGATCTTGCTTGCATCAATCAACAATTGAACAAAGATGATCTAAAATTAGGTGAAATTCCAGACTTTAGTGTACAGATATCAGAACCAATGTTCAAAGAAAATGTAACAAAACGCTTGCCTAGCACACATAAGCATGAAATGGAGCCCTGGCACACCTCTAGGCCATAGGCATCAAATTAAATGAGGCCAAGGGGAGAGGACCATGAACCAGGGGAGGCGGAACCCATGATGCAACGTTGACCAAGAGTGCTCCACTCAACCTCGGACGTGTGGACAGCACTGCATAAGGCTGAGGACATTAGCAATTGTGGAGCACGCGTTGAAGGGCAAGCATGCAGCGCATGGGCGACGGCCAGATGCATGGCCAGCACAAGACCGATGCCACGCGTTAGTGGCAGGAGTGACATGCTGTAGATGGAAGTGTGTTCATTACGTGATGAAGCTTGAGCTATGCCCGGTGAACTGTCATACCCATGGATGGTGAAGAAAACAAAAGGAGAGACAAGGTTGGGATCGCAAAATGGTTTTTTTAGGTGTGATCCCATCTTATGCTTACCTCATGGTACCCATGTCACTCTATTCCGCCTGCCCTCTACTCGATTTCACCCCTTCTGCTCGATTTCACCGGGGTTGCATGCAGCTAGAGCAGAGGTGGTGCACCATGGAGGGGATGGTAGCGCATGCAGACGGAGCAAAAATGGTGTGTCGTGGAGGGCGGACAGGGGAGGAGCGACTGCAACGTAAAGCATGAGGGAAGGAAATGATGCAGATGTGGCACCACGAAAATGGCTGCCCGCTGCTGGGAATCGGAGGTGGTAGGGCATCAATGGGAGATGTGATGGTTGGATCGGCTAGTGGACTTAACTAAGATAGGGGATGGAGTGTGGAGTGGGTTGTTGAGTCATTCCTGATTCCTCTTTGTATTCTCATGTTTATGCAGCTACATCTTCCCATATGTAGTTAGTAGGTTACAGTTGTTAATATGTATGCGGCATACATAGTATTTTCTGTTTCTCTCTTTCTGGCCCATGTAGGCCTTATGGACCTTTTGGCCATACTCTGTATATTTTGTAACCTAGACTCAGTGGATGCAGCATGCAAGTCATTCTTACCTAACAACAGTAACATAAACACTTATTCACATTTAGTCTATGTTGACTCTCCCTGCTCTAGGGTCTAGGCAGTGGCCTAGCGCCTTTTACAACCTTGATCAGAACTGGAACCAAAACCCGAGGCCCAACCAGAGAAGAATGGACCTTCATATGGGCTCAGTTTACCCATCGAACCACTAAGGTAGGTCAGTATGTCAGATCAGCAGTTTTTCTGGAAACCACAAAATGAGTGGAGCAGCCCAACATCATGCACCAAAAGATGATGAAGTTTTCCAATGTAGTCTCCAAGTCCAAACATGCATTTTGTGTTCAGAGTTCATGTGGCTAGGCACACTAACTACCAATAGGAGGTCCATTAACCTGAGACCTTGATCAGGTCAATGCCACTAGCCTAGTCTTGTAGAAGTCTAATAATGGAAAAACAAAAATACAATTAAAAATGCCCACAAGAAGTGAAAATCAATGATTTTAATGAGTCTGTTGTGTACTCCTGCTCCAAAATGTAGGGTATTATGTTCCACCATGAAATATGTCTTGATAGTGCATTAGTTTGGTACTATAAATGTTAATATATTTTTGTATGAACTTGGTCAGATTTACATTTTGGAAGGAGGGAGTATTTACTATATGGAAAAAGGGTCAAAGTAACTTTATTTCAAAAGTTTGAAATAGAAGTGATAGATTATTATAGTACAATGCAAAATACTGAATATCATCTTATGCAGACAGTTCAAAGCAGAGCTTGGCTTGCTGTGCATCAAAGCCAAACATAGTAGACAATCTTTTCTTAACATTTGGAGAGATAGCTATATGTAACTAGGTGAATACCCCGCGCGTTGCCGCGGGAATAGAGATGGGGGAACTTTATATCAAACGGGAATAATTTACAGTTAAGGACCCTTCAAAACGTGCATGATGCTGCGGAGATAGTCGATGAAGTCATACTATTTATATTTACTAATATATGAATGGATAAATATCATGATACGTGCTAGTTGATAATTTTAGCATTTTGGTGTAGACAATTAAATATATGTTAGTATAATCGATGTGATTTGCTAATATGAATAGCTTGCATGAAGTCATAATGTCATGTGCTAGTGGATGCTCATGTGGACACTTTGCATGGAAGGATAGTACATGCGCTAGATAGTGGAGTGGCTAGTGGAAGGGCGGCCCTGGTGCAAGCGGTAGAGCTTTACCGCCTGTGACCAAGAGGTCCAGGGTTCAAGCCCCAGCCTCTGCACATTTGTACAGGGATGGCTGCTGGCTATTTTCCCTTCCCCAGACCCCGCAGTGCGGGAGCCTACGGCACTGGGTACACCCTTTTTTTAGTGGAGTGGCTAGTGGATGCTAATGTGGACACTTTGCATGGCAAGAGAATTGCTAATGGGGTTTATCTTTATAGGAGATATGGATATAGATTTGTTTACCTTTTTTTCTTTGGGCCTGGCTGCCTTGTATTTTGTACATATCATTCTTTCATTTAATAGAAAATAAAAAAATATAGGTAGGGAGCTCCCCTGCTGATTCGGTCAAAAAAAAACTTATCCAGAACATGATAATTTACTAGAAGTGTCATGACACTTGTGCTTTGGTGGCATTGGCATATCATATATTTACAGGACACTAACTAAAAGTGGAACCAAAGACTAGATTGGCATGCAAGAAGTCATAGATCATAAATTATCACAGGAAAATCTTGTCTTTGAAGAAAGCATACAGATAACCAAATCTGCATAACATTAATGATAGCAGTGAAAGCGGTACCTGATAATCATGAATGCCACCTGATACAGAGACAACAACCACATTAGATAATTTTGAATTGCTTGCATGCGATACACCAGTCTCGTATCCCTTTCTCCATTCTTCATTGACATGGGAGAAAAAATGACCCAAGGATGGTTGAAGTGCGATGGGAGGGTACCTGGATAAAAATTATGTGACATTTGAGTAACGTTTGATCATTCATCCAATGGTGAAAAATTATACAGCAAAGGTGAAAAAAGCCCCCACTCTCACAAAGTAAAAAACTACAACAAAAAAGATAAGAGAGCCAGAGAGTACTGGTGTGGGCTGGAAAGTGTCAGTATAGTTTCCACTGCTGATTTCCTCAGGTTTGGATGGACTGTGGCTGCTCGAGCCACAAAACCACCCATCGAATGGCCAACAAGTATAACACTGGATGGCAGGTCACGAGAGGATTGAGTGCCACCCTTTGATCTCTCCAAATGTGATTCTTTGTATTGGTCAAGGATCTACAAAGCACAAGATCAACTCATGCTAAATTTCAAACCCTGAATATAAGTGCAGAGCAACATTGGATGCAAAGTTGGAAACTTCAGTGCCATAAATTTGTAGCAATTCTAGAATTAAGTGCACAGCGACATTTTGTGTGAACATAGTTGTCTTAAACATTTTAAAAATCCAATGTGTGGAAAGCTTCCTATTCGATGGTGACTAAAAGAAAGTTAGATTACAACAGTAATGAGCAAAGGGTCAAACAGGTAAGCTAAGATTGAATCTTAAAGCTAAAGGTTGGGACTAGTTACCCTGTGAATCGCGTAGACAACATATTCAGTGTGCTCCTCAAGTATCCGACCATCCATTGCAGAGTGTTCTCCTTCAAGGTCAACAGCAAACCAATCCAACATGCGGCCATACCGTGAAGGAATCGAAAAATCTTTGAGTTCATCTACTGGTAAAGTGCTAGATGCTTCCTGATAAAAGGTGGGCTCAAGTGGACCATTCTGATATGCTCGAAAAGATTCTGCAGCCAATGACCGAACCTATAGATGCCACATATGGCAGTCATCAGTAACAGCAGTACTGTTGGTGCATTAGTAACCAAAAAAAAACTAAAACTCAAGTGCATATAACGTGTATAATGTCAGACATCTTATAATAATTCAATTTGCATAAACTCCCACGATAGCACAATGGGCACAATAGACATACATCAGACATGATTATGTGATGTCCAGTTCGAACATGGACTTTACCAACCAATGCAAATTTGTTATCACTAAAAGGAACACATTTGATTCCAGAACAAGGTTCTAAACCAAGGACAACGAAAAGTAGTGAAACAAGCAAGACTTGATCACCTGCTTGTAGCTTCCTCCATTGCCGGGAATGAAGAGCACGGGCACGCCTCTAAGTCCCCTAATGTGCTTGGCGAAGTCAATCTGCTTCCAGCCCTCGTAGTACAGGAACAATCCATACCTATCCGAGGAGATGTTCCGGGGCGTGGCGGCGATGGGGATGTAGGTCGGGTACATGTAGGTCATGACGCAGCCATTGGGCACCGGGCGCAGCAGGCGGCTGAGCGCTGCGAGCGCAACCCAGGCGGAGAAAAGCAGGACGACCCCAACCCTGCAGCTGCCTCGGAACCCGCCGCCGCCGCCGCCCATGGGGTAAAAGAAGCTCGGATCAGTCGCTCCGAGATCGAGCTAAGATCAGAGAGAGAAAAACGCTGGAGACTCCGGATCACGGAAGAGATCTTGCACCCTGAAGGCAGCTCGGGGGATCCAGGCACGGGAGAGGGAGGCCTCGCGGGAGCGGCGGTTCCTCGGGCGAATGCCGCGGCCAAGGGTCGCGTCCTGCGGAGAATTCGCAGAGGAGGACGGGTGGTGGAGATGTTGCAGGTGGCAGTGGGCGGTGGTGCGACGGAAGCGGCGGCGATGAGGGGGGTGCCTGGATCGCTGGCTCGTGGGGGGACCGGCAGTGGCTGTTGGATCTGGAGGCGCACGATGTTGCAGGGCGGACGGAAGAGGGCTCCTACAAAGGGGCTATGCCACATCATCTGAAATCCGAAATCCGAAATCCGAAAACAATATGTTTGTAGAAGGCTCATAGAAAGGGGGGCTATGCCACATCATCCGAAATTCGTCCCACCGTAAGATTTGAAGTTGGATGGCTAGATTTTACTGATGCGGAATTCTACCTGAAGCCGCTTCTCACTTGTTCCTGGCTTCTTCTGATTCTCGTTCGAATCCAGCCACTCAAATATAATAGCAGCTTCAACTTCTCTCTTCCCACTTCCAGAACCCCCTGCTCATCAACCATAAAAAAAAAGAAATCACCTCCCGACATTCCTCCAGAATCCTCATCTTCGGCCTTGTTTAGATAGCAAAGTTGGTGCACCAACTTTGCATAGTAAATTATATTAAACACCGTAGCAATTTTTTTATTTGGTAATAATTGTCCAAACATTAATTAATTAGGCTTAAAATGTTCGTCTCGCAAAGTACAACAAAACTGTGTAATTAGTTTTTTATTTCATCTATATTTAGTATTCCATACATGTGCCGGCATTTTGATATGACGAGGAATCTTCTTTTTGCATAGTGAAATTTGGGGGTGAAATCTGGAATCTAAACAAGGCCTTCCTCTCCGCGTCGCCCCCGACGCGGTCTTGGCGTGGGCGCCGAGCGGCGGCGCGGTGGCACGGGCGCGGCCCTGGTGGCGCGGGCGGGTCGCGCGACGGCGGGAGGGCGGCGCGGCGACGGGCGTGCGGTGCGGCCAGGCGGCGTGGCGACGGGCGTGCGGTGCGGCCAGGCGGCGCGGTGGCGGGCGGGCGGCGCGGCTAGGTGGCGCGGCAAAGCAGCGTGGCGGCGCAGATGCCCCCTCCCTTCACCCACTCTCTCCATCTCCATGTCTTCTCACCACGCAGGTCCTCAGCTAACGTTCACCGTGTGCCCTAGGGATAGGGTTAGGGTACGGCGGCGGTGGCCGTGGCGGCGGCTCCCGCCCTCAGCGTGGTGGCGTGGCGGCACGGCGCCAAGGCGAGCCCGCATCGCGTCGTGGCGGCCCCTCGGCGCATCCTTCTAACCAACGCCTATCCCTTCGCTTCCCTACTTGCTGTGCGACACCAAGCACCCAAACCCTAGGTCAGGACAAGTGTCGTGTCTATGGTTGTAGGGACATGCAGGAACAACGCAATCAGGACATGGGGTGAGCGCTGCAACTGCTTGTATTGGTTTTCATAAGAGTAAAGGCAGCTGTGCTTCCTAGCAAGGTAATTATTACTTGCTGACAGTGCAAATATGAAGGTGCTCTGATTCTTTCTCTGGTATTCATCAATAGCTATGGATTAGCGTCGTTAATTGATTCATATTATATTGCAATTTCTGAAGTATAGCTATGAACTTGGGGTATGTGAAATATGACATTGCTTTGCGATAATATCAATTTTGCAGGCAATGTTCATTTTGATGGGCAATTCAATTTTCTGTTAACTGCTAGGCAATTTTCTGATGGTCTATGAACAAACCCTCTGTGAGTTCCTTGCTTTGCAATAGCAAATGTTGATCCTGGATCAAAATATTTGGGTTCAGGTTTTCCACTTCTGTGAAGACCTTGTAGAATTCCTAAATGGATGGTGTTTTCTTTACTGGTGAGTTCTGAATTGTTCCGATAGATTTACCGTGACGTGAAATTTCAGGTACACATATGATGCATGCCAAATACAAAATGGAAATATATTGTACCCATACCTTATTGTTAATTCATTTGCGGGTTTATATTTATGGTTCATATATGGACCTAATACTCTCCAGGTTTTCCAATAAGATCAGTGGTTTAGCTACACCTTGAAGTAGCTACTATAAATAGATGATATGTTCCTTGCTGACCTCGACAGCAACTGCCGTGGTGGCGCGTCTGATGATTAGGAGAGGGGGTTCTTTCCAGGCGTTGCCAGGCTCAAGTATGAAGGTGAGGTCATGAATGAAAATGAAAACTTAGGTTCTTCGATCAGATTGAGGTGTTAAGAATCTTAATAGTTTCTTACTACTTTGTTCTACGAAACTTATTTACGATACGTTCTTAGGACTATTCTATAATAATATGAGTTCATCATTCTTTTTAAGGTTCTTTTTAACAAGCCAAGTACTAAATAGTTTACAAATTGTTGCATAAATAATATGCTCCCTTTAAAATTTGATGATGAAATATTTTTCTTCTATTTCAGTACTGCAGAATAGATAGGGTAGACCAGCAGCTTACAGTTGCTAGCTAGCTTACAAAAGAGGCTCCCAATTGCTAACTAGCTTACTAAAGAGACTACCAATTTTCTAACCAGCAACCGTTCAAATATTTAATTGATTTGCAGAAAATCAAGCTTCCATGGCTTCTGGTGTTATGCCTTTAAAACTCAGTTTGATTGGAGCAACGCAAAAAGGGAGGTGCCAGAGATGGTGCTACAAGGTTTTAGTTGTCAACCATTCACTTTACAGTTTCATTTTGCTTACTTTGCAATCTCCAAGATCAGTTGCTGACTTACTTGGTTAAGTTTAATTTTTAACTTTGTCACATCATGTATACCAGGTTCTACCGCTTTAATGTTTACTGTTTTAGTATGCCTTTAGGATGAGCCATCCCATCTAAGAAGTTTTGTTCTCAGTGTCAGCGGATCTCAGCTTTAACTAATGAATATAGTTTTTTGTCATGGTTTCAGTTTTTTGCTATAATTATTTCTTCATAGGCTTACTAGCTGGATTTTTAAAAGCATTTGATTCCATTGTGTACCTTTGCAAATGTAAAACAGTCGTTTTTTTGGTCTTGCTATTTTGATAGCCCCCTATTTTCCAGCCACTACAGATTTGTGATGGCTAAAGAAACTGATTAGTTAAAGTGATCAACAACATTATTGTTTGCTGGCAAATGGGTGATGGGAATGGAGAGGCAAGTGGTCATTGAGTCAGTGTTGAGGCCTAGTGGGTGGTCCTGATGATTTTTAGTGGCCATTGCATATTCATACTACTTAACCCATGTAAACTTTAATGTTTTCCATCTCTATAAAGCCAACAAGATTGTCTTGGTTAACGCAAAGCACTCACTTTTGTTTTACCAAGCTTCATATTTGTCACTTCTACGGTTAAAATTGTTAGACAGAGACAATAGAAACTACTTACATGATACTCCTGTGAATGAAAAAACAGGTCTCAGGAAGAGCAAAATAAATTTTTGAGACCATTGTAAAATCTTTTTTTTTGAGTTGAGGGGGAGTGTCCAAGATTACTATTTAAATTGTAAACTATAGAATTGCGGATTGGGATTTTCTGTACATTAGGATTTGATCAGCTCACTGTTAATTGATAATACTTTCTATCTCCTCACAGTTCTTGCTCCATCCGATTGCACCCTTTGTAGAAAGATAGAAAGGATTGAGGCAACCCCACAATGATGTGCGGTGATTCTCTTCAATCCTTTCTATCTTTGTTTCTACATCACAATGTCCCTTGGTTAAACTTTGATAGAAACATTAAGCTAAAACCAATATACATCACAATGTATCTTCCTTTGCAACCTCAAACTTGATCTCGGTCACAACCCAAACCTCTTTATTGATTGACTTGAGATGACTCTTTATCTTTAACTTCCACTTTGCATAGTCATTGCCATCAAAGGGTGGTGCTCTCTTGGTGTTGTTGATGTGAAAGCTTAATGTAGCCATTTCTTCACCGTAGGTTGTTAAGCCTCAAATAAACGGTGCCTAGCTCCAATGTCACATGTAGCTAGAGGGGGTGAATAGTATAAAAGATGGTGTAGCAATACTAGCACTAGCTCAACTAAGATTATGCAAGCCACCTAAATAATTCTAACACAATAGGCTATGATCTTTAGTCACACCAACAAGCCTAGGTTGCTAATTTACTTCTAGTAAAAAGAGGATAAAACAATAAAGCTAGCAACACTAGAGAGCTAAGCAACTACAAGAGGAAAGAATTGACTTTTATACCAATGTCGATGAGTAGAGGATGATGCCAATCACCAAATAATCAATTCCGACAATATATATATCAATCAATGTAATTCGTCGGGAGACAAGAGATGACACAATTATTTTTCTCCCGAGGTTCACTTGCTTGCCGGCAAGCTAGTCCCCGTTGTGTCCTCCTACACCATGTGATTCGGTGGTTAATCGGTATCACACACCGAGCCTCTTCACGACACCACAAGAACCTACCAATGGTGAGAAGTTAAATGACACGAGCAATCCACTAGAGTTACAATTTGGCCCTCCGCCGGGGAAGCACAACAACCCTTCACAAATATCACCTTGATTGGGGGTAGACACAATCACCAAACCCCCTCACCAATCAATCCAACTCCAACCGTCTAGGTGACGACAATCACCAAGAGTAACAAGAATACAAAATTATAATTATCACCTAGTGCCATAAATATGAATCATAAATACATATGAACACTAGTTCCCAATCTCCTCTCATAATAAGCACCAACTATGGGAATGGAGAGGAGAGGGATGAGATCCTCTTGAAGCTCTCAAATCGATCTCTAGAGCAAGCTCTCTCAATTGATTGAAGGACGAATTAAAGAATTGAGAGAGGGAAGGATGAGAGCTTTCACTTTTCTCTTCTAGTGTTTGAGCACAAAAAGCATGAGAGAGTGAGAGGAAGAGGCAGAAAAAGCAGAGACCTGCCTTATCTCGATGGCGGCACCCCAACGGCTACAGGCCACTGGCAGGCCCCACAGCAACACCTCTCTCCTCCACTCTCCAACGGCCAGCCGCAGTGCTCCCCTGCGCTCCTCTGCTGTTCGCCAACGGCCAGAAAGAAAGAACGGGAGGGGGAGCTGCTCGCTTTCTGTCTCACGCGAAGAAGGCAAAGCGGCGGCATAAAGAAAACTGATTGTCACCAGATCCTAAACTGTTTCAAAATGCTGTCATAAAGAAAAAGGCAGTAATACTTACCTTATCGATCCCTGCTGCTGTAACAGTTTTGTCACTATTTAGGCTGCTGAAGCAGGTAGACATAAACTGGAACTGGACGTATCAGGTCACAGTACAGTACCATAGATACAGTGCTTGCTGCTGAATGCCTTTCAACTTTCTGAAGTAAAAAAGCTGTAGACAGGAACACATTGTTTTGTTGTATATGGTAGTACCATTTCCTGTTGCGCCATATATATAGCCATATAGGCATGTATGACTATATCACAGTTTACTAAAACTAATTTTCTGGTGACAATTTCTTCATAGGATATTATTATTGAGTTGCATGTGTCAGCCTTTCTCTCTGCTCCAAAAAAAGCCACGCAGCGTGGAAGAAAAGATAATTGATCCAAGCAGTCTAAATTTGGGTCCAAGTATCAGGAGCTATGCAGTTCCCTTTGACATATTTTATTTTTGTTGGTGCTCCATTTATAATAAAGCCATAATAATTCACTCGGTTATTTCATAAAAATTTCTGTACACATGCATATGTATAGCTATGTTTACTGCATGTTCTTCATCTGCACGTACAAAGCATGAGAGTTTCATGACCTTCAAAACTACATGTATATAATAGCTAGAAAAACTCTTTAAACATGTTACACTTCTCTTCGATTTTGGTTCAATAACACGCTACACCACAAATTCCGGTCAATTTTATAGATTTGTTATTTATTGTATTGCCCTTAGCTTTATTTAGAATTGATAGTTTTATTTCTCGGTGATAGCTCGCGCAATGAACTAATTCAGATCTGTTTTGTAGAAAGTGTTGCATGCTCTATTTTATATATGAGACTTGATCCAAAATGCCAATGATTTGCACACTCATTCTTCGAAGAAACTTCGCCTATGTTGATTGGAAGACTTTCTTAAGTCATTTCAACATAGCCGGTCCCAAGCCCGGATAAAGGAGGAGGTTGTGTAAGGTGCGGCTAGCCAACATTTCAAAACCAGCCACTCTCATGGATATGAAACCCACAAAAGATTTGTTGGGGCGTAACCCTCTTAGCGACGCGCTACATCGGAACCCGGGTGTAGTGTCAGATGTGCAAGGGCCGGGTCGTCATCCCCTTAGTGGTGCGTCGTATCGTGATCCGGGTACGATGATAAATGAGCAAGGGTCGGGTCGTCGCAACCTTTGTGACGCGCTACATCTGCGCTCTGGTGTAGTGAAAAATGAGCAAGGGTCTTCGCACTTTCTTCGACGGGTGCGAAGGGTAAGGAAGGTAGCCGAGCCAACTAGGATTCGTCTAGGTAGCTGGAATGTAGGGTCCCTAATGGGTAAGTTAAGAGAGCTAGTCGATACAACAATTAGGAGGCGTGTAAATATTCTATGCGTTCAGGAGACTAAATGGAAAGGCCAGAAGGCGAAGGAGGTGGAGGATACTGGCTATAAACTTTGGTACACAGGGACAACATCGGGTAGGAACGGTGTAGGCATCTTGATCGATAGGAGCCTTAAGGATGGAGTAGTTGAGGTGCAGAGGCAAGGCGACCGGATTATCCTAATCCGGTTGGTAGTTGGATATTTGGCTCTGAATGTGATCAGTGCCTATGCCCCACAGGTAGGTCTTTGCGAGAGCACCAAGAGGCAATTTTGGGAAGATCTCAATAGCATGGTTAGTACTGTGCCTATCAGCGAGAAACTCTTCATAGGAGGAGACCTCAACGGCCATGTGGGTGCGACTAATGTAGGTTTCGAGCGGGTGCATGGGGGTTTCGGGTATGGTAGTAGAAATCAAGAGGGGGAGGATGTTTTGAACTTCGCGTTGGCCTACGATTTGTTGATAGAGAACACCGTCTTTAAGAAGAGGGAATCCCATCTAGTGACTTTTCGTAGCGGACAACACCTGTGTCAGATCGACTTTATCCTTGCAAGGAGGGGGGATAGACATGCTTGCTTAGATTGTAAGGTGTTACCTGGGGAGTGTGTTGTCCCTCAACACAAGCTTGTGGTGGTGGATTTTCGCTTTCGGGTACGTGTCCATCGGGACAATCGGGCCAAGATTGCGAGAATAAAATGGTGGAAGCTTAGGGAGGAAGCAGCGCAAACATTTTAGGAGAAGATGCTAGATGATGGGCCGTGGAAATAAGAGAAGATGCAGATGACATGTGGCTAAAGATAGCAACATGTGTTCAGAAGGTGGCTTCGGATGTGTTTGGAGTGAGTAGGGGAGGCAAACGGGAAGCGAAAGACACCTGGTGGTGGAATGACGAGGTGCAAAGGGCTATTAGGGAGAAGAAGGAGTGGTTCAAGCGCCTCCATCATGACAAGAGTGCAGCCAACATTGAGGGCTATAAAATAGCGAAGAGGGCTGCAAAACGAGCGGTGAGTGTAGCAAAAGGTCAGGTGTATGATGACCTTTGTCAGCGACTAGGCACGAAGGAAGGGGAAAAGGACATTTATAGGATGGCTAAGATCCGCGAGAGGAAGACGAGGGACATCAATCAAATCAAATGCATCAAGGATGGGACGGATCAACTTTTGATGAGGGATGAGGAGATCAAGGACAGGTGGAGAGAGTACTTTGACAAGTTGTTTAATGGGGAGAATGAGGGTCCTACCTTAGAGTTGGATGACTCATTTGATGATACCAACATACGTTTCGTGAGGAGATTTCAGGAGGCAGAGATCGGGGAGGCTTTGAAGAGGATGAAGGGAGGTAAAGTGATGGGCCCTGACGGTATCCCCATTGAGATGTGGAGATGCCTAGGTGCCAGAGCGATAGTATGGTTAACTAAGCTTTTTAACCTCATTTTCTGATCAAACAAGATGCCTGAAGAATGGAGGAGAAGTATATTAGTACCGATCTTCAAGAAAAAGGGAGATGTTCAAAGTTGTACTAATTACCATGGGATTAAGTTGATGAGCCATACGATGAATCTCTGGGAGAGGGCTATCGAGCATCGCCTAAGAAGAGTGACAAGTGTGACCCAAAACCAATTTGGGTTTATGCCTGTTAGGTCGACCATGGAGGCAATTTTCTTATTACGACAGTTGATGAAGAGGTATAGAGAGCAGAAGAAGGACTTGCACATGGTCTTTATTGACCTCGAGAAGGCATATGACAAAGTACCGAGAAATGTCATGTGGTGGGCCTTAGAAAAGCACAAAGTCCCAACTAAGTACATCACCCTCATAAAGGATATGTACAGGGATGTGGTGACGTGTGTCCGAACATGTGATGGCGACACCAGTGACTTTTCAATTAAAATAGGACTACATCAAGGGTCGGTATTGAGCCCTTATTTATTTGCTTTGGTGATGGATGAGGTCACAAGAGACATACAAGGTGACATCCCTTGGTGTATGCTCTTTGCTGATGATGTGGTGCTAGTGGATGAGACTAGGGCAGAGGTTAATAGGAACTTAGAACTATGGAGGCACACGTTAGAGTCGAAAGGGTTTAGACTTAGTATGACCAAGACCGAGTACATGAGGTATAATTTCAGCGCGACTAGGAATGAGGAGGGAGACGTTAGCCTCGATGGGCAAGTGGTGGCCAAGAAGGATACTTTTTGGTATTTAGGATCGATGCTATAAAAGGATGGTGACATTGATGAAGATGTTAGGCATAGAATTTCAGCCGGTTGGTTGAAATGGCGTCAAGCTTCAGGCGTCCTCTGAGACAGAAGGGTGCCTCAGAAGTTAAAAGATAAGTTTTATAGGACAGCGATTCGTCTGGCTATGTTATACGGTGCTGAATGTTGGCCTACAAAAAGGCGACATATCTAGCAATTGAGTGTAGCAGAGATGCATATGTTACGATGGTGTTGTGAGCACACAAGGAGGGATAGAGTCCGGAACGACGATATTCGGGATAGGGTTGGGGTGGCACCAATTGAGAAAAAATTGATTCAACACCAGTTGAGATGGTTTGACCATGTCCAATGGAGGCCTCCTGAGACACCGGTGCATAGTGGGGTTCTAAAGCGGGTCGATAATGTAAAGAGAGGTAGAGGTCGACCTAAACTGACTTGGGACGAGTCGGTTAAGAGAGACCATAAGGAGTGGACTATCCCTAAGGATTTAGCTATGGATAGGAGCGCTTGGAGACTAGCAATTAACGTGTCTGAACCATAATCTTTTTCTTGTACCATTTATGTGTTCTTTGTTTTCATGCCTCTTTTGGGTTTTATCTCTAACCTATCCCAACTTGCTTGGGACAAAAGGCTATGTTGTTGTTGTTGTTGTACTTATTCTTCGGAGAGATGGCTGCAGAGCTTAGTATGGTTGTCGTGAAGCATGTGCTGCTAAATTTGAACTTGGGGTTCTAAAAATACTCCTATGCACTACCATCACTGGCGCACATTGAAGGTAACCATGTATTAGCCATGTTCATATGAAAGGATCACGGTAGTACCATGATCCCAAACCTGTAAGATATAATAATGTAATGTAGGTGCTCTAATTCAGACTCACTCCTATGATGTATGCACAATGTTTTAATTTAGAATACCGTCTTTGCTTGGATATATATAAGAACATATTAATGTAGGTATTTCATGACATTCTTATATGTAATGTGAACATCGCAGTGGGTGTTTCATGACAAATTCTTATGCGAAGACTAGCATGGGCGCGCGAATGCGCACCCTCATACTAGTGGCAACAGAAACCGAGGGCCACCGGGCGCCTATCGCCTGCCGCCGGAGGTTCAGGGCCGTTTTGAATATACCTTTGTATTACTAGCCAACAGGCATTCTTATGATTATTGATATATGACATCATAAATTATTTTAGAAAAGCTTAAATGTAATTAATAAAAAAATAATTTTAATAAGCTAATATTAAGAAAGGTTGTAACAAATTTATTCTTCTTCCAAAAACATGTATTCTTGCTAGATAGGGTTCACAATCTTTTTTGAGCGATCGTTCGAACAAAATAGAATTACCTTTGTAATATAAATAGAGGTTAGATATTACCTTAACATAGATTAGACAATTTTATACCTTCTTATTATATAGATGAATTCTTGTATTGTCTTTTTTCTATCACATAATAACAAATAAGATGACAAATATACTTTGACCTACTGGGTAATCACACTGTAACATCATGTATAAAACATGGCTACAACTACCAATGATAAAAAAAGTTTTCAATCGATACAAAACTTAACTACACCAAGATTCAAAATTTTAAGCTTTTCTCACGTGCGGAATTGAAATGATTGTGTTCATGAATTCTCCCTGACAAGGGGCAGATCAATGGCAGCCTCCTAAGATTATTGGTTATTGAGATCTCTTACTATCCATGCTAATTGCAGTTGGCTGCATCGGTCATATTTATATATATTGGTCCTAACCAGTGGCTAATAATGTTAAGTTAGATGTCTTAAATTTAACGATGATGAAGCTACAAGTATTATGTAGCTTAATGGCAGTCACATTACCTATGTTATTTTTCTCCGACAATCAAAACAATAAGGTGCTAGCGTGTTCCTTGAAAAGAAAAAATAGGTGCTAGTGTGAACATGAGCATAACTAATTGAGTATTTATATCCATGGTTGAAGATGCAAAAGCTACAACACCATAACAAATACTAAACTATTATATCTGGATTTTAGTAAGAAACATGATTGCACATGAAAAGCCTTGCCTTCATATGAGTCCGACAATTGCGTTAAAAAAATTGAACACCAGTACATGGAATTGGCGCAACGTACCTGAAGCCGAACGTGTGCAGCAGCACGCTTGATCATCGAGGGCGATTATTCCAAGAGGAAACAAGTACCTAGACGGAAGTATTTGATTGCACGAGTAGCAGCAAAAAACAAAAAAAATAAAAATTTCCATGCTGCTGTGAACTAAAGAATATATTACTTGTATTAGCTTGCAACATGCTGCCACGGTTTATCACCAATAACCACGAGATTATACTGGCAATGTGAGGAAGCCGATAAAATAATAGAGGGACCACACCATATAGTTATTGGCAGTTGTTGGCAGGGACATGCATCTGTGGAAGCAACAAGTAAGCAACGGCTAAGCACTTACGAGGATCGAAGTTGCTGTCAGGCCGCGGCTTGTGGATATCGTCTCGCTTCCATGCGCTTCACATGAACATTGGTTTCCATAGCGAAGCGAAGGCATGGATTGAGTAGGCCTGACGCGCGTCAGAGTTGAGGAGAGTGGGTGTCGTACGTGGCCTCAGTAGGGGCACCTCGATCTGCAGATACATACAAGAGAGAATTGATGGAGCTCGAGCTGGTCAACGGACCATGGAATCATGCATAGCAGCAAGGCTTTAGTACTCGATCGTACCCATGGTGATTGTTTGGATCGCCACCAGACTTTTCTTAGGAGTTCCAAGGCGTGACAATTCGTGCATTACGGCACTGTGGGCAGATCACCAGAGCAGAGCGTCGTGCCCTCGTCCACGACCACGAGCCCACCCAGGAGCTGTCGACATCGGCGATCCTCCCTCAGCTCTAAAACCTAGCGGGGTCGTGGCATCGTAGGGTTGGCATTTCTTTTGGCATGAGGATTACCATCGAGGGCCCACAAGCGTGTAGAATTTCTGGTGAACAAAAAAAACTATGTTGGCTATGGAATTGAATATAAAAAACGCAAACATATTTTATATTTTACGAGGCGTCCCAATTGTTAGGAGGTAAGGAGACCTAATAATCTTTAGATTAAGATATTAAGTTATATCTAACGGTTAAAAAATAGAGTGGGTAGTAATTCTTAGGTAACATGTATTTCTTATTTTCTTCGCTCTTTTATAATATAGATAGATAACGCACTCACTCGTATGAATGTAAATCCTACCCCTACCCCTATAAACACCTTCGAAGGACTAAACACCCGACAGATCTGGAGATTCCCGAAGTGAACATTGGCGCCTTATTGTTGATGGGAACGTCGCTTACCACTTAATGCATAACGCCGGTTAATCCTTTAGAAAATCCTAGAAAAAAATGCGAGCATGAGGATGAACTCTGGTGGGTAGCTGTAAGGTTCAAATTGGATAAAGGGGTGAATAGCCTATTAAAAAATTCTTACAAAGCACTAAGACAAAGTATTAGTATAAAAGATGACGTAGCAATACTAGCACTAGCTCAACTAAGATTATGCAAGCCACCTAAGTAATTCTAACACAATAGGCTTTGATCTCTAGTCACACCAATAAGTCTAGGTTGCTAATTTACTTCTAGTAAAAAAGAGAATAAAACAATAAAGCTAAGCAACACTAGAGAGCTAAGCAACTACTACTACATAAGATATATTGCAAGAATGAAAGAGGGAAGAATTGACTTTTATACCAACTTCGATGAGTAGAGGATGATGCCAATCATCAAATAATTAATTCCAACAATATATGTATCAATCAATGTAATTCGCCGGGAGACAAGAGATGACACAATTATTTTTCTCCCGAGGTTCACTTGCTTGCCGACAAGCTAGTCCCCGTTGTGTCCCCCTACACCATGTGGTTCGGTGGTTAACCGGTATCACACACCGAGCCTCTCCACGGCACCACAAGAACCTACTAATAGTGAGAAGTTGAATGACACGAGCAATCCACTAGATTTACAATTTGGCCCTCCGCCAAGGAAGCACAACAATCCCGCACAAATATCACCTTGATTGGGGGTGGACACAATCACCAAATCCCCTCACCAATCAATCCAACTCCAACTGTCTAGGTGACGGCAATCACCAAGAGCAACAAGAATACCATAATTGTAATCACCATCTAGTGCCACAAATATGAATCACAAATGCATATTAACACTAGGGTTTTCAACCTCCTCTCATGAACAAGCACTAACCATGAGAATGGAGAGGAGAGGGATGGGATCCTCTTAGAGCTCTTAAATCGATCTTTAGAGCAAGCTCTCTCAGTTGACTGAAGCACGAATCAAAGGATTGAGAGAGGGAAGGATGAGAGCTTTCACTTTTCTTTTCTAGGGTTTGAGCACAAGAAGCATGAGAGAGGGAGAGGGAGAGCCAGGAAAGGCAGAGACCTGCCTTATCTCGACGGCGGCACCCCAGCGGCTACAGGTCGTTGGCAGGCCCCACAGCAACACCCCTCTCCTCCACCCTCCAACGGCCGACAGTAGTGCTCCCCTGCGCTCCTCTGCTGTTCGCCAACGGCCAGAAAGAAAGAACGGGAGGGGGAGCTGCTCGCTTTCTGTCTCACGTGAAGAGGGCAAAGCGGCGGCGGTGGCTTCGTCGAATAGTAGCAGCAACGAATCAGCACATGGCGGCCCAGCCTAGCAATAGCAGCAAGCAGCAGCTTGGCAGCGGTCCAGCAAGGCGAGCTCGAGGCGGCCCAGCACGGTGAAGGACAGCGCAGCAGCGGGCCAAGAGCAGGCCAGGCGGACCAGGCCGAGCGGCGGCCCAGCATAGCGAGCAAGCAGGCGCGGCGGCCCGCCCATCGGCCTGGCAGCACGTGCGTGGCCCAAAAGGCCAGCAGCAGCTCGCCTCCTCCACTTCTTGTCGACAGGCCGGCCCACCAAGGCCGACGGCGGCAGTAGGCCAGCCTGCCAGCGTGCCCAGCAGGACAAAGGCAGCCCGAAGCCCAAGTGCAGGTCCAGTAGGCCACCAGCAACTTCCAGGTTCCAGATAGTGAGTAGCAAGCAGTCAAGAATAGAGACAGCAACAGTTCTTCCCTTTTCTTCTTCCAAGTCTCATCAAATTCATCTCAAAAACATTCCAATTCAAATGCTATCTCATCCAATAGAAGTCAAACATCATTACCATAAGAGAGAGCAATTCTCCAATGCCTTTCAAGGAAAATCTCAACCATCTCATGAAGCCACTAAACCCCAATGCATATGGAAATTGAAATTCATTTTAGTGGCATTAGATGAGTAAAGCAATCATAATATTTTCCTCTTAATAGTACAGTTATCAAACCTAAATCACCCACACCCTCTATGGTGTCTTGGGTGTCAAACAAAACCTAATTTATACCTTTGCTTTGTTCTCCATGGTTTTTGTATTTCTCCTTCTTATTCTCAAGTTGGAGCACATGATCATACAATATTTCTATCATCTCCTCTTTCATGAACTTGTGGTATTCTCCGTATAGTCAACATGCTGCATACACTAGTGTTGCCAACCTATCTCAATTTCACTTTTAGAGCCAAAGATTAGCAACTAGGTTTCATCAATTATCCAAAATTAAACATGGAGCTTTCAGTAGTGTCTCACTAAACCGTCCTACCATTAGACTACAAGCCAATTCGCATAAGCAAGCAAGAGTATTTGACAAACCTTATAACTTGTCATCTCTCAAAACTATATACTAAGTACAAACCTTATAATTTGTCATCTCTCAAAACTATATACCAAGTAAAAAAAATAGTTCATCTTTAAGAGTTAAATAGTTTTAACTTGGTAAAATAAAGAGATCCATTAACAAAACAAAAAGGCCCACTAAACGAACGAAAAAACCCCACTAAGCAACAAAAAACCCCGGATGCCAAGCCATATATGCAGTCATATATGTGCGCGCACGGAGGGAAGATATACCAAGTTGTTATTGATGCCAAATTATTTGGCCAAGAGGTTGTTTTTTCTTGTTTTGCCAAAATTATATGGATGCCAAATTTAAATAGCAAAAACTCTTGGAGATGCTCTAATTAGTTAAATACCCATGTGTTTTTTTTTCTTTTTTCTTTTTTTTTGATAATTACACTCACCCCTATAAACACATATGCAAACCCGCAAAATTAGAGATTTCTAAAGTCACTATTGACACCTCGTTGATGACGAAAATGCCACTTACCACTTAACGCATAACACCAGTGAATTTTTAGAAAAATCACAAGAAAAGATACAAGCACCAGGATTTGAACCAACACTACAAGCCAATTCGCTAAATACCTGTGTGTTGCAATGAGAAAAGGCTTGTAGTCCATTATCCTGGAATTTATTCATAAACTCCATACACTAGTGTCAAAGCGCACGGTTTCGCACGCCCGTGCGTGCGCCCGTGCCCCCATGCGGTAGCCAATCTCAGGAAAATACAAGGAAAGTTAGCATCCATAGCATGGTGGATCATTGTCTGATATTATATAGCTGTCTTTAGCACTAAACACATTTTGAATATGGAGAAAATGCTGGGAACAATCAGTTTGTTACATAGTATATCAGTCAAATGAAGAGGCTTGTTTTTTTTACTAGATCACACACCTAATTAACTAACTTGAACTGAAGTTATGATAGGCTGCCCTATATAAACAACAGGCTAAGGACCAGATGTTTTACAGGACGACTTTCTGTTTGGGTGGAGTGAAACTCCTGTTAGCTCTATAGGAGCAGAGGGTCAGGTCTTTGTCTGAAGCCGTACGGGTGCCGTCTTTTGCCTGGTGGTTGAACTCCTCGTGATGTCCACGGTATACCCAATGGTGATGCAAAAATGTATAGTTGTTGAACTGTAAAGAAATCCAAGAATGTGCTGAGCATAGGGAGTCTTTTGGGTTGTGTGCATTCGGCTGAGGCTGTAAAATGTCCTGCAAATAATGTTTTCCAAAAAAAAATGTTCTACAAATAGTAAAGTACAGAATAGCAACATACATGCAAGTAGGTGAATTAGATCAACCAAACAGTTTTACTTTAACGATGAAAGTATGTATCATATCATCCCACCATTCTTAGCGTTTGGGGCAAGTGGAAAGATAGTAAACTAACAAGGTTCTATGAATTGCCTGATTTGTTGGTGTTCTTTGCTGGGCAATTGAAGTTACCAAATTAGAGGTACAACAGAATTATCAGGCAGCAAGGCTAGTGAGACGTGAGCTGGTGATTTCCATGTTGTATATCGACAGAACTAACTCGCGCTAGTTGTATATCATTCATTTCAGAGTACATCACACTATGTCTAGTAAACATGTTCTTATAGGTAAATTGCACTCCATAGAGATGGTATGTGGCCTTGTCCTCCAACCCTAGGATTAAAAGGTCAAATGACATCCTAGGGATCATTTTAAAAATAATATGTTTACCATATGAGAAATATAGAAGATAAGCAATGATAAAAAAATAGGGAACTCAAGCTGTAGGATGATTCCAAAATTTGACCATTGTTATGTGAACTTGAGGATGACATAGCACTAAACCGTTCATATAAATTCAGAGTAATGACCTTGACAGAGAGTTCATTGTGTTATCTCGTAGCCTACAGAACCCAAACAAAAGCAGATAGGTGGCATTAAAAGTTACGTAATCTCTACAGAAGCAAAGGAATGTTAACTCTTGGTTCAACCTGGCTGTAATCGTCGTCACCTTTTTTGGTTGTGTTGCGTGCCATCCAACGGCCTTGGAAAATTTATTTTGGAATGCTGAGCTCCTATATTGACAAACCAGGAAGCAATGAATTGATGGCAGGCCTAAAAACAAAGGATAAGTTCACTTTGGAATGTAATAGAGATAATTGGAGAGTGGTGAAGGAAGGCAGAAAGAGAAGCCTATATTCATGCACGCTAGTACTTGGAATCTGCTCCCTCCGTTCCAAATTGTAGTTCACTTTGACTTTTTAGGTGCATGTATTTTGCTATGTATCTAGATAAATAATATGTCCAGATACATAGCAAAATACATGCACCAAAAAAGTCAAAGTGAACTACAATTTGGAACGGAGGGAGTACAAAATTAGCACAGCCGGCATTGGCACTCAGTTACAGATTTAGTGCACTGATTTTTTTTTTCCAGGAATGGGAAAACTTGGCATTATCTGGATTTAACCATGAAATTGCAGTTCTAACCAAAAAAAAAATGTAGATGCAAGGAAGAAAGGGCACACACCACACTCCATATAAACAGGTGTAAAGTCAATCTCATTCAGCTTGATCCAACAGACCAATTCCATAGTTGCACAGACCTGGACAAACAAATATGATCAGTATCAGACAAACCATAATAACCCTCCAACATAGGGAAAACATATATATTGGGGAAAATGCATGGTGCCACAGCATTGTCGCTAATGTAAGCCACCAAACTATAGTTATTGCCAATGTGAGCCTCTTTGGATTTTTTGCAATGGCTTGGTCTAAGGCCTAATGTAACTAAATTAAGGGAACCTAATTCTTAGAGACTTAATAGAGGAAGTTGCACATGACTTCGCTAAGCAAGGCCATCTTTCAACCGCGCTCACTAACCCCTGCTATTATATCAGAATTGGGGAGGTTGTTTTGCTTGCCGTCTTCGACTGCACCCTGCAATTTAGGGGTTGTGATATGAATATAGAAATTGTCACTGCAAGTTGTATGTGGCCAGTTATCTGCATTCAGTTTATATGCCACAGCTGAAAAGGAAAAGGTGGTCTGTGATAATTACAGAGTACACAAATAAGAGATGTTAAGGCCGTTGTTCCAGTTTTAAGAAATCAATTCCTTTTGAGATCCATTAAAAAGAATTAGATAGCATTTGCATGGGTAACATACTTTTTAGAAGAGAAATTACTTCATTGGCTTGGATGTTTGGTCAGTTAGGGAAAAAATGACTCCAAAACTAAATATTTCAATAGGGAAAACTGACATGTGTAAAATTGTCTTTTTAACTATGGCTGCTCGACAAGCCTATTGTAATTGACATACTGTGATACCTAATTGCAAAACTTGTTATCACTAAAACATAAGATAAATTGGAGCCATAGCCAAGGCTTGTTTCCATTAAATGCCAAATGATGCAATACCTAACACAGGCATGAATGTACACTGTCTAATATGTTTCTTGATGAACATTTTAGGTGCGCAATAAGGTATCACTAACAACTGTTAATCTAGAGACAGAAACTCTTATTGCTGTTTTGTTTGTCAATAAATGCTTGTAGGGGTTGAAACCCCTCCAGTTTCATAAAAAAATTGATAATCTAGAGAATAATTACTTTACTTACCTCCAATTTACTGGCACAGCGGATTTGAGCTCTCTAGGCACTCCCACATGAGTCCCTTGTTGATCAATCATCATGACCATCCAAGACTAAGTTTCATATTTGACAACAAAAGGGAGCAGCCTGGAAGGCCACATTCTGTACAGGATAAATTTCAGAGTATATGATCTCACCTCCTCTTGTCATTAAAAGCAACTGCAGGATGAGAAACACAGATTGAAGGACAGTTATACACATATAACTTATATGTGTATATGACAAGAACATTACCACAAGATGCAAAAACATGAGTGGTATGCTATTTGTTATGAAGCAGCTAGATAATGTGGCATGCAACCTCTAAAGTTAGTCGAACCCTCTTCTTTGTTCAAATGCCATAGATTAACATGTAATTTTTTGCATGGTATCCTTTTTTCAAGGTGTACCATTATTACCTAAGTACCATTTTCCCCTAGGAATCAGAAAAATGAAAATGGTTAAAATCATAGCTTTGGCTACTATAAGACCACATTTAATAAATTAAAAAATTGTGACAGTAATCGAATGTAGGGCCATTGCAAAGGTACAGTAGAAATTTGGAAGACTACTACTCAGAAGCCCAACATTTGTCAAAGTAACACACTCACCAAATATGACATGTATCATGACATATGTGAAGTGTTTCTTAACAACCCTTAATTCCTCTGCACTCTTAATCTCCACATGTACTAAATGGACTGCAATAATGAAAGAGGAAACATGAGCAATAGAGCGACAATAGGCATGATACACAGGGCATGTGTGGATTGGTTAGAAGAAAGGAGCAGAACTGAACTGCGACCACACAGAATCAATGTATCATTACTGATTTTTCAGCAACAGGAAACGGTACATTGGAACAAGAAAACAGAGGTGCAAAAACAGGTCTTCCAAAGAGGTTTGGCCTAACAATGTTTAAGCTAGCAAAATTATATTTGATCATGATGCTATCGATCCTATCTCCTCGTTTGCTTCTTTGAGTTGTTATAAGGTGATATAGCTTTGCAGTATTTGTGACAATAGAAGTAGGCTGATCAGCCTAATTAGTGTAGGGCTTTAAAATTTAAAGGGAAAAACAATAACAGAATTGCATAATACAAAAAAAACTAAACTTGTAAATATAGTCACACTATCAATGTAGCGGCAAGTATTGAACATAGCCTTGAATGCCAACAAATCAATAATTGATATGTAGGAAAACAAAGAGCATTAGACAACATTTACAATGCAATCAGTCTGTGGATTGGGAGGCTGTTTCTTTTTTCCCATCATCATAGATACCTCTAAAAGCACAAGCAGTCAGCCCATCCAATCTTGAAGGTAATCCAAATCAGAAAAATATAGCCAGATGTAGGAACCATAAAAATAGGCAATTAATTGACAAACCACAGACTAATAGGAATGAAAAGGAAAAGGAGGAAAAAGAGATCCTAACCTTTCCAAAAAAAAGGAAATGGATTCCTTTTTCAGATCTGTAGAATGAAATTAGACACACCAGCAACTAAAGAAAGTGTCAGAATATAAGGAGGTCATGTCCTTTACGGCAAGGTGATAAACTAATATGTAATGACGTTATTTTCAGCAACTGCTTGATGCAAGAAGAATCTATCGGATAAACAAGAGGTGCACAATTCCGAACCAAAACTATAAATTGGTACAATAATGCTTTTAGGGCCACTTTGCTAAGACAATGTTCTGATTTTAGGAAACATATCCATGGAAAACAATTAAATTGGCACTGAGTAAGTGGGAAGAGTTATGTATTTTCCAAAAAAAAAATGGCTTACCTTTTTAGATCTGTAGAATGAAATCACACACACCAATAACTAAAGAAATTAAGTAGCAGAATATAAGGCCTTGTTCCTTTACATCAAGGTGATAAGCTAATATGTAAGGACTAATTATTTTACTGAAAAGCAAATAGGAATGTTTGAAGTAAGAACCTATCCATATTTAAAGCATTAGTTAATTTAACAGCAAAAAATCAGACTCAAAGCTATATAAGAATAGCTGAATTTGTCATATAATTTGCCATGCTATATCTGGGAAAACATTCTGTGCAAGCATCTGAAGTAGCTTACTGAACCAGGAACAAAAAAAATATCATTGAAGCTTTTTAAGGACATGTAGTCTTGCAGCCTTTGTGCAAGAGTAGAGAAAAAAATATAGAAGTACAAAAACAACCCAGCAGACTAATTAGGCAACTCATGACAGTGACGCAGTTTAAGCTTAGAAGCTAACATGTCTCCATACTTGCCTCAAACCTGGGTGGACTGGAAATCAGATAAGAGATCCTTTTTGACACAAATTAGGTTTTGTCTGGGGAGACAGGAATATGGAGAATCAAGGCTAGAGTCACAAACTAAGTTTTGTTCAGGGAGACAGTGTTATCAGCAATAAAGGCAACATGTACAATAATCAACTTACAGTATTGACATCTATCTATACATGTTTTGGGGACAACCAATGGCCAAGTAAAGTAGACTTGTGCCTAATATGAAGCACTAAACTACAAATCAGTCATTGTTATGGACTGGCAACAAAATATCTCGTGACTGGAAAATAAAAAAATTGTATTAAGAGTATTTGTCACACCTCAATTTTCCAAAACAGAAAAGACATAAGCAGCAATAAAGCATGGTAAGAGCACACATGGTAATATAATGAAATATGCTAGATGAATTTAACATAAACAATTGTACCAAAACTTTTTATTCCTGCACTTGAACTCTACTAATAATGGCATTGGCACTAAGAGGCAAAAAGAGAAACCAGCAGCCAGTCAGCTTTCATCACCTGGAATGTAGCCTGCAAATAGCTCATTTGGTATTCAGGTATTGCTTTCAGACTGGTTGTCCATCAACATCTTGTATGGTCAGATAAGGAGGCTGCGAGCAGTACCTGTTTGAAGGCCTCTAAACCTCATCAAGGTAGACAAAGGTCATTGGTGCCAATAAAAGAGAAGAAGATTAACTATAAGGAAACAATTTCACCTGAATTGTGTGGTATTTGTGATTATCAAGATCCAGGCAAACTGAGGTGTAAAAGTTATGCAAAGATAGCTCAGTAATCATAGCAGCAGCAGGGCATTCCCCCAAACTAAACTTTAACAGGAAATTCATGTAACATCAGAATCCACGTGCATAGCTATAGTCAGGTTGTGATAACCAACACCACCATCCTGAAAGAGCAGGCCAATATCGAGATAAGAACGTAGTTCACTTCTTCATGTGCACAGCTTCTGCAAAGTAAAGAGAGGAAGGGGGGATAATTAGTATGGAAAAGAAGAGGGAAAAATGCAAAGAAGCAGCGAAAAAGAAGATGCATGCAAGAAGCCGCAAATCTCATTGCCCTAAACTAAAATAATTTTAGATGCGCAAACCCAAACTAAACCACCCAGAGTTTCATATAATTCTATCTTTTTTTGTTATCATGGAACGCTATAAATTAGAATAATAGAGCATAAATCAAGGTAGCTTTGTTCTGACTTTAGGTAGTGCAAAGACAAGAATGTATTAACAGGCGTTGCTTCTTTGTTCCACATTTTCACCAACACGTTTTCAAGAGGCAAGAAAAATGGAAATTTGCTTCTTTGTTCCACATTCTCACACACACGTTGCTTCAGTTGCATCCATGTAGCAGGGATGGAGCAAGATCTATTGAATTTGTAGAGCCTGCATCGAAACTTCAAATTGACAATTAAATCAGAACCTCCAAATCGTAGCCAAAAAGGGGGGAAAATTACCTTCTCTCTCACCTTGGCTGCATCGATCTGCAGAGAGGAGAAGATGGAGCACTATTGGAAGGCCTCTGTTCTTCCCCAAACCAGAACCCTAGGAATCAAAATCAAGAGATGAGGTCATTTACCTACAGCAAAACCATGACAAATTCAACGTCGAAGTTGCGATCAAGGGAACCGTCGCCGTACCCTAACCCTAACCCTAGGGCACATGCTGCATGGTGAGGAGACATGGAAACGGAGAGAGAGGGAGAAGGGAGAGGGCCACCTGTGCCACCACCACGTCGCGCCACCCGCGCGCGCCGCCCGCCTAGCCAGCACTGCCGCCGCATCGCCTGGCCGCCGCACCGCTCGGCCCGCTGCCGGGCCGCGGCGCCCCGGCCGCTGCCACGCCCGAATGCGCCAGCCGGCCGCCGCCACGCCTGGCTGTGGCCACGCCGGTGCGCGGCCGCGCTGCCCGCGCATGCCGCCGCACCACCGCCGCGCCCGCACGCCCGCCGACGCGGGAGGTCGGGGTCAGGGTCGGGGTTGGGATGAGGAGGAGAGGGAGAGAATCCGTGTTTTTTTATGTAGAGGGGGTATATATTTGTCTATGAATCTAACGAGAAGCCGAAGTCCTAGAAGCAGGTAAAATTCGTGAGAAGCAGGTAAAAGCTATGGAAAACGGATAGAAGCTGCACTATAAAAGTAGAAGCTGATTCTGTAGAATTCGGTGGGAGCAATTCTAGCCGTTGATTTGCAGATCCAATGGCCAAATAAATTCTGATGACGTAAAGCCAACCAGCACTACAAGCCTCCCACCTCTGGACCCGCCGAACCGTGGTCGAGCATTCCTCACCGCGTTTCTCGGTAGATGCGCCACCGTAAGCACCTCTTCCGGTCTTCCCCGCGCGTCGTGGCTGCAGGCATTGCCCGCTGCTGCTGCGCCACTCCATGGCTGCCTAGCTGAAGTGCGGCATCCCGGCTAACTGTGGCGTCGTAGCACCTTGCAGCCGGGGAACGGGAACGTGGGTACGTTCTACGTTCTGGGAACCTCGTTCCAATTCGCGGTACGGGAACAAACCGGGACGCCGTTCCCACGGACGTTGGAATGCGACTCGCCACCCTTGCTCGCGGTCGCTGGCTTGTTGCATGCTCGTGGTCGCGGGACGCCGTTTAGTGCTGGCCGCCAACACGCGTGAGAGAAGCGGGGAGGAGTCCAGTGCATGAGAGAGATGCAGGATACAGGCCGGTGCCAGTTTGTCGGGACGGAGAAGAAGAGCCATGTGAGAAGCCAAGAAGAAGGGAGATGCATCGTCCCGTGGTGACGGCTAGCAAATGCTTTGGCGTGGAGTCCTGGAGGCTGGAATGGGCCTTAGGGTTAACGGATGGATGGCCCAATTAAAAATAAAACGACCAAAAAAATTGCAACAAAAAGAGCACCAGGGAATCAAACTTAGCACCTTTCAAGGCGCCTCTAACTTCAATGCATACACCACCGCGTCCTTGGTGGGTTCCAACCACGATTGGTACGTGTCCCACTGTCTAAAGGAATGGATCGAAGCTGTATACCCTCCTCGTTCCTTAGTTTCTCAAGGAGTCGTACCACGTACCACGTTCCCTATGTTTCGGGAACTTGGGCTGCTAAGCGTAGCACTGACTGCCGGTCAAGCTCGTCCACGACCTTGCGCTCCCTCTAACGTAGCTTAGAGATCCAGCTCTCCCTCCACTTCAGAAGATCCAGGTGAGCTTTCTCTTCTTCCCTCTGTTGGCAGCCCAGGGCATGGCTCCGGCTGATGGCACGTTTGTGTCTGCTCAGATTACTGTCTGTCGTGAGGGGAAGGGTGACCTGGTTCTCACGCCTCTAGTAGATTAGTCCAGCCCTATGCTTTTTAGATTTCAGATTCGTTGCTAAGTATGTCTGTTCGGGATTGAATGCAATGTTCAGCTTTTGTCGGAGTTTTTTTTCCAGAGGGATGTTTGAGTAGTTTCTTTTAATTAGATGCATTTCTAACCCACTCAACCACACTAATTTGTGGTTAAATGACTTGATAGATTTCCATAAAATCAATGGAGTAAAAATAAACTAGCTACTCTCAAAAGAAAGTTTCTGGAGACACTGATAAAATTTTCTGAAGATGCCTCTGCCATTATTTAATTTATAGTGTCAAGTACATTAACTAGTTACTTGTGTGATGCAAGGGCTTGGAATTTTTCAAAAGCTACGTCTGCCATTCTTTCATTTAGAAAGCAAGTATGCAATGAGCCAAATTGTTATCTTTCTGCCAGGCGGTAATGTGGAGATTGCTGCTGTTTCGATGCATGACCTTGCTATAAGGAACAATACCTAATGAAAAGTGGTGAACAAAAGACAGGTCTTGACTCTGCAAAGATCCCTAATGAAACTAAGCCTAAGACAAGTAAGATCGATCAACTAAAAGTACAACTTTGTTTCAGTATCTTCGGTACGTGGATGTTCCAAATAACTAGCACTAGATAATTAAGCTAGCATAGGAAATTAACATCAGGTTTTCTGTTTGCAAAAAAAAGCTATTGTTGACTCAAAACATTCATGTGGTGCCTCTTTGTTTATCTGAATCATCTTATGTTTCACTTTGTTGTGTTATATGATGAAACTCCAATGTATCCTCTTGTATTAATCCACATCAGTTGACAACAAGCTCTATGTCTGATAAGTGCACCTTCTTGCCAGTAATCGCTTTTCTTTTCCATAGCATTCTCTCACATTTCTTGATTCCAATGCAGCTATTGTTACTTGTTGATTCTTGTGCTATGATTTACATTACTGGTTGAAATAGTTCTACGAGGCCATGACTAAAGTAACTTTTCTTTGTTTCTGTACAGAAATGCCATGTGAAGAAAAAGGAACAACAAGTGAATTTTTCTTGGTTGCAAGATAAATCTGAACCTATATACTTATTGCTATATGGAACCAACTATATATGGTTATTATTAACCATGTTTCTTGGTTGCAAGATAAACTTGAACAAAAAGGAACAACTATATATGGTTATTATTAACCATGTTTACTATCAACTCGAATTAGAACCATATTGTATTCAAACCTCTGTACATTTTGTTCATGTACAACCTCACCAAATAATGTTCTAATATCTCAAGAATAAATTATTAGGAGGATAAACTGAGTGGGAGGCTCAGAATCAAGCAATAACACAGCTGAGCTCATTACTGATTGACTGCCAAGAAGTTTGCAAGTGATGTAGAGATGCTAGGAAGTAGTGCTGCAGAGTTTTCCATTATCCCATAAGTTCTAGTGTATTGTATTCTACTTTCATTTATGATTTTAGATACAATTTCAACGGTTTGTCTATCAAATGGATGATATTGATTGTTGATTGAATTAATATCTGGGTGTGTTATGCTCAAATTCTTTTGCAACAATGATTTATTAAATCAAATATCCAGTGCTTTGTGCGTTGCAACAAAAAGTCCTGTAGTGATAAACCGTGCTATGCTATTACCATGTATCGCCATGGAAATGTTTTGGTGACAAGAAATCCCACTGCAACGAAATAGTTTGCGTGGCAATATAACCTATGGCAACGGACTATGACTTCTGATCCGACTCGAGAAAGCAAAGAAGAAGGCTACAAGACCGACTCGGAAAATAAGCTGAAGACCTACTCCAACTTGAAGACTTTGATCAAGATCCTAAGCAGACTTCTGTTCGGACTCTGCAGTACAGCATCAATCGTGCAAGATACACAACTGGAGCGCAAGAAACAACTCCACGAAGATCATCATCCCATTTCGCAAGCATCAAAATAGAGAAGAAGAAGAAAAGGAGCAAAGAGTGCAAAATTTCGCGCTAAAAGGAGCTCAAGAAGGATTAGTCATGACGGTGACTCTAAAAGACTGTGTGGTACACTGGCCGGGTTCTTTTACCACTAAAAGAACTCGCATTGATAGCTACTACCAAGAATTACCTTATGAGGAAGGAAAAAAACTCGACTATTCATCTACCAAAATTATCAGCTCAGAGGGAGAAGAACCCAGGTGTCACAAAATCGAAGGAGGACCATGTATATGGCAGACATGGCAGAAATCTTGGCACCACCAAAAGTACCTGACGTTCATTCATGTGATGAATGCGAAGGAAAAATCTCCCAAGAAGAGAAGATCGGCGACGATGAAAGCGAGGAGCAAAGCCGAGCTAGAATTAGAAGGAACAAGTGAAGGATCAGTTGCAAGAACAAGGCAAAGCTAAAGAAGCAGGCTTGGGACAAATACAAAGTAGAACTCATTGAATACAAAAAGAAGAAAACAGAAAAAGAAGCCACAGAGAAATCAAAGGCTGACAAGATCAATGAGCTGGAGAAAGAGATCGAGAAATTAAAGGAAGCGGAAAGGGAGAAGGTGGCAAGTCAAAAAGAACTTGGGGTGTAAGGCAGACAACCCGCGAATACCAAACCTATAGGAGATCAACCCCCGAAGGTTAGTCTTTGAGAGAATAGGACCATCAGAAAGCAACAACGTAAGGAGAGCCCACGCAAACAATCAATCAACACGCCCTGGCCCTAGAGTTGAAAGAACCCGACCCTATCCCACCCAAAGGAGACCGGAGCCATCAAGAATAATGGATAGGGAAGAAGGACAAGGCGAATCAGAAAACAGGGATGAAATAACCTAATACATAAGATCACCATTGTTGATGGCCACTAACACCTTAAATTGCCATCCACATAACATCTTAAAAGTGGCAAAAGCAACTAAAAAGTGACAATTATTAAATTTTACTTCGTTCCACTTTACTTGAAAATTCTATTTGATTGCAGGAAAACACCTAAACAGGTCATAAATGGAACAAAGGAGATGTGTGAGATGTGACAGGACTACAACCATGCTGGGAGCCATGGCGCCCGCCCTCAGTCAAGGTGCCCGCTCTAGCCAGGGCGCCTGCCCCCATGATGGCGGTCTCCAACTCCGGAACCGACTCTGCCACATCCGCGTGATCAACCTTCCACAACTTCTACACCATTAGTCTAAGTTGGTTTGATCCGATGGCACTTGACGGATGTGTCTTGGATCCATGGGGCCACCGTCATTCACTTGGAGAGCCAAAGTCGGTGCAAACCGACCCCAAAATGACTCCAAACCAACATATCTACTGAGTAACTATTGACGGTCATTAAACCCCATTTATAAACATCAACTATTGCATGAAATAACATGAAATGGATCACACATGATAGTTATAAGGTTTGAAACTAACAAGTCCCACGAGTTTTGTTGCTCTAAGTTGTGTTATAGGAATATTCAATTATTCACCATACAAAAGTATCTCAAATGAAGAATTGGAGCACACCATTGCAAAGGTCTCGTCGCGCTGATCGAAACAGGTATATTATTTGCTATATTTTGAGTTTGCAGCCAAAAGATATCAAATTTGCAAATTAAAAAGGAGTGCTGGCGTCATGCTGACACCAGCACCCTAACCGGAGGCTGACACGTGGCGCCGAGGGCACTCACACGTGCCAGCGCGCGTTTGAATTCACAGCGCGGGAGCGGGAGTGGGCCGGCCACTTAGGCCATGACGTGTGGCTAGGCGGGGCCCATGGAGGCACACCGACGCGCGCGTGCGTGCGCTCACACGTGGAGCGGGCGAGCGCGGTTCAGTTGGGTTATTGGGCCACGTGGGAGACGGATATAGGATGCGGGAGGCGATGGCGTGGTTTTTGTGGTTATGGGGGGATGGACCACCCAAACTCGTCGATTCAGTCAACCGCAGAGGCCATTATCTCTCCAGAAACATAGAACAACACCCAGTTCGTAGGTTCGGGTCTGGTTCACTGAAACATCCTCAATTTTTCACAAAGGGAAAATGCACAGAATGGCGGATAATATAATAGTTTGAAGCCTCAAACCATCTCATTATCTCGCAGCAGTCGATACAGGATCCATATATCGAATAAAAGAGTTCAATTAGGGGAAATTACATAAATAGTTTGCCGCCACACTGGTGGAATCATCAGAGTAGCAGCAGCCTCTGGAACGGCTGCGGAAGGCGGAAGTACAAAACATCTCCAAAAGAAGCCTGAGCGTAGGAACGAGACGTCTACTGCTCCTCATCGTCATAGTCATAGTCGGGCTCACCTGCCAAATAATTTTCAGTACGGTTCGCACTGGCCACATCTCCCACCCTATGCTTCGCTTTTGCTATGTAGTATTTGGTGGGATGCAAAGAATGTAATCAATTTGACCTAATATGTGGCTGTAGTTTCCTATGCAAACAGTGACCAATATTATATAATATAATTCATCAAGTTTTAACCCATCTCATCCACATATCCACCCCATTCCATCACCATCACACACATCTCACCCTCTTGCACTCAGTCGACAGGTCCAACGCCCTCTCGGAGCCTGTCTCAGCGGCTCACAGCCGAAAGGATAACACCAGGGGGAGAAATAGGACTCCTCTCACTACTCCCGAGAAGCGTGGGTCTTAGGAAAAAGCCATACCAGTGGCTCACGGACTATATATATAGATTCATAAACTCTGCAGAGCGTGTACTCTCATAACCACAAGATCACTATCATCGACGGTGTCCCGCCTAAGCTGATTCTGACTGCTTTCTAACCGGTGCGATGCCACCCTACCACTCAGTACTGGGACATCCCGGATAGGTACCATCGACATACTGAGACTGTGAGACATAGTACCGGGCCCCCGTGGTCACTATGTTGTCTAAGGAGGGTGTGGGTCTCCACGCCCGTACCTCCTGACACTATCTGCTAACAACCTAGTAGTAGTGGCACCGTCCTGGCTAGTCAGACATCCGTCTTCCGCCCATACAAGAGCGAGTGGTGAGCATGTAAGTTCCAAGGTTCCGGTCCTCAAGAGATATCAGGTCCTAGGGGGATCAGACAGGATTATCTTCCCTTAGGGACTACAACAGTCCGTGCTACAATAGCACCTCCTACCCGGGGCTTCGCTCCACGAAGGTTCTCACCCCCGGGATCTCCTTATACCTCACAATGTGCCCGCCACAAGCACCTCACACGGGAATGCCCAGAACACATTCCCCGGCAAGACTTGCCCACATGGCTCGTCGTAGAATCCTACCCGATCGACTCAACCCTCACCACACACCCAAGACGCACGCAGCACTCTCCTCGAGTAAAGTGGCACCACGTGCCTTAGCCATTCAACCATACTCTCCACCACGCATCATCATCACACAAATATAAGCGTAGTAGAAGTAAAGCATCATAAGTGAATAAGCATGCGTCTAACCTATCAGCGGGTGTGCAGGAGTAAGGTTGTGACAAGGTAAAGACTCTTCAAACAGTTCTACCATGCAACCTATTATCAGGTGATATTCATAATTAAAGCACTAGCAAGCTAGATATTATGCCATGCGTAATAGGATCTACGAGGTTGGGTGGGGTGTGGCACCTGCGAAGTCGTCTCCAAGCTCCTCCTCGTACTCGTAGTCGTCCTCCTCAAGCTGATCCTCCTCTGAAATGAGACATAATAGCCGCGTTAGCGGCTCCTATAGAGTCAAGACAAAGAAGCAATAAAATTCAATAACTCCAAATGCACTCATACACAAGCCTATGACGTAGAGCTCATTTTTATGAAAATTTGGACACTTGGTTCATATTTTTCGGAGATCGTATGAAGATGTTATGAATTTCCAAAGTTTATTCTATTTTCTAAAAAAGAAAAAGGGCAGATTAACCAGAGGCTGACACGTGGCGGCTTCTGATTGGGCCACGTGGCGTGCGGGCACAGTGCAGCTGTAGCTATGCTGACATCATGCTGACGTCAGCACTGACGCGGGGTCTGGCGGCTGGATGACGTCATGATGACGTCATGCTAACGTCAGCGCTGACGGGGGACCCAGTCAGTGGCTGACAGGTGGGGCCCACGGATCTGGTCACTGACAGGTGGGGCCAGGTCAACGGTCAACGTTGACCGATCAGCGGTCAACGCTGACCGGGCCTCGACCGGGCCTCGGCGGGCCTGGGCAGGGCTGGATCTGGGCCGGGTTAGGCTGGCCCGGCCCGGACACATGTCGGTACGTCAGGCAGGCCACGTGGTGGACTAGACTTGAACTGGGCTTGGTCCACAGCTTGCTGGTCCATCGACTCGGTCCATGATGGACTTAAGACAGGGCGAACAGGTGGCGGTTTGTGAGTGGCTAAGCAGATCCACGTGGTGGACCTGGTCCACACGGGCACGGGAAAGTTTCCCCATCTCCCTCACGCACGCGACGGGCATGGCCGGTCGGCCAGCGGCGAGCAGGCAAGCGGCGGCTGTGGGCGGTGCGAGCTCGGCGAGCGAGCGGTTAGGGCGGCGCCAGGGCACGGCAAAGGTGCTGGTGGGGTCGCGGTAGCGCGCGCGGGGCCTGGCTCGCCGATGCACATACTATGGCGGCGGCCGACGGTGAGGTTGCGGCAGCAGGGCACTACGGCGCGCGAGACGTGTCATTAGCAAGCACAAAGGCTTCGCAAGACCAAGACATGCACAGCGGTTGCTGCAATTTGGAAAAGCGGCTCCCAAGACGGTGGTGGGCAGCAAGGCACGGTGGCGGCCGACGGCGATGGCGAGGTCTAATTCACCGGTGAAACATGGCATTGGCCTCCATCTTCCCCTCTATTCCTCGATTGGAGCAGCTAGGAGCTCCTGGACCTGCCTACCGTGGTGAGTGGAGGCTCGGCGGAGCGCGCGCGACGAGGAGCGTCACGGCGGCGCTCTGGCGGCCGGGGTGCCATGGCGACCAGGGCCGCAAAGGTGCGTAGCCCCACTGTGGTCGTTGCCAGGCCCCAAGAGGTTGCCCTAAAGGCGTTCTAGGACGATGCAGAGCTAGCGATCGAGTTAAAGAAGAGAAATGGGGAGAGCAGAGTGGGAACGCGGGCGATGCACTGGCAGCGACCATGGAAGCCGAGCTCACCGAGCTGTCCCGATGGTGATGGCGTAGCTTGTGGTTCGGCTCGGGGAAGGAGAAGCTGAGCTCGCGGTTCACTTGGTGGAGTCGAGCAGCGGCTTCGGGTCCTCCTCCGGCGGCACGGACGTCAGTGGCGCACACAGCTCCGGCTCCGGCGACGCTCTGCTCCCGACGGCAGCTCCTCCCCGCCTCCTCCTCGCCTCACTCCACCCCTTCTCCTCAGCAGCAGCAAGCGAGTGGTGCGGGCACGGTCAAGGCGACTGCGTGGCACGGGAAACCCTAGAGGCCAGACGCTCCTCCCTTTTATAGCAGCCGGCGACGGCCATGGCGGATGGCGAGGATGGCAGATGCCAATCCTGCGGCTGGGCATGACCGCGAGTTAGTGTTAGGGTTTGGCCGAGGCGCGGTGCAAGCGGGCGGGCGAGATGGACGGCTCAGCGTGCGGTCGGACGCGGGCGAACGGCGCGGAGCGGCCATGGCTTTTTCTGGAAATCGGACACGACGCGCGGGCTCCTTGAAGTAGCAGCTGACAGGCAGGCCCCGCCTGTCGGCGAGAGAGGAGGGGAGAGGCACGGGCACGGACGGCGGCAGACCCTTGCTGGGCCGGTCGACCTTGCTGGGCCATGGCAACGCGGGCAAGCGAGCGGCACGCGTGGGCGGTCGGTCGACGGGCGGCCTTGCTGGGCCGTTGGCCGACTGGGCCGCAGCACAGGCGAGTGAGCAGCGCGCGCGGGCGGGCCGTCGGTGGGGCAGGCAGGCCGACGCGTGGGCGCGCGCACGTGAGCAGCGGGCCGGGCAGCGCGCGAGCAGGCCAGGCCGTTGCTGGGCTGGTCGGGCCACTTTGGCTTTTTCTTTTTTGTTCCTTTTTTTTAATTCCTTTTCCATTTCTATTTCTTGCAAGGCAACTAGTTTGGCCACAACCGTAGGTTAGTGAGGTTAGTGACCATGATGTATACACCATGGTGGGTCCACTAGGGTCTCTAGGTCATGATGGATCCATTTTCGGAGTTAGCAGGCATATATATATACTTGTGATAATAAGGTTTTCTGATTTTATTAGTCATCACATAAAATCGATAAGAGGCAAAAACATTCTCTGGTAATTAAATGCAATGCTCATGCCAGTGTTAGGCGCTATTTGTACACTATCAGGTGTTTGCCTTCATGACATTCGCCAATCATCGGTATACTTTAGAAAATTTTTTGAAAGCCCGTATTTTCGGTGACCGGATTTCTAGGGTTGTTACAGTCCTACCCCCTTATGAGAATCTCATCCTCGAGATTCAAGAGTGTAACTTACTCTTCAAATAGGTAGGGGTAGAGCTTCCTCATTTCTGACTCTTTCTCCCAAGTTGCTTCCCGTTCTGTGTGATTGCTCCACTGAATCTTCAGATATGGCGTGCTGGAGTTTTTGGTTTCCTTGGTGGTTCTACCCATAATGCGGATGGGGTGCTCTCTGTACTCCAAAGTGTCCTGAATATTGAGTGCCTCTGCGGGTATTGGATGCTCTGGCGGTTGCAAACACTTGTGCAGTTGCGACACAAGGAACACTGGGTGTACTCCTGCCAGTTGAGGGGGCAACTCTATTCTGTAGGCAAGCTTGCCAATCCTTTCACTGATTCTGTATGGTCCCACATACCTTGGTGCTAGCTTTCTATTCACATGGAATCTGACGGTTCCTCGAAGTGGGGAGACCTTGAGATAGACATAGTCTCCTACTTCAAACTCGAGGTCCCTGCGCCTCTTGTTGGCATAGCTCTTTTGACGGCTCTGGGCAATTTTTAGATTCTCTCGCACCTGGGTGACTCCTTCCTCAGCCTCCTTAATGGTGGTCGGGCTAAAGAACGATCTTTCGCCCGTTTTGGACCACATCAAGGGTGTTCTGCACGGCCTTCCGTACATAGCCTCGAAGGGTGACATCTTGAGGCTAGCCTGGTAACTGTTGTTGTAGGAGAACTCTGCAAAGGGCAAGCTCTTCTCCCAATCAATCCCATATTTTAGAACACAAGCTCGAAGCATATCTTCAAGGATCTGGTTCACCCTTTCTGTTTATCCATCTGTCTGAGGGTGGTATGCGGTACTGTAATCTAGCTTGCTCCCTATTGACTTGTTTAGGGCCTTCCAGAACTTAGACGTATACTGTGGCCCACGATCGGATATTATGCTCTTAGGGGCTCCATGCAGCTTGAGAATGTTCTCAACATATGGATCTGCTAGCTGGCCGATTCGGGCATCAGTCTTGATGGCTAAGAAGTGAGCTACCTTAGTCAAGTGATCGACTATCACCCATATGGCATCATGGCCCTTTGAGGTTCGAGGCAAACCCATAATGAAGTCCATAGAAATGCTATCCCACTTCCATTCAGGTATATCTAGTGGCTTTAACAGCCCTGCAGGTCTCTTGTGCTCAGCTTTGATGCGTTTGCAAATGTCACATTTAGCAACATGCTTCGCAATGTCCGACTTCATGTTCTTCCACCAGAATTTCCTCTTCAAATCAGCATACATTTTAGTACTGCCTGGGTGGATACAATACTTAGAGTCATGACCTTCTGATAGGATTTCGTTGCGGATAGCTGGGTCGGCAGGCACACAAATTCTGTCCTTGTACCAATAAGTGCCTAGCTCATCCTCACTGAACTCTGGGCACTTGCCTTGTGTCAAGAGCTCGTGTATCTCCCAAATTTCTGGGCAATGGCATTGGGCTTCATGGATCATATCCATGAGAGTGTAGTGTACCCGAAGCTCATTCAACAGGCCATGAGGTATCACCTCCATCTGTAACTCATCAATGGCCTCTTGCAACTCCTTGGGCAAGGTGGTGGTGAACAAGGCATGACAATGACTTTTGCGGCTAAGAGCGTCGGCGACCACATTGGCCTTCCTAGGGTGATAGAGAATCTCGTAGTCATTAATTAACTCGAGCCAACGACGCTGTCTCATGTTCAGATTTTCCTGGGTGAAAAAGTACTTCAGGCTCTTGTGATCGGTGTAGATTTCACACCTGTTCCCGATCAGATAGTGCCTCCAAATCTTCAAGGCATGGATCACAGCTGCAAGCTCGAGATCATGGGTGGGGTAACGCTATTCGTGCTCCTTAAGCTGGCGGGAAGCATAGGCAATGACTTTCCCATTCTGCATTAGAACGCAACCAAGCCCGTGGCGAGATGCATCACAATAGACCACAAAGTCCTGGTAGATATCAGGCAAAGCTAGAACATGCGTTATGGTGAGCTTCTCCTTCAGAGTCTGGAAACTTTGTTCGCATTGGGACGTCCATTCAAACTCTTTGGTCTTCTTCAGGAGGTTGGTCATGGGGCGAGCTATCTTGGAAAAGTTCTCGATGAATCGGCGATAGTAACCAGCCAATCCCAAGAAACTTCTCACATCAGTCACATTCTGTGGCTGCTCCCATCCCTTCACTGTCTCAATCTTAGACGGATCAACAGCTACTCCGTCAGCATTGAGCACATGCCCTAGGAAAGTGACCTCCTCAAGCCAGAACTCACACTTGTTGAACTTGGCGTAGAGCTGATGCTTTCTCATCTTCTCCAACACTATCCTTAGATATTGCTCATGCGCTTCGGCGGTGGCAGAATAGACAAGAATGTCATCAATGAAGACCACCATGAACTTATCCAGCTCCTGCATGAACACTTTATTCATCATGTTCATAAAATAAGCCGGTGCGTTCGTAAGACCGAAGGACACGACGGTGTACTCATACTGCCCATATCTGGTGACAAATGCTATCTTGGGAATGTCCTCCTCTCTGATCTTCATCTGATGGTAGCCTGATCTGAGGTCGATCATGGCAAAGTACTTGGCATCGCGAAGCTGATCAAGCAGGTCATTTATCCTAGGCAGAGGGTACTTATTCTTTATAGTTACGGCATTCAGGTTCCAGTAATCAACGCACATCCTCTGCGTTCCATCCTTCTTCTTAACAAACAGAACAGGAGATCCCCAGGGCGAGGCACTGGGCCTAATGAACCCTTTCTCGGATAGCTCCTCAAGCTGTTTCTTAAGCTCCTTAAGCTCGTCAACTGCCATACGGTAGGGTCGCTTGGAAATCGGACTCGTACCAGGCATCAGGTTGATCACGAACTCAACATCCCTGTCCAGTGGCATTCCTGGTAGCTCTTTCGGAAAGACATCCAGGTACTCACAAACTACAGGCACTTCCTCAAGTGACTTCTCTTCCAGGCACACAGCATGGAAACATCTGTCCCTTTGTTTGGTTCACATCTGATCTGACGGCCACTTGGATGGGTTATATCCACAAATCTGGGTGAGCAAGATATCACTCCTTTGTTTTGAGTTAACCAATCCATCCCTAGAATGACTTCTAGGCCTTCGAAGGGTAGCAAGGTAAGATCAGCAAGAAAGGTAAGACCCTCGATGGTGATACTCACTCCCTTACATATTTTGGTACAACAAATGTTGCCCAAAGGTGAACTGGTGTATAAGGCTTCTTTTCGTGGAGTGACAGGTATAAGGTGCTCTCGTGCAAACTTGGAGGATATATATGAACATGTAGCACCTGAATCAAACAGCACGGATGCCTTAACTCCATGCACTAAAAACATACCGTACACCATGTCAGGGGCACTCTGGGTAGCCTCTGCTGAGATGTGGGTGAGGCAGCCTCGGGGTGCTCCGGATGGCACATGCTTGCGCGGGGTGCCCTGGTTCTGCCTGGCGGGCGCTGGTGTAGCTGGTGCAGCCTTGTTCGGGCACTCGGCTGCCTTGTGACCTGGCTGGCCACAAGCGAAGCAAGTGTAGGTCACGCCGCCTGTGGGGGTTGTCGCGGTGGACCTCCACGTGCTACCTCCTGGTGCGGCACAAGCATACGCTTAGCGGTCCTGAGCAGGGCTGGGGTAGTTGCTGGTGTGGGTACCACCGCCCCGGCTCGAACCGTGAGCAGCTCCCTGGGCGAAGGGAGAGCGGGGAGGCTGAGAGGTATCACCACGTGACCTTCGTGGGGCAGGTGCTTGGGAGGTGCCCTCCGTACGATGCTTCTTGTTCTTGCCAAGCGCCTCCCTCTCCACAAAAACCTTGTCGCGGTCCTTCTCAATCTCCATACACCTGTCAATCAGGTCATGCAGGGTGTGGCTCTTGGTGCCTGAGAGGGAGAGCCTGATGCGGCTAGACAAGCCCTTGCGGTAGTAGTACATCTTCTCCTTCTCAGAGTTCACCACTGAGACAGGTGCATAGCACACCAGGTTAGTGAAGCGGGTGGTGTACTCATGCACTTTGTCAGCTCCCATGGAGATGCTGCAGAACTCGTTCTCCTTCTTCTCCAGTGCGCCTTCACGGATGAAGAATGTGCGGAACTCGTCCACAAACTCATCCCAGGAGATGTTGGTGGGGTCCCGGTGGGTTTTGCAGAGGTTGTCCCACCAAGATCGCCCAACACCCACAAGCTAGTGAGCTGCTAAGCCAACACACTCCTCGTCAGTGCAAGTGGTCAAGTCTAGCTTCTTCTCAATCTCCTTAAGCCAATCATCAGCAGCGATAGGGTCGATGCTGGTGCCATCGAACGTCGGGGGCCTCAGCTTGAGAAAGAACTCCAGTTTCTTATAGAAATCATCGTGGGGCTCCCGGTGCTGGGGGTGCAGCATGTTCTCAGCTAAGACTCGAAGAAGCTCGGTCTGCTGGGCCATCACATCCGCCAAAAGTGGCACAGGAGGTGGTGGTGGAGCTACATCTCCTACGGCAGGCTCGAGTTCGGGCTCAGCAGCAGGCTATGGCTGTCCTCCAGCCACGCCTCCAGCAGCTGGTTTTGGCTCAACAACCAGCGGTGGCGGTGGGTGTGCAGGCCATGGGGTGGCAGCGCGGGGTGGCTCCTCAAGGCCAATGGGTATGTGACCAACGCAGCCACGACCCTGACCATGACCGCGTCCACGGCCCCTGGCGGGCGCAGGTGAAGGGGAGCAGTTGCTGAGGCGGCTCGCATGATGAGTGGACATCCTGCTTAACATAAAGCTCAGATTAGGGCATATGCACGTAATATCACTTCGATATCAACGATGTAATAATTTGAAATAATTTTAAAACATTTTTAATTTATCCAACACTTATATAAAGAAGCATGAAGATCCAAAAAGACGCGATAAAAACCGAACCACTCATTACATCAGTTGGGTACATGGCGATGTCTCTAGCAGCTACGCTAGGAGACTCGTGAGAAACGTACTACACGCAGGTAGTTCTAGCAAAAGGGGTGGACAACTACTTAGCATTATGGTGAGTCTGGTCACTTGGCCATACAGGGCCCATCATCTCCCGATCTGATACTACTCTAGACCATCTCTAGAGGCTGGTCCAAACTGTAAGCTGTGGGAGGTATACCGATGCCAGAAGCCTGGATCTGCTCGTCAGTCATTTGAAGGCGAGAGACGTAACGACGGGCCTCCTCGAGCTGAGGGGTGGACACTGCTTGTCCACTAAGTCTAGTGGAGGGACATCCACTCAAGTTGAGGCGAGATTGCCCCAGCTCGAATGTCTCAACCCTGACCCTCTTACGGGCACGTAAGGGAAGCTCGTCCTGCAACTCCTCTTACTCTCTGACCCTCTTGCGATCTAACCTCTTCCAAGCTTCAATAGTGCATTTGAGCTTATCCATGAGGTATGCTGTCTTGTGAACGTAGTTGATCAGGTGTCCCTGGTTGTAGCTAGCAAGAGTGTACTCCTGCAGCAGCTTCTCATGTTGAGCCTTGCACTGCTCATGGAGTTTGTCCCTGTAGGCAGCATCTTGACTCTTTTCCTGGAATCTCTTTACAATGTCTTCGTTCTTCTCAGCTATGGTGTTCTCAAGCTCCTAGACATTCTTGTGGAGACAACTATTGTGGATTTGAAGCTTATCCATCTCGTTCATCAGAGTAGTGATCTGATCCTGGTGAGTGTGCTCTTTGCATGCTATCTCACGCTCTAGGTCTACAATCTTTTGCTTCCATGCTGCCTCCTTAGCCTCTGACTTGCGGATCCTCTCGTCAACTTCCATCAGGTAGCGATGATCACGGCGTCCCTTCCGCTCCAACTAAAAAATGTACATTTCCTGGCACTGCATGTACATCATAGAGGCGTGGTGGCAGGGGTTGCGGTTAACTCTGGTATTCTGTTCGATGTAGACGACCTCTCCCCAAGTACCCTGCTGAACGTCAAGGGCACAAGGAAGCAGACGAAAGCGACTTTCCTTCAGATAGTCAGCTCCGTTGTGTAGCACAGTGCGAAGTGCCTGGTGCGAAATGGTCTGAACACACATGCTGGTGTCGTTGTCGAAGGCGAAGTCAGTGAAGGCGGTAACTTCGGGCAGGTTCATGCTTGCAGGCACGTTGATGTGGACTGCCTTGTAGTCCTTAATGCCTCCTCCAAGGGCGGGCTTGCCGCATCAAAGGTACTCAACGTTCTCCATGGGAACACCAAGCTCGGTGAGAACCTCACGAAGCACGTGACCATAGCCTCCATGCTCCGTCCCGTCGAGTCTGAGCTCAACGACATCCATCGATGACAACGGACCAAGCGGCAAATTAGGGTCCATCTGCAGGTTGACACGAGGATAGAATTAGAAAAGTTGTAGAGAAAGGTAAGCCATGCATAAAAGCGTATGCAGTGGTCGGTGTATAACCGAGAGATTTCAAGATTCTCCTAATTCTATCGTCCAATCCTATGGGTCTCGTCCTAGGGTCAAGCATGGCTCTGGTACCAACTGAAACATCCTCAACTTTCCATGAAGGGAAAATACACAGAATGGCGGATAATATAATAGTTTGAAGCCTCAAACCATCTCATTATCTCACAGTAGTCAATACAAGATCCATACATCGAATAAAAGAGTTCAATTAGGGGAAATTACATAAATAGTTTGCCGCCACACTGGCGGAATCATCAGAGTAGCAGCAGCCTCTGGAACGGCTGCGGAAGGCGAAAGTACAAAACATCTCCAAAAGAAGCCTGAGCGTAGGTACGAGACGTCTACTGCTCCTCATCGTCATAGTCATAGTTGGGCTCACCTGCCAAATAATTTTCAGTACGGTTTGTACTGGCCACATTTCCCACCCTATGCTTCGCTTTTGCTATGTAGTATTTGGTGGGATGCAAAGGATGTAATCAATTCGACCTAATATGTGGCTGTAGTTTCCTATGCAAACAGTGACCAATATTATATAATATAATTCATCAAGTTTTAACCCATCTCATCCACATATCCACCCCATTCCATCACCATCACACACATCTCACCCTCTTGCACTCAGTCGACAGGTCCAACTCCCTCTCAGAGCCTGTCTCAGTGGCTCATAGCTGAAAGGGTAACACCAGGGGGAGAAATAGAAGGACTCCTCTCACTACTCCCGAGAAGCATGGGTCTTAGGAAAAAGCCATACTAGTGGCTCGTGGACTATATATATAGATTCATAAACTCTGCAGAGCGTGTACTCTCATAACCACAAGATCACTATCATCGGCGGTGCCCCGCCTAAGCTGATTCCGACTGCTTTCTGACCGGTGCAATGCCACCCTACCACTCAGTACTGGGACATCCCAGGTAGGTACCACCGGCACACTGAGACTGTGAGACATAGTACCGGGCCCCCGTGGTCACTATGCTGTCTAAGGAGGGTGTGGGTCTCCACGCCCGTACCTCCCGACACTATCTGCTAACAACCTAGTAGTAGTGGCACCGTCCTAGCTAGTCAGACATCCGTCTTCTGCCCATACAAGAGCGAGTGGTGAGCACGTAAGTTCCAAGGTTCCGGTCCTCAAGAGATATCAGGTCCTAGGGGGATCAGACAGGATTATCTTCCCTTAGGGACTATAACAGTCCGTGCTACAATAGCACCTCCTACCCGGGGCTTCACTCCACGAAGGTTCTCACCCCCGGGATCTCCTTATACCTCACAATGTGCCCGCCACAAGCACCTCACACGGGAATGCCCAGAACACATTCCCCGGCAAGACTTGCCCACATGGCTCATCGTAGAATCCTGCCCGATCGACTCAACCCTCACCACACACCCAAGACGCACGCAGCACTCTCCCCGAGTAAAGTGGCACCACGTGCCTTAGCCATTCAACCATACTCTCCACCACGCATCATCATCACACAGATATAAGCGTAGTAGAAGTAAAGCATCATAAGTGAATAAGCATGCGTCTAGCCTATTAGCGGGTGTGCAGGAGTAAGGTTGCAACAAGGTAAAGGCTCTTCAAGCAGTTCTACCATGCAACCTATCATTAGGTGATATTCATAATTAAAGCACTAGCAAGCTAGATATTATGTCCAAGCTCCTCCTCGTACTCGTAGTCGTCCTCCTCAAGCTGATCCTCATCTGAAATGAGACATAATAGCCGCGTTAGCGGCTCCTATAGAGTCAACACAAAGAAGCAATAAAATTCAATAACTCCAAATGCCCTCATACACAAGCCTATGACGTAGAGCTCATTTTGATGAAAATCTCCAAATGCACAGTGCAGCTGTAGATGCATGACGTCAGCACTGACGCGGGGTCTGGCGGCTGGATGACGTCATGCTGACGTCAGCACTGACAGGGGACCCAGTCAGTGGCTGACAGGTGGGGCCCACGGATCTAGTTACTGACAGGTGGGGCCAGGTCAACGGTCAACGTTGACCAGTCAACGGTCAACGTCGACCGGGCCTCGACCGGGCCTCGACGGGCCTGGGCAGGGCTGGATCTAGGCCGGCCTGGCCCGGACACGTGTCGGTACGTCAGGCAGGCCACGTGGCGGACTGGACTACAACTAGGCTTGGTCCACAGCTTGCTGGTCCATGGACTCGGTCCATGATGGACTTAAGACAGGGTGAACAGGTGGTGGCTTGTGAGTGGCTAAGCTGATCCACGTGGTGGACCTGGTCCACACGGGCACGGGGAAGTTTCCCCATCTCCCTCACGCACGCAACAGGCATGGCCGGTCGGCCAGCGGCGAGCAGGCAAGCGATGGCTGCGGGCGGTGTGAGCTCGACGAGCGAGCGGCTAGGGCGGTGCCAGGGCATGACAAAGGTGCTGGTGGGGTCGCGATGGCGCGCGCGAGGCTTGGCTCGCCAGCGCACGTACTCTGGCGGTGGCTGGCGGCGAGGTTGTGGTAGCAAGGCACTACGGCGCGTGAGACACGTCATTTGCAAGCGCAAAGGCTTCGCAAGACCAAGATGTGCACAGCGGTTGCTTCAATTTGGAAAAAGCGGCTCCCAGGCCGGTGGCGGGCAGCAAGGCAAGGTGGTGGCCGGCGGCGGTCGGCGGCGACGACGAGGTCTAATTCACCGGCAAAACCTGGCATTGGCCTCCATCTTCCCCTCCATTCCTCGATTGGAGCAGCTAGGAGCTCCTGGACCTGCCTACCATGGTGAGTAGAGGCTCGGCGGAGCGCGCGTGACAACGAGCGTCACGGCGGCGCTCTGGCGGCTGGGGTGCCATGGCGACCAGGGCCGCAAAGGTGCGTAGCCTCACTGTGGTCGTTGCCAGGCCCCAAGTGGTTGCCCTAAAGGCGTTCTAGGACGATGCAGAGCTAGCGATTGAGTTAAAGAAGAGAAAGAGGGAGAGCAGAGTGGGAATGCGGACGATGCACTGGCGGCGACCATGGAAGTCGAGCTCACCGAGCTGTCCCGATGGCGGTGGCATAGCTTGTGGTTCGGCTCGGGGAAGGAGATGCTGAGCTCGCGGTTCGCTTGGTGGAGTCGAGCAGCAGCTTCGGGTCCTCCTCCGGCGGCGCAGACGTCAGCAGCGCGCGCAGCTCCGGCTCCGGCGATGCTCTGCTCCTGGCGAAAGCTCCTTCCCACCTCCTCCTTGCCTCACTCCACCCCTTGTCCTCAGCAGCAGCGAGCGAGTGGTGCGGGCACGGTCAAGGCGACTGCGCGGCACGGGAAACCGTAGAGGCCGGATGCTCCTCCCTTTTATAGCGGCCGACGGTGGCCATGGCAGATGGCGAGGATGGCAGATGCCAATCCTGCGGCTGGGCATGACCGTGAGTTAGTGTTAGGGTTTGGCCAAGGTGTGGTGCAAGCGGGCGGGCAAGATGGACGGCTCAGCATGCGGCCGAACACGGGCGAACGGTGTGGAGCGGCCAGGGCTTTTTCTAGAAATCAGACACGACGCGTGGGCTCCTTGAAGTAGCAGCTGACAGGCAGGCCCCGCCTGTCAGTGAGAGAGGAGGGGAGAGGTGCGGACGCGGACGGCGGCAGACCCTTGCTGGGCCGGTCGACCTTGCTGGGCCACGGCAACGCGGGCGAGCGAGCGGCGCGCGCGGGCGATCGGTCGGCGGGCGGCCTTGCTGGGCCGTTGGCCGACTGGGCCGTAGCGCAGGCGGGCGAGCGGCGCGCACGGGCGGGCCTCCGGTGGGGCAGGCAGGCCGGCGCGTGGGTGCACGCACGTGAGCAGCGGGCCGGGCAGCGCGCGAGCAGGCCGGGCCGTTGCTGGGCTGGTCGGGCCACTTTGGCTGTTTCTTTTTCGTTCCTTTTTTAATTCCTTTTCCATTTCTATTTCTTGCAAAGAAACTAGTTTATCCACAACCCTAGGTTAGTGAGGTTAGTGACCATGATGTATACACCATGGTGGGTCTACTAGGGTCTCTAGGTCATGATGGATCCATTTCCGGAGTTAGCAGGCATATATATATACATGTGATAATAAGGTTTTCTAATTTTATTAGTCATCACATAAAATCGATAAGAGGCAAAAACATTCTCTGGTAATTAAATGCAATGCTCATGCCAGTGTTAGGCGCTATTTGTACACTATCAGGTGTTTGCCTTCATGACATTCGCCAATCATCGGTATACTTTAGAAATTTTTTTGAAAGCCCGTATTTTCGGTGACCGGATTTCTAGGGTTGTTACATTCACCAACTTAGGATCTAGTTCTCTTTTGATTTTTGACTCCAGCACATGGGGACCTTCACCAGTGACCTACAGTGGTCGGTTGGGACAACGTGGAGCATCCTAGTCGCTGGTTCAATGATAGTTTTGATCCAAGGATGGCCAAACAACATCACACGGATCGCTGACATGGCATTTTCTTCACCCCTACTCCATCTAGCACTATAAATAGACCCCCTCTTCCTCATTTGTAACACACATCTACATTCTACACAAAGCTTTAGTCTCTCATTCTAGTAGTAGTAGTGTCCCGCTGGTGGGTTTTCTCCTCGAGTTGTAGAGAGGCGAGTTCGGGAGAAGAGTCGGGCCTGTCGGAGTCTCTCCTGCCTTCTACCTCTCCAGGTCTTGTAAGTTCAGCTCAGGTTTGAATATTTAATTAAGCTTTCAGTTATATTATTAAAGTATTTGCTGGTTCCTTGCTTATTACTTAGTATTTACTACTAAGTATTTATTTACTGTGTAGTATATATTTAGTGTGAGTGCTTTACCTTGTCGACGGGTAGAGTAGTAATTAATAGTGTAGACGTGGGGTCTAGGCTAGTAATTACCCTGGTTTGCATTCAGTTCAACGGATCACAGTGGTAGTCAGCAGGTGGTGACAACCCTATCCGATCTATGTATTCCAACACGTTTGTTCTGTTCTGTAGGACTTATGGGTGGACTCCCTTGCTCTTGCGAGTTGGTACCTGGTCCCAGGTGCTCGAAGTATATCACTTTAGTAATAGCTATCCTGCTCAATTATCTAGAAAACCCCTAGTTCTATCAACCAAGTGCCTCTTTATTCATCACCCCCTTGTTCCATCATTATATCATCACTACCTTTGGACAACTTTGATTTAGATTAGAACACTTCGTGTTCCCTCTGGAAATCAATACCTTGGAATACTCCCAGGTGAAAGCTACATCGGTATCTGTGCATTTGCTGATTATATCTGTTAGGCTAGAATTTGCCAACAAGCTTTCTGGTGCCATTGCCGGGGAATGGTAGTTGTTCTTGATCTACACTAGTAGAGATATGACCTACCATGATGAACTATTTTTATCATGGTAGGTGCGAAATTCATCACTATTTTAGTTTCATGATGAATCTGTGACCAAAATGCCACCGTCATGAAACTCGCGTCACTCTTATGTAGTTATGATGATTTTAAATTATCGCCAGTGAAGATACCCCTTCGATGACCAAACCATGGGCACCATAGAGGTCTTTTTGTACGCATAGAAGACGGTGCAAGACAGCCATTATGTTGGCATGACCACCATCAGCTGACATGGCAATAGATAGCTGACCTGACTATAGTCAGGTGATATCGCTAGAACGACGTGGCACCCTCAGGTTCTGCCATGTCTTTTTCTCCTATTGGACTGTGTGTCATGTTTTAACTGGATCTCGTGTCTCATTCTGATAAGACCACGTGTGATGTTTTTATAGGAGCACGTGCCAGTTTCTTTAGTGGGCACGTGTCACATTACTAATGTACCACATGTTGGTTTATTATTGCAAAACATGTCATGTTCCAAATGGACCATGTTTTATGTTCTTATCAGACCATGTGTCACACCAAACTTGTGCCACCTTTCAGAGCTTTATTGGCACACGCGTCTGTCATTCATTGAACCATGTAGCATTTTTTTGTCCACGTGTTCGTTTCTTAATAAATGACGCATCACGATGGCAGTCATCCATGTTTCGAATGCTGGTTCATCAACGTGTCACAAACATATGTTCCCACATTACCTGTCAGGTTTCATCCACGTGCTCAAAAAACATTTTGTCACAAAAGTACTTCAACAACATGGCATATTCACCACAGATATTAACGGCTGACAACATAATTATTCCACATGACTATCAAATTACAGTAGTTTTTAGAGAAACAAGCCATTGAAAGTTTTGCCATATCAAACCAGCACAAATCCACACAGGACACAAATGTTCACTCAACCAAGCCCACAGGAGTTGAAGACTGAGGCTTACCAGACTGGGCGACGAACATGATAACCTCACAAAGCTTATCGAGATACTCCCATCGTGCTGTCTTGAACTCCTCAAACTCCATATGAGTCTCTTCTGTGGTCCTCTATACTTCATCCAGTTGTCTGGTGATGAAAGCAGAATATTCATGTTCAGCGACAATCTGTTCCCGAAGCAGTCTCTCCTCCGATGTCTCTGTTGGAGTGGATCTTGTCCGATCTCCTACTTTCTTCCAAAAAGGGCCGTTGCCGCTGAACCTAGAGGGGGCCATGAACTTGGAGAGGCATTGGACCAAGGAAACAACTTTGGCACTTGTCATTGGTTGGCACCCATCAGAAACAACTTTTGCTCGCATAGTCTCTGTAGCTTCCTAGGGAATTCAAGCAATAAACGTTATGTTACAGTTTTACAGACAGTGGAAGAGGAATTCAATGGAAAAACCTAGTGATTAGGGAGATGACCTTGGAAACAATATCAGCACTTGTTATTGGTTGGTGCCCATCGGCAACAGGTTCTGCTCGTAGTGTCTCCATAGCTTCCTGCGAAATGCAAGCAGTGAACATTAACTTACAGATTGTGGAAGAGGACCTCAATTTAAAACCTTAGAGATTAGGCAGAGAACCATAGAAACAACATCAGCACTGGACATTGGGTGGTGCACATCAGCAAAAGATTCTTTTCGCTGTGTCTCTGTAGGCTCCTGCGAAATCAAATCAGTAAACAATAGGCTATAGATATTGGAAGAGGATTTCAATCCAAAACCCATGAGATTACGCATAGAACCTTAGAAACAACATCAACACTAGTCATTGGTTCCTGCTCATCAGCAACAGGTTCTACACGCTGTGTCTCCATAGCTTCCTACGAGATCCAAGTACTAAACATTAGGTTAGAGTTATTGGAAGAGGACTTCGATTGAAAAGACAAGAGATTATGCAGAGGACCTTGAAAACAACATCAACACAAGTCATTGGTTGCTGCCCGTCAGTAACAGGTTCTGCTCGTAGTGTCTCAGTAGCTTCCACGAAATGCAAGCAGTAAACATTAGGCCAGAGATAGTGAAGAGGACTTCTATTGAAAAGATAGGACTTATCGCAAAGGACATTGGAAGCAGCATCAGCACTAGTCATTGGTTGCTGCCCACGAGCAACAGGTTCTGCTCGCATAGTCTCCATAGCTTCCTGCGAAATTCAAGCAGTAAACATTAGGCTACAGGTAGTTGAAGATGACTATAACTGAAAACTCAATAGACTATTTCATACATAACAAGTAATGTTGGTCTGTGATGACCAACTCTGCTACCTAGTCAATAGTTCAGATTTAGAAAATCCAAATTCTGATTCAAGAAGGTCCTTGATGGAAGGTTCTTGCAAGTTCAGGAAATCTTACCAAAGACATGAAATTAAGACGACTCAAGTTCGACACAGAACAAAGACGCACATGACTACTACAAAGGACTATGGATACTTGGCTTCACAAACAGTGGAAGAGGACTTCCTCAACCTACTGTTGGTATAGATTGCAAAAGCACAGTGCATAGGTACCATATTGATTTGTGCAAATTGCAACTTTAAATTAAATAATGATGTTGTTGACAATCCTTAACTACCAAATTTGACCATCATTATTGCATCAAAATGAGGACAACCAATAATACAAGTAATGATTTATGTTTATAATTCACCTAGTTCCACTTGTACTTGGAGTTTATATTTGTATGCAGGAAAAGTATCAAAAATGAATGCAAATGGACCAAATGGAGGCAATGGAACATGGCAGGGCTAGCAACCTAGCCAGGGCCAGGGTGCCCACCCTGGACTCAGGGCACCCACCCTGACTCAGGGTGCCCACCCTGACTCAGGGTGCCCACCCTGGCTGTGCCACCAAACTGACCCAGCCACGTCACCAATCCGTGAAAACAACATCCCATGTCTCCCAACCATCAAAAGCAAGTCGGTTTGATCCAAGGGCGCTCGGTGGATGTCACTTGGATTCATGGGCCCATTGTCATACACCCAAGGAGGCTAAGTCAGTTGGAACCGACTCCAAACTAACTTATCTCTCATGCAACTGACTTAGGGGACTGAGCCATCACTATTGGATCGAAGGTCAGCGTGAGTGGACGGTGTGTCTAGGGCGCCCATTGAGTAGGTTAGAGTTAGAAATCCACCATTAATCTTAGCCATATGCGGCTTATACTTTCACCTTGTAATATGCAAAAGTAAGATAGAGCAGTAGGTAGAAACTTTGTACCTTGCTTTGGTAAAGCCGAGACACTTTCTAGAGGTTTTCAAGACTTTTAACATAAAAGCATGCCTAAGTTCGTCAAATGGTACACTCAATCACTCAATGGTGTTTGATAATTCCCACCAAGGCCAAAGATAAAGACCTTTTGTACCTATACTAAAGCTTATGTGGAGCTCATAGGTGAGCTACCGACTTCCAAATGACTATAAATAGGTCCCTAATCCTTCATTTGTAACACACACCAAGTGTCCCATGTAGAATAGCGGGTAGCCATGCTGTCTTCAAAAATAAGTTACCATCATAATGTCTCAAAGGAGCTCCACCAAATATTCACACTTGCACATCTTGATCATTTTGTATGCCTTGTTGCTCCTTTTGATCTAAGTGTCTAACTTAGCAATATATTCAGTTCAAGTCTGCTTATGCCTTCCCACCTATGAGCTCCACATAAGCTTTAGTATAGGTACAAAAGGTCTTTATCTTTGGCCTTGGTGGGAATTATCAAACACCATTGAGTGATTGAGTGTACCATTTGACGAACTTAGGCATGCTTTTATGTTAAAAGTCTTGAAAACCTCTAGAAAGTGTCTCGGCTTTACCAAAGCAAGGTACAAAGTTTCTACCTACTGCTCTATCTTACTTTTGCATATTACAAGGTGAAAGTATAAGCCGCATATGGCTAAGATTAATGGTGGATTTCTAACTCTAACCTACTCAACTCAAGAGTAGTATTGGTTTGTATATGAGTTTTTGCAGAGCATCACATTGTAGCAACTCTTGATCCATCATGCTTAAGCCCACATCTTTGCTCGAGATGAGCAATGGTTTAGTATGGGGGAGCTTGTTGATGGTCCTTAACTACCAAATTTGACCATCATTATTGCATCAAAATGAGGACAACCAACAATACAAGTAATGATTTATGTTTATAATTCACCTAGTTCCACTTGTACTTGGAGTTTATATTTGTATGCAGGAAAAGTACCAAAAATGAGTGCAAATAAACCAAATGGAGCCAATGGAACGTGGCAGGGCTGGCAACCCAGCCAGGACCAGGGTACCCACCCTAGACTCAGGGCACCCACCCTGGCTAGGGCACCCACCCTAACTCAGGGCGCCCACCCTAACTCAGGGCGCCCACCCTGGCCGTGCCACCAAACCGACCAGCCACGTCACCAATCCACGACAACAACATCCCATGTCTCCTAACTGTTAAAATCAAGTCAGTTTGATCCAAGGGCGCTCGATGGATGTCAGTTGGATTCATGGGCCCATTGTCATACACCCAAGGAGGCTAAGTCGGTTGGAACCGACTCTAAACTGACTTATCTCACATGAAATCGACTTAGGGGACTGAGCCATCACCGTTGGATCGAAGGTCGGTATGATTGGACGGTGTGTCCAGGGCGCCCACCCTAGACCCAAGGCGCCCGCCCCTGGGGCCAGAGCTACCGACTTCCAAATCACTATAAATAGGTCCCTAATCCTTCATTTTTAACACACACCAAGAAGGAGCTCTCTCTCTACCCTTCAATATGTAACTCTAGTAGTAGTCTTAGCGGGAGCTCTGCTGAAAGTCAGGAGAAAGTCTTCAGGAGTCGGTATAGCCTTGTACCGCTCTGGTAACACTTTCTCTATTGCAATAAAGATATTACTTTCTCTACAAGTACTTTTTAACTCTTTACTTCAAGTAATAGTCTTGTCCTTTAGCTATGCTCTAGTGATAACCATGTTGGCCTTGTTTAGTGTGGTTATATCCTGCACAGGAACAACGCCCGGTTAAGGTGCTCTAATTAGTCATATGCGATTAGAGTAGTAAGTATATACATTGAGGTGCTTGGGCTATATGCTTACCTGTGTTTGCTCCTAAATCTCCGGAGGTGGTAGCTATAGGTGGTGACAGCCCTATTTGCCTATGTAGTCCATCATGATAGGTTTAGTCTATGTAGTAGAGCTCCAGGTGCTTTGTGTCAGAACCATTTGCTGTGGTGAGTTCCGCGCGGGTGCACTCCGAAGTGCATGTGGATCCCTCTATTTCCTGGTACATATATATCACAATAATCCATGGCTAGAGTTATGTTTGCTTAGAAGTAACATAAGACTCCCATGCTCTCCCTCTTAGCTACTCAAACATTTACTTATCTATGAGTAGAACCTCTTGGGTGTCATCCTATCTTAAATATCGCTTAGCCCACTTTAGTCTAGTTGGTATACTAGATAGTAGATATAGGATGGTTCACTATCACTATCTTTAACCATTGCTTCCCTGTGGATAAATACGATACCCTGGAATACTCTTGGGTGAAAGCTACAACGGTATCCGTGCGCTTGCGGATTTATCTATTTCTGTTAACAAATACCGACAAGCCCTCTGGCGCCGTTGTTGAGGAAGCAATTGGCGTAAAGATTTTGTTATTGATCTTGTTATCTGCTAACTTAGTTGCCACTAGTTTTTGTGGTTAAAACATCTATCATGAGCCTTGGGTGCTTGATCATTCTTGAACAATCAAACCACCACCCTGCCATCGTGTAGATAGGTATTTGTGCACACTAATTCTGTGCAGATGGAGAAAAGGTCGCCCTCAAGCTGAAAGAAATTCATCATATGTGTGATAGAGCGACTGCATTACATTACTCACAATTCAATCACAAATTGTGAGTGATGACTCGATCAAGGTATGAGAGAACCAACCCAAAAACATTTTATGCATTCTAATTTTATTTCCACCACTGCATGTTTGTTTAATTGCATTCATCCATCCCATTTGCATTGCCTTGCATATAAAAAAAACTTTGGTTCTCATATTCATCAACCATTGGTCGCACATCTATTTGAATCAGTCTCATGTTTATCATATATATACTACCCTTATCTATGCTAGTAAGCTTTGGTTTGGATGATGATCATGCATCTTTTGAATTAAGCATGGTGCTTAGTTTGAAATTTGGGTGCGTTGATCAAACTTTCATAGGCCTTTTAAATTAAGTATGGTGCTTAGGTTAAATAGCCTACCTTAATCAAATTAAACATGGTGTCTAGTTTTATTATTGAACTAAAATCACTTGTGTAGATATTGGTTGCGTATCTAGGCTAATCCTTGCAGGAAATTGACAATTTGAGTGGGTAAGTCTTTGAGATAAATTCAATGGAGAAGTCATGCTCAATTGACTCAAAACAATGATCCCTTGCTGATAGGTAAATCAGTATGTATCCCATATTTAAATTCTTGCATAATTTTTTAGTTCATGCATGTTTAGTTTCCAACAAAATTGTTTTTCCTTCTTGCATAAATCGGTATACTAGATAGTAGATATAGGATGGTTCACTATCACTATCTTTAACCATTGCTTCCCTGTGGATAAATATGATACCCTGGAATACTCTTGGGTGAAAGCTACAACAGTATTCGTGCGCTTGTAGATTTATCTATTTGTGTTAACAAATACCAACAGATGCCACATTAGGTTGCCTGTGATTTTGCCTCTTTTATTGCAATGGCTTCAACAAATTTAAAATAAAGCAGACAAAGGTACTTACAACTGCTTCTCTGGCAGTATGGCTTGTTGGCATTTCTTAGCATCACTACTAAAGATAGACTATAGATCCATCCTTAATAATAATTCTAGAAATGTATGTTGACATTCTAACCACCATTACTTCATAAAGGTAACCCTTGGCCCTTAATGGCGCCGACCTAGGTAATGTTGTCTGGTAATAATAGTTAGAAGTGCCAGATTGGCCTTCCTAACCATCATTACTTACGATGGTAGGCATAGAGTAAACAGGAATAAGACATGATATTCAAGATAGTGGACACACATCGAGGTCAACCTCAAGGATTAAAGAGAAATAAAGAATAAAAGAATATAACTAAACTGAGCAGGCATGGGTCATATATAACTATGCAAAGAACTATTAGCAAAACATCTAACTAGTATATCTAGCATCAGGACTAAGTCTGGGATGATAGGGAGATCCCCGCAGCTGGTCTGCCAGTCGATAGAGACTTTACGAACTCCTACTCAATATCCGAATGTGGGGGAGTGCTTGGGATGGACAGGGTGGTCACCACCTACCCCTCTACCCATGGGATACCGACATATTCGTGGATTTTCGCATACCTGAACTCCAAGTTCTCGTACATGGAAACAACTCCTAACCCCCGCAGACCCCAACCCTTCGGATTGACAGGCTAGATTAAGAGTAACCAAAAAGGCATGACGAACCATCACCTCATCTCTAGTTCTTCCTCTATTCATACTAATTCGATGAACAATGAAGAACGATGATGAACAAGTGAAGAACATAATGTATAAACTATAGACTAGCTCATATATTATGCTCATAACATGATCATAACTATACTCTAGTTCATATGCAAGATCATATGATAAGAACCTGCTCATGGAAGAAGCCCGGATTGTATTCATACCGAGAAGATCCTTTCTTCCAAGGAGACAAGCTCTCCTGGATAGCTTTTGCCTTGCTCACAAACTACTAGAACTATTCTAAAGATACAAGTGAAAGGTGTGAGGTGAATGACTCCAAAATGATGTGTGTATTGAGAAATGGTGGAGCTCCTCCTTTGATAGCTAAACTAGGATAGTTCGGGCGTCTCCAGGTATGGAAGGAGGTGAAATCGCCCTGTCATATCTTGTTTTAAAGGACTAAAATAAGATATATAAAAGCCTTACATGCACCCTAGGATGTCGCACACATAAGCTGACAAATTATAAATAGTACCAAATCAGAGTTTATTACATAGCGCACGAATAGCAAGACATAGTCTTTAACAAAAATAAGACATAACTAAGATATCACCAGATGATAGCTCCGTCACAGGGACAAGTCAACTGGTTGACACAAGCTAGTAGTCATGTCGATAGCTCTCACCCCAATCCTGATCTATTACCCATCCAGGATTTTCCAAGTGATGAAATAAAACAAGTGTAAGCACATACGTACTTAGCAAGCATAGAAGGGGTTCATGAAGCTCAATAAAGGTTGACACAGTTTAACTGTAACTAGCCTTTTTAGTGGATAACATATTTTAGCATTTAGAATCAAGGTAGTAATGAACCCATAACCACATGATCAGGTAGACACGATTAAGAATATGATAAAAACAACAGTAATAAGTAGCAAAATTAATGATCCATTCCATAAGAATCCCTTGGCTGCCCTAACCGTGGGGCTTGGATGATATATCAGTTTAACTCTGCGTAGAGGTGTACACTTTCACTACAGGTCATGATTTCTAACCGCATGGGTTAATTACTCCCAAACACTTAAAAACCACATAAAGCCACTCATAGGTTCGTCTAACAAGCAAGGGCCACAGGGTCATCGAATATAGAAGACCCGTCTCCTAGAATGGCACATCCTAGTTATAACACATAATGAAGAGGCAGCCCTATACTCAACTCGCAGTTCCTCTAACTCGCTAGAAAAGGTCCTATGAACAACTAGAGCCAGAGCCATATAGCCCCCATAGCTATACGTTACGTCCCGGATGATCACTTACAGTTTGGATCTTATGGAAAACTATCTTTAATCATTAGTTGCATAGTTATTAATCAAGTTACAAAATCATGGTTATAAAGCACTAGCATAGACTACCCATATGCAACATTCCCAATTAACAAGGTAACCAAGTATTCAAAGCTAGGTAGTCCTATCAAGGTAACAAGGAGACACATGCATATGATCTTTAGTGTGTTTAGTGAATAGGTAACAAGGATGGTCCCAACTATACTTGCATTGATCAAAGCTCTCCTGTAGAACCTGCTGATCCTGGTTATAGAAGTGCTCTTGATCCCCAACGAACGGCTCACTCTCTATATCGATCAACAAACAACAACATGTAGGCATCGAGCAATCATACATGAGCAAACAAAGGAACTTGATCAGAATAGTACACCATATCAACCAAATAGATAGAAAAGAGTTGATAAAACTATTCTATGTGTCGCTACGATCACACAGACATAAAGATCATCAAAATCGAAGTTATAACAGAAAAGTTATGGATTTTATAAGATTTCCTATAGCAAAATAATAGATTAAATCTAACCTCGAATTTAAAAAGTTAAAAATAGATCTAACAGTGGTACTAACATGTAGATCATGAAATTATGAACCTAACGCAAATTGAACAGGTCAAATCGGAGTTAAAACGAAGAAGTTATGAGCAAAATGAGATAATGGCAAAACTGTAAATAGACAGAACTATTTTTAGAATTAAAATAAATCCAAAAATATGAATTATCCATCTGGCCAAGGACTCTTGATTAAATAGAGTAAAAGGCAGGGGTTTTTTGCAAAAACACCACCCGAAAGGGTACGGGGCGATTCAGTCCGTTGGATCAAAACCGTACGGACGAGATTAGAAGGGGGAGTTGACCCCGTCGGAGAAGACGACTGGCGTGGCAATCGGCCATGGCCGGCAGCGACCAAGCTTGTCGGAGCTCGCGGTTCGGCCCCTATAGACCTCGGTTCAACATGGGATGGGTACTAAATGGTAGCAGAGCTCAATGCAACCTCACCTGACAGAAAGATGAAGGCCGAGGCGGTCGGTGGTGGTCTGGCGACGTGGAAAGGTGGCGGTGGGCTCCCTGCAAAGTCCGACAAGACATATTAGTCAAAACAGAGCACGAAAAGAAGTCAAATCAATCTCGGCGAGTTCGTAGAGTTGAAGAGAAACCCGACGTCAAGCTTATGAAGATGAGGATGCGGTGAAACAGCAGATTGCAAACTTGAGATTGGCGGCTAGGGTTTGAGGCGGCGCTAGGGCTCCGGTTGAGACGACGCTGCACGAGGAATCGGGCGAGGGTGTTGCGGTGCATGGCGTGCGACTATTTATGGTGTGGGGTGGCTTGGGGCGCACATGAGGTGGGGTGGTGTCGGGGTCGACTTGGACTCCGGCCGGCAGAGTCATGTTCGGACCCTCAGGTGGGCCTCGCCTGTCGGCGAGAGAGGGACTGGGCCCCAGCCGTCAGCCGCAGAAGGGGAAGAGGAGACGGCCTGCTGTGCCGGTGCCGTGAGCTAGGCCGGCCCAAATCAAAGGCCGAGCAAGCCAATACAGAAGGAAGAGGAGGATCAGACCTTCGGGCCGGATGGAGGGGAGGAAAAGAGCCAGGACGACTGGGCCACTTGGGCCAGAAAGAAAAGAAAGGAGGGGGAAGAGGAAAGGAATTCTTTTTCCTTTATATGAACTATTTTGCAAATACTTTTTCAAAAGGATTTTGAAATCCAAATCAAACCAAACAAGAACCAAACATCACAAATAAAATTATGCAGTAGCATGAATGCTCAGACATGCTTCTTGTCTATAATTGATTTTATTTTTATAAAAATTATTATTTACCTAAATTCAATGCTCACAAAAATGCATAATTAAATCATTTTAGCTATTTTAAAATTATGCAAATTTTAGGGTGTTACAATTCTACCCCCCATAAAAGAATCTTGTCCTCAAGATGGAGCTGCTTACTCAAAGAACTTCGGATATGCCTTTCTCAAATCCTCTTCTCTTTCCCAAGTTGCCTCTGACTCAGAATACCGATTCCACTGAACCTTGCACATCTTAATAATTCTACTCCTTGTGATCTGTTCTGCTGTTTCCAAAATCTTAACCGAATATGCTTCATAAGTAAGATCATCCTTCACTGTAAGTTCCTCTATAGATATTTGCTCTACTTCTAGCACACGCAAACACTTTTTAAGTTGAGACACATGGAACACATCATGCACACCGGCCAACTTTTCAGGCAACTCTAACTGATAAGCCACTTCACCATGTCTCACAATAACCTTGAATGGACCAACATACCTTGGTGCTAATTTTCCCTTCATGTTGAATCTCCTCACACTTCTCATAGGCGACACATTCAAGTACACATAATCACCCACCTTGAAAGCAAGTTCCCTCCTTCGAGTATCCGCATAACTCTTCTGATGGGATTGTGCCACCCACAAATTTTCCCTGATCATTCTGACTTGTTCTTCTACCTCTCTGAGAGAGTCTGGACCAAACTATTGTCTCCCCTGTTTGATTCCATAACAATGGAGTTCTACACTTTCATCCATACAATGCTTCAAAAGGTGCCATCTTGAGACTCTGCTGGTAACTGTTGTTATTTGAGAACTCAGCATAAGGTAAACTCTGATCCCAGCTAGATCCTTTCTGCAATGCACATGCTCTCAACATATCCTCCAATATTTGATTTATTCTTTCAGTCTAACCATTAGTCTGAGGGTGATAAGCGGTACTAAAATTCAACTGAGTTCCCAGCGAAGTATGTATTTGCTTTCGAAAGTGAGAAGTGAACTGTGACCTCTATCAGACACAATCTTCTTTGGCACTCTGTGAAGACACACTATCCTCTCCATGTATAATTTCACTAACCTGGGTCCATCATAAGTGGTCTTGACAGGTAGAAAATGTGCAACCTTAGTCAAGCGATCAACAATCACTCATATAGAATCATAGCCACTCTTAATACGTGGTAATCCCACTATAAAATCCATTCCAACTTCATCCCACTTCCATTCAAGTATCTTCATAGGTTGTAGCAATCCTGCTAGCCTTTGATGTTCTACTTTCACACATTGACACGTATCACATATTGCAACATATGCAGCTACATCCCTCTTCAACCCATGCCACCAATATCTCTCCTTGATATCTAGGTACATCTTTGTACTTCCAGGATGAATGGAATAAGCTGACTCATGCGCGTCCCTTAATATAGCATCACGAATGGCTTTTATCTCAGGCACACATATCCTCTTCCCAAACCACAACGTACCATCTTCATCAATGCGAAAACCAAGTGCCTTCCCAATCACAACATTCCCTGCTGTCTCCTTTAATTTCTCATCCTTTAACTAACCCTTGCGTATTTCTTACTCTAAAGTAGGGGTTACCTCTATTTCCATAGTATTAAGAACAACACCAAGATTCAAATGTTGGAACTCAACACACAACTCCTTAGACATAGTCATGGTTTGAACCTCACTAACATACCTCTTTCTGCTAAGTGCATCAGCCACAACATTTGCTTTCCCGGGATGATAAAACATCTCAAAATCATAATCCTTGATCAACTCCAGCCATCGACATTGCCTCAAGTTCAAATCTGATTGAGTGAAGATATATTTTAAACTCTTGTGATCAGTATAAACATCACTCCTGTGACCAATCAGATAGTGTCTCTAGATCTTCAATGCATGAACTACTGCTGCTAACTCCAAGTCATGAGTAGGGTAATTTATCTCATGCTTCCTCAACTGCCTAGATGCATAGGACACAACTCTCCCTTCTTGCATATGAACACACCCCAAACCTTGTCAAGATGCATCACAATAGATAGAAAACTTCTTACTCAGATCTGGTAGTGTCAACACAGGGGCTGTCGTCAACCTCTTCTTCAATTCTTCAAAGCTAGCTTGACACTTGTCAGACCACACAAACTTGACATTCTATTCTAACAGAGCCGTCATAGGTTTAGCAAGCTTGGAGAAACCTTCAATGAATCTTCTATAGTAACCACCAAACCAAGAAAACTGTGAATTTCACTTACATCAGTAGGTGGCTCCCAGTCTAAAACGTCCTTCACCTTCTTAGGATCCACGGCAATTCCTCCATTGGAGACAACATGACCCAAAAAAGAAACTTCATCAAGCCAGAACTCACACTTGCTCTTCTTAGCATACAATTTGTGTTCCCTGAGCTTCTGTAGCACCAATCGTAGATGTTTAGCATATTCTTCTTTGGTCTTGGAGAATACCAATACATCATCAATGAACACTACCATGAACTTGTCAAGGTACTCCATAAAGACTTTGTTCATCATATACATGAAATAGGCAGGTGCATTGGTCAATCCGAAGGACATAACTATGTACTCATACAACCCATACCTCATGGTGAACGCTGTCTTAGGGATATCTGAATTCTGAATCTTCAACTGATGGTAACCAGAACGTAAATCAATCTTAGAAAACACACAAGCACCTCTTAACTGATCAAACAAGTCATCAATCCTCGGTAACGGGTACTTGTTCTTGACAGTGACTTCATTAAGAGAACGATAATCAACACACATACGTTGCATACCATCCTTCTTTTCAACAAAGATCACAGGAGCACCCCACGAAGACAAACTAGGATGTATGAAACCCTTCTCCTGCAACTCCTTCAGTTGTTTCTTAAGTTCTTCTAATTCATTTACCCCCATTCTATATGGATGTTTTGTTATGGGTGCAGTATCAGGTAATAACTCAATAATAAACTCAATGTCACGGTCAGGTGGCATACCTGGCAAATCATCAGGAAAGACATCCAGGAATTCTTCCACGACACGGTCCTTGTCAGCATCATCATCTTCATCTAATAGATTCACTATAGCTGTATGTGGTGCCCGCACTGCCACTTCCATACTAACTCTATCCCCCTTTGATGTTGTCAGAACTACCACTTTCTCTTTGCAGTAAATTACCACATTGTGTTGCTTCATCCAATCCAGACCCAGAATCATATCAATGCCAGATGCACTCAACACAGTCGGACTAGCAGTGAACTCTACCCCCTTAGAGAGATACTAACGGAGGGACAGTAATAAGAAACTGGTATACCTCCTCTCGGTGAATTCACTAGCATAGGTTCTTTCAATGCAAGTACGGGTATACTATGTGCTCTAACAAATGCTTGTGATATGAAAGAATGCGAAGATCCAGAATAAAAAAGAATAGTAGCAGGGATGGAGTTGATACTGAACATACCCAGCATGATTTCAGGCATCTCCTGAGCAGTAGCTTCCTGTGCAGATTCAATGGACACATGGTTTACCCTTGCATAGGTATTATAAGATCTCCCATTACCACTCTGCCTCTGTGGAGTCTATTGGTTCAACCACTTTGGACAACTGCTAGCATAATGGCTCGCATCACCACAAGCAAAACACTTATTGGGGGTATTAGGAGTGTCATTCTTCAAGGGAATGTTGTTAGGAGTGGTGAGAGGCGAGTTCTGATTCCCCTGCTGCTGCGGTGTGCGCGGACTCCCATTCTGCTGTGGGTTCTGAAAGCGATTCTGATTGTTTTGAGGCTATTGAGGATGTGGGGAGTTGGAGAAATGATTTCACTGACTAACTGGCCCTTGGAACCTCTGTTGATAGCCTTGAGAGTTTGGACAGAAATGAGTGTTGCTTCCGGATCCCTATCCTTACATCTTCCGCTTCCTATCCTTGTCCCTGCGCATATTGTCAAGCACAATAGCGCTATTCACCAACTCCTAGAAATTGGCATGCTTTAGACCAGCCAACTATAGTCTAAGTTCATAATATATCCCATTGAGAAAGTGATGCCGCTTGTCAGTTTCTTCCCGCACCTCATTTGGAGCATAGCGAGCAAGCTCATTGAATTTGTTGTGATACTCGCTCATGGTCATGTTGCCTATCTTTAGAGATGTGAACTCCTCTTGCTTCTGCTCAATCAGACCTTCAAGAATGTGGTGCTCCTTGAAATCCTTAACAAAATCTGCCCACGTGATGGATGGAGCATTGGCAGGATGAGAAGCTTGACAAGACTCCCACCATGTTTGCGCAACACCTTGCAACTGCCCAGATGCGTAGAGCACTTTCTCTTGATCATTACACTGAGCAAGGTTCAATTGCTTCTCCACAGCACGTACCTAGTCATCGGCATCCAGGGGCTCAATGGAGTGAGAGAATACAGGAGGGTTCCCATACATGAACTCCCGGCGCTTGTTCTGAGGTGGTGTTGCGTGTGGCACTCCTCCAGCTTGCATGGTCTGTGCTAGTTGCTTCAAGGCTTGCATCATCTGAGCTTGTGAAGCTATGAATTCCTCATGGGTGACTGGTGGGGGATTGTTTCCAGCAACATTCCTACCTTCTCTTCTCGACATCTGCACTAATTCACATAAAGGATCCTTAGATCAACCAAACTAATGATTCTAAAAATTTCTGAGCGAGTTTTAGTTTCAGCCATCAAGATAAACAGTCATAACCAGAGTTCCAGATATCCAATTTAGGAAATCTTTATACGGTTGGAAAGCTTGAGAAGTTATCTACAACTTTCTTTTATAGAATATGGTCAGATGCAGTGATTAAAATTGCCGAAAAGTGCAAACAACAGGCACTTCTTAGAACTTCTAGACAGCGCAGAAACATGTTTTTGGTTTAACTATATCTCGCAGCTCAGAATAGATATAAAGGTGATTTTTACGGAATTAAAAAGGTACTGAAGTCTAGTTATTTCCATAAACATTTTGTTAGGTTTACAGTAACCAAACTCAAGATATAACAGAAACATCGCAGATTGCTCTAGAATTTCAGCACAGGACAGATTCGAGATAGACCAAACCAAACTTTATTGAAGACCCCAAAACTCTAATATGTTTAACTAAGGAACATTGCGGATATGCCCACAAAGCTCCAAAACTCATTACAAAGAAGAAAATCACTCATAAGAATAAAAACAACTCAACTAGCACACCAAAGTTCACTTGCAACAAAAGACTCGACTCAACTTGACTAACAAACTAACGACGATTACATGTAAGGGTTCCTGCACCTAAAGAAGAAAAGGAGGGGCACGCTTCTCATAAATCTTTGGTTCTCCAATGGAAGCTCAAAGGTTTTCATGGGCCTTTTGCAACTTCCTGTAATCCTTCCCTTGCTGGTGGAGCGTAGCTTCCAAGATCCTAACCCTTTCCATCATATCATAGCCAAAGTGTGCCGTAGCTCGGTGTGCTGGTTCCTGATTTGAAGGTATCACCATTGCCCATCCATCCTCCATATTTGGATCATCATTGGGAAGATATTGGTAGTGATCATACTGCATTGACTCACGATGATTTCCACAAAGACTCACCCCCGCTTGAAATGCTGCATCATCAATACTGCTCTCCATGGTATGGCGATGTCCCCAATGGAAATGAGTTCTTTCAAGATTGAAAATTCATGGTCCCTCATTTTTAGAGAAGATGTTCATAGTGGTCTTTTAATAAGTTGTTGCAAGAGGGTGAGTATACTCAACACAGACATACTGTATTGCAGGCTTCCAATGAGCATAGTATTGAGTCAGCACCTCCACCAGACGACAATGTGATACGGAATCATGATCCCACAAGGTACGCTCCTTCGTGATCCATTTCATTAGAGGGGAATCATCATCACCTCCAGCAACTTCCATCTCTTCATCATCTTGTGCAATGTCCTCCTCATCATCACTACTGATGTCAATGACGTCATGCTCCTCTTCCACAGGCTCCAGAACCTCCACTTCTTCTTCTTCTTGGACATCCTCCATAGGTTCTTCTTCTACTTCAAGCTCGGGCGTAGGTGATGGCTGAGGAGGTGGCGCCTGTTGTGTAGGTAGTTCCTCTTCACGCGCCTCTTCCTCCCTAGGCTCCATTGGCACATACACCACCACCCATGGCGGAATGGATCCTCCAGTCATCTTGCGGGCAGTCTGACAGGTACGCATCTACAGAATTGGACCAAGTTAAGTTAGAGTCAATGTTTTGTAATAGAATAAGGTAAAAGTAGCATAAAATTTAGAAAATAACAAGACCAAGATAGTAAGCAAGTATCTAGTGAAGCAAAGAGAGCTAAAAACGACCATTCTACCTAGGCTTGCATCCTACAGTCAACCATGCTCCGATACTAATTTATCATATCTCATTTTAAAGGACTAAAATAAGATATATAAAAGCCTTACATGCACCCTAGGATGTCGTACACATAAGTTGACAAATTGTAAATAGTACCAAATCAGAGTTTATTACATAGCGCATGAATAGCAAGACATAGTCTTTAACAAAAATAAGACATAACTAAGATATCTCCAGATGATAGCTCCGCCACAGGGACACGTCAACTGGTTGACACAAGCTAGTAGTCGTGTTGATAGCTCTCACTCCAATCCTAATCTGTTACCCATCTAGGATTTTCCAAGTGATGAAATAAAAGTAGTGTAAGCACATACGTACTTAGCAAGCATAGAAGGGGTTCATGAAGATCAATAAAGGTTGACACGGTTTAACTACAAGTAGCCTTTTTAGTGGATAGCATATTTTAGCATTTAGCATCAAGGTAGTAATGAACCCATCCACATGATCAGGTAGAAATGATTAAGAATATGATCAAAAACAACATTAACAAGTAGCAAAATTAATGATCCATTCCATAAGAATCCCTTGGTCGCCCTAACCGTAGGGCTCGAATGATATATCGGTTTAACTCTACGCAGAGGTGTAACTTTCACTACTGGTCATGATTTCTAACCGCATGGGTTAATTACTCCCAAACACTTAAAAACCACATAAAGCCACTCATAGGTTCATCTAACAAGCTAGGGCCGCACGGTCATCAAATATAGAAAACCCGTCTCCCAGAATGGCACATCCCAGTTATAACACATAATGAAGAGGCAACCCTGTACTCAACTTGCAGTTCCTCTAACTCCCTAGAAAAGGTCCTATGAACAACTAGAGCCAGAACCATATAGTCCCTATAGTTGTATGTTATGTCCTGGATGATCACTTACAGTTTGGACCTTATTGAAAACCATCTTTAATCATTAGTTGCATAGTCATTAATCAAGTTACAAGATCATGGTTATAAAGCACTAGCATAGACTACCCATATGCAACATCCCCAGTTAACAAGGTAAACAAGTATTTGAAGCTAGGTAGTCCTATCAAGGTAGCAAAGAGACACATGCATATGATCTTTAGTGTGTTTAGTGAATAGGTAACAAGGATGGTCCCAACTATACTTGCCTTGATCAAAGGTCTCCTATAGAACCTGCTGATCCTGGTCCTAGAAGTGCTCTTAATCCCCAACAAATGGATCACTCTCTATATCGATCAACAAATAGCAACACGCAGGCATCGAGCAATCATACACGAGCAAACAAAGGAACTTGATCAGAACAGTACAACATATCAACAAAACATATAGAAAAGAGTTGATAAAACTATTCTACACATCGCTATGATCACGCAGACATACAGATCGTAGCTTGGGATGGACAGGGCTGTCACCACCTGCCCACCTACCCCTCTACCCGTGGGATACCAACATATTCATCAATTTCCGCATACCCGAACACTATGTTTGCATACTTGGAAACAACTCCTAACCCCCACGGACCTCAACCCTTCGGATTGACAGGCTAGGTTAAGAGTAACCAAAAAGGCACGACGAACCATCACCTCATCCCTAGTTCTTCCTCTATTCATACTAATTTGATGAACAATGAAGAACGATGATTAACAAGTCAAGAACATAATGTATAAACTATAGACTAGCTCATATATTATGCTCATAACATGATCATAACTATACTCTAGTTCATATGCAAGATCATATGATAAGAACTTGCTCATGGAAGTAGCCCAAATTGTATTCATAACGAGAAGATCCTTTCTTCCAAGGAGACAAGCTCTCCTGGATAGCTTTTGCCTTGCTCACAAACTACTAGAACTATTCTAAAGATACAAGTGAGAGGTGTGAAGTGAATGACTCCAAAATGATGTGTGTATTGAGAAATGGTGGAGCTCCTCCTTTTATAGCTAAACTAGGATGGTTCGCATGTCTCCAGGTATGGAAGGAGGTGAAACCACCCTTGGGTAACCGCCTAGAGCACCGCCTCCGAAGATTGGGCCTAGGAGCCGGCACTAGGGGGACAGCTGCACCTGGGGGCGGTCGCACCCCTGGCTGGCCCATCTGGCCACCGCCTTCGGGTGGTCGGCTGCTCCCTGGGCCTGGATCGAAGGTGGCTTCTTCTTTATTCTTGTTTGCGCATTTTCTGAATTCGTCTTTTAGCTTTTGCGCTTTCTCTGTGATGTTGTGTATTTCCACTTGTTACACCATAAAACCTATAAAACATAAATACTAGGGGTACAAGTGGAACTTTGTTAGTAGCAAAGGCATATGTGCTAGAATATGTTTGTCTTTCCTCTTTTTAGTCTAAGTTGGTGGCTTAGAAATGATCCATAAGGGCTGCCAACATGGCTCAGGCCCTTTTTGCCGCTTCTATTGAAGCCCTCAGAGAACGTGTTGATGGTCATTAACTCCAATTTTTAACAATCAACTAAACATGAAAAATGACCTAAATATAAATACCATCTAGATATAGGGGTTATACTAATAGAATTCCACGAGTTTTGGTGAATGTCTGTTTCTGCAGGGTGTCAGCTGAAAAGCACCAAGAAAGGCCCACATGTCAGGTTTACATAGAGATAATCGAGATCCGTTCACTTTTCTGTAATCTTGATAGTTCGAGAAGGCTCTCGACCAAAGAGGAGCCTGAACCGGCTCGGTGGCCGGGCGGCCGCCCAAGCCACGTGGGCGGGCACCCAGGCAGCTCAACAAATCAGCGTCAGCCTCACGGATCCTGCTCCCACCGCCTTTGAGGTCTAATCTAAGTTGTTGATTAAGGTCGGTTTGATCCGAGGGCTACGGTGCATCCTTGGGGGCTATATAAGCAGGGCCCCTGACCCTTGGAGGAGGAATCCCTTGAAACCCTAATTCATTATTCTGAGAGAGGATCAGGTGAGAGGGGTCCCTTGAATGGATATCCTCCCTAGAGCTTAGCATTCAAGAGAGGTTGAGAGAGTATAGGGTGGAGGTAGAGTTAGAGGAAGCCCGGCATGTCGATGTCTCCTCTCCAATTGTACCTGCGGGATCAAGTATCCTAACCCGAGGCTTGGTTCTAGGATTATTCGGCAATTCAACTTCTAATACTATTAAGTTTATTGTTATTATTGCTCTTTGGTTTATGAGTTTACTTTATTCACTAGCGCTAGGGAATAGAGTAATCATTCATAGCATAAGCGTGGTGCTTGGGCTAGGAATACTCGTAGATACTCCCTATCTGGCCGGAGTTAAGTGGTGGCAGTGGGAAAAGTGACAGTTCCCTTGTTGTGTTCGTAATCCACCTCCCGTCAGAAGGATTGGTAGGAATAGTGAGCCAGGGTTAACCATTCTCTGTGGTGCCTTTTCCCTAGGTATCCCCCTTTGAGCAATATTAGCACAGCTTAACATAGGTTAGAGGAAAACTGATGGAGTAATCCTCTCTATATCGCTCATATCTCGCTATCATGTTTATAGCTCAGGGGTTAAGTATAGACTTGGGTTAGTCAGATGCACATTTTCTCCTAGCGGATAAATAAATAACGATACTCTGGAATATCTCCCGGGTGAAGTGCTCATCGATATCCGTGCGCTTGCGGATTACTTCTCTTATCTTTCATGTGCCTAACAAATATCAACAAGCATTTATGGTGCCACTGCCAGGGAGAAAGATGGTCTGTTGAGATAACTCTAAGTCATGCTTAACCTTGTATTATACTTTTATCTTTTTCTTGTTTTCTTTTGTCTTTTCTTTTCTATCCTTATGGATAACCCAAATTCCACACCTATCTATCAATTCCTTGCACCCTTGAGTGCAATCTTAGGGCCACTAGAGCCCATGATTCTCACATCTTGCTATGAGTTGCACCCATGTTTGGTTGCAATAGGTCAAAGCCAACCCTTTTCTACAGCTAGAGTCCTATCTTCTAATCAAGAGGGTAATGTACCCAAGGTCCTATCCTCTAATCAAGAGGGTTCGTCCTATCTTCTGATCAAGGAGGTAATGAACTTTTGGCTATACTTAGGGAATCTTTTAATCTTCCTATCAATTTAGGTTTAGACCTAGCTTTACAAGACCCTATTCTTCTTCAACATCTTTATACGGGTCTTAACAACATCACCTTTGGAGGAGTTTTCCTTTCTTTATCCATTAGTGAAGTGCGGTCTATCCTTAGACATACTCCTTGCACTAGCCTTCATGATGACATCCTAGAGGTAGAGAAGGAATCATCCCCCAAACTAGAAGAGGATAGCCGCATTTCAAACATTCCAATCCCATGATTCGGCTATCCATCCCAAACTAGTAGTACTTCAAAATCCTCTAAGGGAAGAAGTTATTCTACCCTTAGAAATTCTTTTTGGAAGGAGCTTAAACTTCCTGCTTCATAAGAGATCTTTTAGTACATATAGTTTGGATCTTCTCAAGAAGAGGTCTCTTAGAAAGCTTCTCAAATCTAATCCCTTCAAAGGACAATCGGGAAGGATGGCATGTCAAGTGATGCCATAGAAGGAGAGCGAAGCCATCTAGAATCCATTCTTATCTTCTCCCCTTCTATGCCCACATCAGATCTCGTAAAGGACATATGCTTATCATAAATATAGCAGATCTCGTTGTGTTGAATCTTGAGATTAAATTGGTGTTAGAGGGAAAACCACTCCACCAATTCATATCTTGAAGGTTTCCCAAGGACAAGCTTAGTGTCCTAAAACAAGCGTTGTTCAGACCATAGCATAAGTGTTCACCTTTTTGATGCGCTGCCCTTGTGATTTGAGAATAGAGTTATAATTGTAAAAATATTCCTTCGGGTATTCTTGTCACTAACCTTTCCAGGCTTGGAGCAAAAAGATCGAAGGAATGACAAATGAAAGGTTAGTCCAACCAATCATTATGCAACATTGAATTACTTCCATCCAATCTTGAGTTTGCAAAATTCAAGCTTGGGGATATACTTCCATACATACATCTTTTGCCATGTTGCTATACTGTCTTGGTTGCCTCTACCTTTAAGACATGTTCATTTTGCTAAACAATAATCATTCTCTTTCATCACTGTTTGAGTAAATCTCTACCATGCTATCATGCTACCTTCGTTTGCTATAGTATATGTTTAGGTTTGGAGTAGTTTTATCAATCTCTTAAATAAAGAATGGTGTCGAGTTTAGGAGTGGTGATCTTACTCTCAAAGACTTTTAATTAGACATGGTTAAAATGCCTTCTTGAATCAAATTAGACGTGGTGTCTAGGTTGATTTTTGAGCCGATAGTATGCTGTAGTAGATGTTGGATATTTTTGTTGGACTAACCCCTATAGGAAAACTTCCAAATTCAAAATGGGAAAGTCCTAAGATGAACTCACACTAGAGATGAAGAGAGACACAATAATTTTGCACAAGGGAGACACAACTCACACGTAGCCAAGGAGAAAGAAGGGTGCCACAAAACATGATCCACAATCAAAGCACCCACTCCATGGAAGTAGGTGAACAAGTTTCCATCATGCCACTTGAAGACAAAGACCATCGTGGAGGACTTTGAGTTGCAGTTTCAGCAGCACTCTCTTGTCAACCACTAGTCATTGGGAATCAAGAAATATTGACAAGAGAAGAGCAATCAACTTTCTACACCCATGCTTCCTGCATTGAGAACTTGATGCATGAGGAAGAAAGGTCAACTCCTCTAGATGATCCAACCAAGTTCTTCCTCATCTCATGCTCCCATCACTCCACACGCTGGTTTGCAATCTCTCACTTCATTATTGCTTTATTTCTATGAGTTTGAGTTAATTCATAATGCCTATAAAAATCAATCCTTTAGAAAGAAGTAACAGTGAATAATAAATGTTCTATGCTAAGTATGCCCAAGCAAGTTCTTTTGTAGCATAGAAAGTAACCCTTAGCTTTGTTACAACAATGCCCTTGTCATACTTGTATATTCCTTCGGGTATGTGTTGTCCACTAATGATTTGTAGGGATAAAATAATAAGAAGAGTTAAAGGTCCAAGCACAAATTAGACAGAGAACAAATAATGGCATAAGGTAAAAAAGGAGTACAAAATAGGAGACAAGTTGTTCATGAACAAGACTTGTGAATAATAAAGCAAGGATACCTTCCACAAGATGTTATGGCTTCAACATGCTTCAATACTAAAGGTAACATCTCTAGGTAAGTGATCATTACTTCTAAAATATCTTCCTTGACTCTGGTATGCTCATAAGTAGAGAACCAAACATGTTTTGCATTGATACCTCATTTGATCCAATCTAATTAACTAATATGTTTAGTTCTTTATGCTTGTTCCTAGCATCACAATCTTGATCTTATAGCCTTTAATTCAATGATCCGAAATGTTGTGCATCGTATCTTTGGAAGATAGTCATGAGGTAGACTATCCTTCCTTAAGGTTGAGTAACCTGATCTGCCAAATGTTTTAATGCTACATGCTTGCTCATCGTTTGTTCCTATCACCCATGTTTATTAGATAGAGTAAAACACATGAATATCAACTTTATCTCATTCAATGTGCCTAAGGCTAGAAAATAATGAACAAACCTTTTAGTTCTGTTGGGTTTTCCTTTCAACAGAGCCCATGCACTTGATCTCTGCCTTGTCTGTATGATCAGGGCACACCTAAGGTGGGTTAAGGAATCTTCGCCAGTGCCTACAATTGAAGATCCTAGACCTATGAACATGCACACTGAGCGAAGATGCTACCAGCTCCCAAAACTAGTACTTGACTCCAACCCGCTGGAAGAGCAATGAACATGGGTGACACCATCTCAAGAGGTGCAACTATCATGGTCTCCACCTTTGGGCCAGATAAAGCACCTAAGGAATTAAAATGGTAAGAGGTCCTGTTCGGAGGACCTAAATCAGCGAACACCACACCAAGAGGTAACTTGGTAGTTATCAACATTTCCCTTTTCTAGCACTGTATAATTTTCCTTTAGCATACTTACTTTTCCTTAAATGCATGATTAGTTACATATCCACTTTACCATTTCTGCATTAAAAAATAAAATAAATATGTCATGCATTGCATCTAGAAAATGCTAAGCCCCATGTGAATAAATTTGTGGTGCGACAACCCTCAAATATATCCACTATGGTGGCATAAAAATAAGTTTCCATCTTAGTGCATTTTCTGCATACCATAAAAATACAAAAATATTAAAGATCATGCTAGAAGTTATATAAGAAGGTTCTAGACATCCAAGGCTTAGAGGTTTATCACTGACATTTAATTAGTTCTATAAGCTTTGCTGTCACAGAATTTAAAGGATCAAGAAGAGCTAACAGGCGGAAGGACATCTTGTCCCCTGTCAGAGTACTGTCTTCAACAGTCAGAGTGCTGTCTCAACAGCAACCATCCTGAACACTCCAGGAGAACCGGTACGCCTTCATCGCCAGTCAGCAACACCAATAGACTACGTCACCATCTAGCTTGGGGGAGAGCACCCCTCGTGTATCCAGCTAAGTATCACTAGCTTATTTCCCTATATATATCTATATTTATCTTTTTGTTTGATATTAAATTTGCTAAATAAAATATAGGAGAGTATGTGAAGTTTTTGCCTGCTAAAATGAACCCCACAGAGTAAGCTCTTATATGAAAATGATGAATAGTTGCTCTGCCGTAATTCCTTTCAAGTACCTAGTTTTCAACCTCAAACTCTCACGAGTTTAGGACACAACTGTTTAGATTTGAGATTTGCTCTAAACCTAAACTTGTGGGTAGCTAATGCTTGATCTAAGTCTAGATAGTTGACGGATATGATATGGGAAGGTTTTGAGCTACTGTCCATCTTATTCCTAGAGATGCTAGAGTTCTGGAGAATTTATCTTTGAAAAATTAAAATTTCTGCATGATGAGTTCTTGTATGACGAGAGTTTTAAATTCTTACCACAGCCATATACATGCTTACTAGATTAGGAAAACCCTTACACTCAATTTTTTTACTGCTTATGAGCATTGAGTGTGGTCGAGCGTGTAGACCTCTAGGAGCTAGTCATGCAGTTAAAATCAAGATCCACATACACTTCTCCTGCATATGTGTTGTTTCTATCCTAGAAGTATGCACCTGCATTTATTCATCCATTTATGCTGCTTCTATCCTGGAAGTATGCATCCACATATATACATCCACTCATTCATGCCACTTCTATCCTGGAGGTGTGCATTCATGCATTCCACTTAGATCCACCCAAAAACTAGTTCTACTCCTATCCTAGGAGTAAGCTACCCAAAAATATTCCATCATATATTTCCTACCATTTTCTTGCTATTCCAGAAAGCTCTAAATATTTCTATTGCTACCTCTTACCAATTTATTAGTTTCAAAGAAGCTTGGGTGCTGATTGCTCTAAAAAAAGAGAGAAAAAGAGAGAAAGAAAGAAAAAGGAAATAAAGAAGGGAAAGAAAAATAGTTATACCCCATTCGAGAAAAAAGAAAGAAAAAAGAAAGAAAAAAGAAGTTCATATATATCATGAGCATCCCAAGTTTTTCTTAAAGTTTTTCAAAGTTCAATAAGAGGTATGAGTTTTCCTTCAAAGGAGCTTTAGTAGAATTAGATATTTACTTCTTTCATCCCTTCACCCCTTACCATTATTTCTATCTACCCCTTATCCACTACATGCCATATATCCCATACACATGCATATCTTGATTTGATTGTATGACCAAGTTTCTCTGGACCCCAATGGTTCGATTGCGCAATAAATGTTGCAAGTATGTTTTCCTTGTCTCCCCACCTATGAGCACCACATAATCCTATTAGATGTAGGGTGAGAGAGAGAAGGCACAATGTAACTATGCCTTAATTCCACAAATACCACATATTCTGAGAGGAGAGAGAAAGCATACACCATAATTGCCTTGGTGAGAATCCAAAAATACCACAAAGGAGAGACTTGAGAGGGTCATACAAGGAAACTCTGAGTTTTATTTGAAAATCTTGTAAAACCTCTAGAATAATAGTTGATCAAAGAGCAAAAAACATGGCGCTTGACTTGACTGTTCTGTCTTTCAACTGCTCAAGACCCAAGTGATGGTTACAAGCCCCATGGTGGAAGGTAATATGAGTGAGTTTCAAGTCAGAATAGTTCACTCTAATCTGGAGGAGAGTTCTTGTTTGAATGCATGTGTACTTTTGGGGCATGAAAGCTTTGTAGCAACTCCTAATCCATCACTGAGTTTAGCTTTGCTCAAGGACGAGCAAAGGTTAAGCTTGGGTGAGCTTGTTGATGGTCGTTAACTCCAATTTTTAACCGTCAACTAAACATGAAAAATGACCTAAATATATATACCATCTAGATATAGGGGTTATACTAATGAAATTCCATGAGTTTTGGTGAATGTCTGTTTCTGCAGGGTGTCAGCTAAAAAACACCAAGAAAGGCCCACATATCAGGTTTACATAGAGATAATTGGGATCCGTTCACTTTTCCGTAATCTGGATGGTTCAAAAAGGCTCTCGACCAAAGGGGAACCCGAACCGGCATGGCAGCCGGGCGGCCGCCCAAGCCACGTGGGCGGGCACCCAGGCACCTCAACCAATCAACGTCAGCCTCGCGGATCCTGCTCCCACTGCCTTTGAGGTCTAATCCAAGTCGTTGATTAAGGTCGGTTTGATTTGAGGGCTGCGGTGCATCCTAGGGGGCTATATAAGTCGGGCCCCTGACCCCTGGAGGAGGAATCCCTTGAAACCCTAATTCATTATTCTGAGAAAGGATCAGGTGAGAGAGGTCCCTTGAATGGATCTCCTCCCTAGAGCTTAGCATTCAAGAGAGGTTGAGAGAGTATAGGGTGGAGGTAGAGTTGGAGGAAGCCCGGCATGTCGATGTCTCCTCTCCAGTTGTACCTGTGGGATCAAGTCTCCTAACCCGAGGCTTGGTTCTACGATCATTCGGTAATTCAACTTCTAATACTAGTAAGTTTATTGTTATTATTGCTTTTTGGTTTATGAGTTTACTTTATTCGCTAGCGCTAGGGAATAATCATTTGTAACGTAAGCATGGTGCTTGGGCTAGGAATACTCGTAGATACTCCCTATCTGGGCGGAGTTATGTGGTGGCAGTGGGGGAAAGTGACAGTTCCCTTGTTGTCTTCATAATCCTCCTCCCATCAGAAGGATTGGTAGGAATTGTGAGCCAGGGTTAAGCATTCTCTATGGTGTCTTTTCCCTAGGTATCCCCTTTGAGCAATATTAGCACAACATACCATTGGTTAGAGGAAGATTGATGGAGTAATCCTCTCTATATTGCTCATATCTCGCTATCTTGTCTGTAGCTCAGGGATTAAGTATAGACTTGGGTTAGTCAGATGCACGTTTTCTCCTAGTGGATATATAAATAACGATACTCTAGAATATCTCCCGGGTGAAGTGCACACCGATATTCGTGTGCTTGCAGATTACTTCTCTTATCTTTCATGTGCATAACAAATATCAACATAATGCCATGGCATCAACCTCTTCATCGGGTCCTCTATGGGTTCTTGGAGCCAGAACCTAAAGTTTAGGGAAAAAACTTAAGCAGCAAGCATGTACAAATTGCACTGTTGCTATCCAATTACCTCACATGGTTCACCAAATCCCTCAAGTACCTCACGTGGTTTAGGTTCTGCTCGCATAGTCATTTGTTCTGTCCGTCATCATCTGTAACCAGTTAGTGGCTTTTTATGTAGATCACAAAACCAATTATTAAGTAAATCTTGTAGTGAATGTCAAATAACAAAGTAGGAGTAATCACATGGCTGTCTACATACCCTAGGTTCAACAACTACAATATAACACATGTCATAGAAGGAATTTGTATACCTGTTCCCCCGTATTCACTAGATACGCTTGCCATTGGGGTCGTGGAGATGATGTTGTAGTCGTTGATGCTGGGGGTACCAGATCTAGATCTAGATCTGGCTAGGGTTTGGTAACGGTGCCAAGGTAGGGAACTGGATCTTGCCTGTACCATCATCGAGGCCGGTACTTCCTCCTTGAGCCGACCTGCTGTTGAACTAGAAGGGGATCCGCCTGCGGCAAGGGTTGGGAATGGTATGAGAGGGTGTGGCTGGAGAGTGGATAGGGAGCAAAGCAGCTTTACCGATGGCGCCTAGGAAATGAGCGGGGTGGCAGATCGACGAGGCGGCTGGAGATTACAGATGTAGAGAGAGGGAGCAGATCTAGGAGGGGCGGCTGGAGTGGAAGACACTGTGCCAAAACTAGAATGGAGGTGGAGGTGGGAGATGGCGACTCCTCGTGCTTTTTGGAGGCCACCACAATACCATAAATGCCCTTGGCTGAAATCGATGTTGTAATGAACTTATTTCCTACGCTGAGGAAAAAACCAAGACATCCAATTTTTGGAGCGAGTTGGCGGCACTGCTTTTTGTCAAAAGCATGTTGGTGGCACTCCTCGGCGTGGTCCCAAATATACAGGATGATTCAAATCTTTGCATGGGCAAATCACCGCGAAAACTTATCCTCTGATGATTCGTCACGGAGAAGTGTGGCCTCCGCCGCGTGCTGAACCGGACCTTCATTTGGTCTGGCGCACATCCGCCACGTCGGCCCGCACAGTGGCCAGCTGCTCCTAGATGGCTGAATGAGGTAAATGAGAAAACCTTGCAACACAGTGCGATGCCACACAAATAAAAATAAAAAAGAAAAATGGTAATGACACTGCCATACCAGCGAGTTGCGCCTTCTCCCTTCAGCCGCTGCGGCATCAACCGTGGACGTCTCCCTATCCGCTACCACTACGACAAGTGCTGTATACACAGCACAGAGGCACAACCCCTCTGCCTCCCAGCTCTCCTCGTGAGGGCCCTTGAATACCCTCTCCTCCTCCACTGGTCCCTCCGCCTTGGTTGAATCTTGAAGAACGACGTGGTAGGGTGGAGGCCGCGGGCAGGAAAAGGTGAGCTCACAACACTGCAAGGAAATTGTACCAGCTCCCCTCTATTTCCTTAGTTTTTATAGAAGGGAACAAGCATGACCGATGGTAATTTCTGCAAATGCAGGATGATGGCGGGACCACGCCTTCAGAGAACAACGCGTGGAGAAACTAATTGCGTGGATCAAGAGAAATATGCGTACTTGAAATGAATTACAAACAGAAGTGTTCATACGGAATAAGTTACCCTTTATGATAACATGGGTACGTCTAACCAGGCATTGATCTGCAATCATGTGTTCTTCAAGAATGTTAAACATTACTCTGTATAGTGAAATTATTTCCACAAATGCGCACAATACATGCATAATTAGAGAATAGCAAAAATGTTTCATTTTAGTTCTAATGATACTAATTTGACACAAACTTTGGGTGACTGGAAACTAGAGCTTGCGTCAGTCCAGAGACCCAGGTTCGAGCCTGCATTATCTTTAAATTAAAAGGCGAGGGTGCAGTCTACTCCTTCCCATGGGTTTGACTTACCACAACTCCAGAAATCTATGTACTATTTAGAAATAGAGGGAGATATAAATTTGGATTACAACAATGTTACGAGTTCTGACATACATAATAACCATGCCATCATCTACAAAATAAGAGGAGAAACATGCCATCCCACAGGACACAACTCTATGTTAAGTGAGTCACACGAAACAAGGGTGCCAACAGGCATGAACAAAATCCAATGCCTCCACTGGTCCCTCTAGAAGATCCCTTCAGTACTTTACTTCTAGCCCTGGTTCCTCGCCAGTTTGTGATGGCAGCAAATGTTCTTGATGATGGTGTACTTGCATTCTAGGGGGTTTTTGGCCCTCGACAGTGCATGTTCATGATCTCATCCTGGTTCAAATAAAGATGGGGCTCTACATTGGGGTAGGAGGGGCACACCAGGGCGCCCATCTCCAACTTCGACTCCTTGGGGGCGCGAGTTGCGTACCCATTGTAATGATCATCCTCCAAGTCTATCATAAGATAGTACAATGGCTCTAAACTGGCTAAGACGGACGATGAGCTGGACATAGATGATGGAGGAAACAAGCCTCCACCATGACGCTCCTACAGTACTGGATCCAGCACCGGCGAGCAGGACTGCGATGATGGCGAGGCAAACCGCAGCTACTAGAGCAGCGTTGGTGACCGAACCAACACTACCGGTGGTGTCAACGTGTCATCAAGGGCGACGAAGAGTGGGACGACGACGGCGGCAACATCGAGGAGGACCGTACTAGGAGCTTTGGTGGTGAGCTGGCCACCGCTTCTGATGTCATGAACATCGTCGTCGAGGGCAACGGGGAGACCAGTGTCAGCACTGTAGATGGTGTGCGGGAGTGCAACGACGAGACCGCCAATCTCCTGTGACTGGATGTCAGCGCCGCGCTTCTTGGATGAGGACATGAAGCGGGGTACCAACAGTCAACAAGAGTATGAATACGCACTGAATCAGGGTGGCCCTTACTCAAGGAGGACCTGGGATGCCTCATGGCAATCAGTGGTGGAGAACTTGTCGAGGCGAGGCGAGGGCTATTGTGCAAGGCAGGGGAGGGGGTGTGGTGTGGTGGCAGGGGGAGATGATGCAGGAGGCGTGATTGACACACTTTTATGTTTGGGTTTATGATTGATACACTTTTTGGTTGAAACACGCTTGGACGCCAACAACACGAGTACACAGCCACACGTCGTCCATCATATTTGTCCGTGCTTTCAATATTTTGAATGGTCGGACCGTGTGGCCAGACAAGCCGTACATAGTGCGGTCTATCAATCGCATAGCCGCAATAGCCGAGGGTTAGACTGGGTGGGTTGCTCCTGCTTTTGTGAAGCTATTTCTCTTGCCTGGTTTTGCAAAGGCTGTAGCTAGCTAGATATGGCTACATGGCTATGGTTTCGCAGGTTCTGATCGTCTGCACTCCCTTGGCTATGGTTGAAGCTGCTGCTTAATAAATCCATCTACTCACTACTCTACTTCAAGGATGCTGCTACAGACAATGCTGCTGCTGTTCTTAGCATAGTCGATCATGCCAAACTTGTACTGTACAAGCTCAGCACAAGAGTTACATGTCTAGACAGTCAAATTTACACTCCGCTGATGTTTGACGAGAGTGAAGTGAATGCGGCAAAGCTGGACAGTAGGAGTAGAAGAATCAAGAAAGGATCTTTTGACCGCCATGATGACATGCTTGATATTTGAGAGCCCAGTGCGGTACATGTAGATAAAGGTCTTTTCTACAGAAATATGGAGTATTTCACTAGTACAATCCAAGCAGTAACAATAGTCGACCTGCAAGCAAAAATGAGTTCACATGTTTGCGAGGGTGTTCCACGGATCAAACCCACCGATGACTACTAGTGATCAAAGGGCCAGGATCCATACATGTCCGGCGAGGCTAATTAAGACGATGTTGGCGGCCAGCTCGAGGCTCTAGATCATACAACGATCTCACCAGAAACACCTGCACCATCGACTGGACGCTCAGTGCTGAGCCAAACAGAAAAGTTGGATAGTGGACAGCGCTATGGCAACCCCTTTCATATTAGACCTGGCGAGAGTGAAGTAAATGCGATGGACTGAAGAAGAATCAAGAAAAGGATCTTTTGACCACCATGACATGCTTCAAACTTATTGACTGATGCAGTTGTGATAGGTCCATTCTTACAGACTCTTTCACTCCAATCCAAGCAGCAACAACAATCGAGGGATAGACCTACTCATTGCTACGACATTAAAAGCTGACAACGATATATACTGTCCTACGAAATCAAGTACGCACCGGCTGGACGTTTGAGTGTTCTGAGTAAAATTCAAAAATTATGGCTCATCATTTCAACATTAGATAGAAGCGAGCCTGCTGATATAAACTCCTAGCTGCATGGCTTCTGCAAGATCAGAAAATCATATCCAAGACACAATTTAGTTTGAATGAGCTGATCAGGCCAAAGGTTTACACTCTCGATTGCTCAAACATCAAGTTATAGTTATAACCATTGTAGCCGGTGGTACATATACTGAAGACCGTGGCCCATGGGAATAAATGGAGAAGACGAGACAACTAGCCCAATGGAGATGATGTTCAATTTGTTCAGGCAGGTTCCCATTTCTACTCACCTGGTAAATGCACAACGGACGAGCCATTTATTTGTGTTGAAAAAATCTATTTCTCACATATGTATAAAAGTCCGGTGGTCGAAGATTTGAACACGTCTGACAATATCCTACATAGTCAATCAGGCAAAGCTGTACACATAGGAGTAGCTCCATACCAAGTGTTAGATGTCCAGGCAGGTGAAATCAAATTTATGAAAAGCAAACAAAAAAGTTAAAACTGACATTATGTTAATTCAAACACTTTTCTGGGTATATAAGGACATCCCAAAATAGCACAAAAGTGCACTACAATGCACCCGCCATTGTACTTCTATTGCTATAGTCCCAACTACACCTACTGATCGACTCTGCTGCTTCCGCCGTCATCTCTATCGCCACGCTCCTCCTCATCCTCATCAGACGAAATAGAGACATCCTCGTCCGACCAGGTGGAGTCATCCGACTCATCGGTTGGATGGTTCCACACACGTGGAGGGTACCTCGACAATGGGGGAACCCCGGTGGAGCCATCTTCATGATGTTGTCCAACTCCTTGCATCAGTGGTTGCTGCCATCCTCCTTCTCATCGCTGCTGCTGTCCCTGCCTCATCCTCCTTGCCATCGCTGTCGCTGCGGTCCTCCACCTCCATTGTCCGCCTCGTCCTCTACATTCACCGGGGCCTCCTCCACCTCCTCCTCCATGTACGCTGCTTCCTCTTCCTCTTCCTCTTCCTCTTCCTTTTTCCCATCCTCGTCCTCCTCCTCCTCCACCACCGCATCCTCTTCCTCTTCCTCTTCCTCCTCCTCCTCCTCATTTCTTTGCGTCGATTGATCCACCTCCTCGCCGGGCTCTTCATCATCGTAGTCGGTGGAGTACTTCTCCGATGACCAATGCCCTATCCCTCGACCCCGCTATCTTTGCCACCGGTAGTGAGTGGGGATTGGAGCAGGTGATGTGATGGTTTCATAAAAATGATGAAAGAATTCCCCAGTCGTCGGTGCTATGGTCATATTTAAAGAGGGGAGACGAACGACTGCTCTCCCACAGGATGCGACGATCAAGGAAATGCAGTTAATTGCCATCACCCCTTTCACATTTTGATTACAGGGTTTGGAAACAGTGTTCATTCAATCATTGGATGCCTGTATTTTGTAAGAATTGGAAATTACTTATGTAAAGCCATATAAATTATACAAAGTTTCTGAACTAAGTATTTTCATAAACTAACTAATAATTTGTAACAATGAATTATTTTCCAAGGATACAAATGGTGTTGAAATGCTGTTCCGCACGTAAGAAAGTCTAGCCCTTATAAGTTTGAATGCGTCTGACAGTATCCTCCATAGTTCATTGCAAGGGAGCGGTTGATTTTTCTCCCAGTCCCATAAAGACGGGAGTAACGATTGCAGGGAATGCTCCTTTCTTCTTTTACATTCATATTTAAAATCTCTACTTGCATGATCATTGTCCCAATAAAGATAATTGATAAAGCAGCTGTACAATGTATTTGTACTATTCAAAACTATGTTCACATTAGGATGTAGATAAAGCAGACGTATACTATATTTGTAGGCTTCACAATCAAAGCACATTCCAAAATCATATTTTTTAGAAAGAACATTGCAAGATCATGAATATAAGATGAACGGTCAAACTTAGTTAAAACTTCAAACATCTTAACGGAGGCTAAATTTAGTTGCACACACGATGCCATTCCAAAAAAGAGCAAATGTGCAATACAATGCACATCCCATTTTATAATAAGTACTAGATCCACTGCTACAATTTTTCCTAAAAAAGGATTAGCTGCTACACTACTAAGCGACACCTACTGATCGACGCCACCGCTGCTCCTACCGTCATCTAGCTCGCCACCATCCTCCTCATCCTCCTCCGACGAGGTGGCCTCATCCTCTGCTGGGGTGACCTCGTCCTCCACCGACGACGTGCAAAACAAGAGGAATTGCTGCACAAAGGGGTCAAGACGAGTAGACAGATCGTGTTTGCACAGTGGGCATATTGAACTCATGTCGAACCACTTGGTGATGCACTCGTGGTGGAATTCATTACAACTACAGGGCATAGTGACACCTTAACCAGTGGCTTGACCAGATCCTTCACCCTCATGGCAGATGACGCAGTACCAATACCCTGGTGGCGCCACCTCCGCGCAGACCGTCAAGATGGCCGATGATGCGAAGAACTCAAGTTTTTGGGCGACCGCTAGCCCAATTTTTACATGGTCAATACAGCCATCCTAGCGGGCCTCGCGTGCCAGGGCGATGAGTAGAGGCACCGCGGAGTCGGGAAGGATGTCCTCCTAGAGCCGGTCATTGAGCATGAGACGCTATAGCGGCGTGACCGTCTTCATCTAGCCGAGGAGGACATCGCACACATCTTTCTATGGGCCCTACTATTTCATCCTATAGAGTCCCGTGCCATTGATGTGTTGTCTTCTGTCTTGCCAAATTGGAGTAGCCTGTATGTTTCTCCGGATAGCCGATTTTGGTTAGCCGATTCCCTTCAATTTAGTCGATTCCCAAATATTCGGCTGTTATCAGCATTTAGCCAATTATGACAGTATTTTCTAGGAGAAGCTTCATCTTCGTGCTTACCAGTCCAAATTTTGGTGCAAACACATGCCCCCAATTTTGGGATGAAACTAGTTTTATTCCAAAATTCCTGGTTTTTAACCCCCAGATCTCTGTCTTAAATATTCCGCGGCACTGAACTTCAACCCTAACCAAGAGCAGAGCATCCTTCAATGGCAACTTCAATCCTCGAGCTTTAGATGGCGACTCCAAAACTCATCCCAACGGTAATCACTGAATTCTTGCCTTCAAACTTTTTGGACCTCTGTTTCAGCTATTCCAATTTTTGATTTCACAGGAATCCCATAATGAACTACTCATCATTAGCTCACCCCACACTTATTACCTGGGTCCTATGGGTGATGGAGATCTGATTGATTTTATTACTGAGGAGACCCAACAAATACCATTTAAAGCTTCTATTGTCAGTGCCAATTCATGGAATAACGTCTTCAGGAACTGGCCTCACATCCCAAACGGATGGCGGGATTGGTTTTTAAGGGTGAGAGAGAAAAAGGGCAAATCTTGGGTAGATGCAGAAATCCATCAATGTGTTACCCTATCTCTTTCAGAGATAGAGAAGAATGGATCAATGCTAATGGTTGTTTCATACTTTTGGTCCAATTCAGCCAATGCTTTCATATTTGGTCATGGACCAATGACAATTACTCTGGCTGACATCTTCATGTTGACTGGGTTGAATGTCACCGATTTGGTCAACCCTCATGATCTTCGAGGCAAGGGCCATAAATCTTTGGGAAAAATCTTTGATTTGAAAACCTAGCCCACTTATATTGAGCATTTCTCCAAGAGCACTGCTTCTGTGGATGAAAAGGAGCACATTGCTTTCCTAAATATGTGGCTCAAAATTTTTTTATTTTGTGGAACAGCTCTTGGACCAACTTTTAACAACAAGGCTTTAGTAGAGAAACTAGCAGCTGGGGACAAAATTTAGATGGGAAAATTGCTCCAGGTGCCTTTTACAGCATGATGAACAGGGTGTCAGCAAGGCTTTTGACCAATGAGAAAGATGGTTTTGTTCCTGGTCCTTGGTGGCTGCTTCAGCTCTGGTTGAATTTGTATATGCACAAATTTGTGAGGCCTGACCTTAGAGGGCTATCCTTCCCTATTATGATTACTTGGAATGCTCTGAGAAACCCAATAGAAAAGAGAGAGGATGCACAAATATGGTGAAACAGCTTCTTCTTTTTCCATTGACTTTTCTAACGGAAAATTCTTCAAACTGTTCTACAGAGGCTTTCCTACAGAATTTCTGATTTGGCTACCTTATATTGAAGATCAGGATAACAACCTGCATTTGCTAGTGGATTTTGGGTTTGAAGTTAAAAACCCAGATAAGATAGCCACAGGCATTCTCAATTGTTTCATCAGACCTTGTGCTCTTCCTGTGAACTTTAGACATGGCCGAAGCAAGATCCCAAATGACCCTAACTCATCTCCTTCTTATGAGTTCTATAATCCAAGCTTTTCAACTCGGCAATTTAGCCTTGGACAGCTTCCTCCTTTCCTTTTCTTTGCAACCAAACTCAAACCAAGAGAGATACTCAATAATGTTTTGGAAGCAATGAAGGTCTTCAATCTAGGATCAAATCTTCCCACATATAACTTCCATCAGTGGGTGAAGGTTAAGGACACACATCTTTCGTTTGATGGGTGGTGGAGAGAATGGAAGGCACATTTGTTTTGTAAGGCTGTTCATCCATTATGCAAGGAACTGGATTCATCCTATGAATCTAAAGGAGAGGTGTGTACCTTTTCTTTGCTTACTTCTGCCACATTTTCATGAATTAATATTTTGCTCTGTATCAGGATGAGTTGTGGGAACCCCCTGCTACTGATAGAAAGAAAAGACCTATGGGCTACCTGATTTCTTGCCCAAGGACCAGATTAGGTTCTGATGCTCCTTCTTTAAAAATCTTCATGAACACTTTGTTGCTCAACTTCAAACCAAGAAGCGAAAAGTTGCAACTGCTAAAGGCCCTTCAGGAGAAGCCAAGAAATGAAGACTAGATCATCTAAGGTACAACCAATTTCCCCTTCTTAGACCATTGCTAAAATTGATCGATTGACACCTTTCCTTTTAGACAATCTAGGATGACAACACTTCCCCTGTGGCAGAATCTCCACCTCCTCAAGTTCAGCTTGTAGAAACAGAAAGTGGATCCCAAGGGACAAAGGTAAAACTTGTTCAATATATGAATTTCTCCACAATGGTTTATTCTGACTAAAATTTGAAATAGAGCAACAACACTAAATCCCCTAGAATAGAGCTCTTGGCCAGTCAAGCTATTAATTCTTCAAGCCAAAACCAGTCTGAGGGTAAGATCTCCTTAGTCTTGTTATTTTATTTGAATTTTAGCTTTCCTGATACTTTGTTTCATGGTCTAAAGATACAACTCCTAAAAACATTAAGCCTCTACCATCCTCTGATCATGTGCCTTGTGATCAGCCGAGCCCACAAGAAACTGGTGAAGCATCATCGGCTATTCCTCATAAAAAGGTAAACTACCATCTCTCTTAATCAGAATGATCAAGTTAATTTTCTTTCTGACACCTACATTGTATCAGGCCTCCTCTTCTTTATTACCAGACTATGGCATAGACATCTCCAAATTCTTTGACGAAGAAGAAGTATCTTCTCTCCTTCTTGATAGAGATGTTTTGACTACATCATTATTGGATCAGTTGAAAGACATTTTGCCTTTCCTTCAAAGCATGATAGACTTAATACAGAATTCTCAAATCGTCAGTCAAGTCATTGGAGAGGTGAAGGACTCTCTTCCTTCAGATCTTCTAGGACCTCTTTCCAAAATATTTGATATCAACATTGAAGCTCCAAGGGTGAAGAAGGCTAAAGACATTATTCATGAGTATACCACTTTGATAGAGAGGAAGGCCCCAAAGGTGGAGACTGTCAAAACTTTGAGCTCTTCTCTAGAGAATCTTTAGAAATCTGCAGAAGATATAAAGCCCACTCTTACTGCCCTTCAAGTCAAAAATGCTGAATTGGAGAAAAAGCTTCAGGAGGTAAATGCTGCTATAAACCAGAAGGAATCAGCCTTGGCCCCAATCACAAGTAGCATGAAGCTGAAGAGGAAGGAGTTGGCCGAATCAGCTCATACGGGCAGGCGGATTATGAAGAGTTTAAAAACTCTTTCCACATCTCTAGCTGATAATGAAGCATTACTAGCCCAAACTGATCTGGCCAGGAAGAATGCCTTTCATGCACTAAAAACTTCTTTAAGTTGTAATTTGACATTCTTTTAACGATCCTCTGAATACTCTGAACCCTTAGTATTATCTGATAATGTTACCTTATATTCTAGATTTAGTCGATCTATACTTTCCCGATTAGAGTATTGATGGACGTTCTTTCTTGCTCAGCTTTGTTAGCCGATTGTTCATCCTGATTCATTCTTTCGACTGACCTGAATAGTACAAAATAACAGGTTTTTCGAGAAAACGCCTGGGTTTGATTTGACTGGCCACTCGATTACTTGCCAAAACAGTGTTGTAATTAATTGTAGATTGCCAATTCACCTTGATACGTGCCCCCCGAGCCATAGGCTGATATATTTACAAATTGCACACAACTTCTGTTCTCCTCGTCTTCGAACTAGCAAAACCTTTTCCTCATCCGAGAAAACCCTAGCCTTTGAGCAGCCTTCATGGCAAGCCGTGATCTCGGTAAGTGCCCCATAGAGGAAGAGGAGGTGACCTCTCACTGTGTTGTTCGCCCTCGCGCCAGGTAATCCGGTCTTCATTGATCAATCTTTTTGCTTTCAAATCTAATCTCTTGCTCCTCAGGATGGATGATGAGGGTCCGTCCAATGCTGCTGCCATCCTCCCAGCGTGGTCTGATAATTCTACCACGGGGTCAGAATCTTCCATAGGGTCTGCTAAAGTGTCTGCAACGCTATATTACCGCATCTATTGGGAGCGAAAGGAGATGGAGGTGCGCTATGACAAGACCGTCAAGGAGCTGGATCATATGCAAAGTATCCTTGCCAACTTCCAGGATGCTCTCCTGACAGCTGAGTAGAGGGCCAAGACAACCATCAATCGGCAAATCGCTGCTGATGCTCATGTCGTGGGTGAGTATAATGTCTTTAGCCATTAATTCTTGCTATGTTTTGATGATTAACCCTCTTGTTTGGTTTCTCAGATCTTACAAGGCATTTTGAGGAGCTCCAGCTTGCAGGGAATGCCGCTGCTACTGTGCACGGTCCTGGGGAGACCATCGCTCAGAGGTTGGAGACCGTCCACGCCAGGGTGCACAAAGTGGCCAATTAAGGTGTCATCACGGGTGCTTCTTTTGCTCTTGCCACCGTTCAAGCTCGCACAGGCCTGAATCTATAGAATCTGGATGTCTTGCCGCAGATCATGGATGCCATTGATGCCAACTCTGAGCACTTTGAGGCAGTAGCAGAAGCTATTGCCCATGTAGCTTCAACGCACTATGTCATAGAGTGGCTCCCGTAGTAGACATGTAGTATGGTGTAGTCTTTTGCAAAAACTTCGTCTTTTGTTGGAAATCTGTGTAAATAAATGAACAACTTTTGTAGCATGTCTCTTGAATTAGATCAGAACTACTCATGTCTTTTAGTAAAACATTGTGTTTTGTTTTATTTTTGCCCTAAAGGCAACGTCTATCACATCGGCTATTACCAACACTCTGTTGGTTTTTACACTGAAGGTGATACTAATGTACTGGCTATTACATTTGATACTCCATTTGATGACCTATCCTTTAATTTAGAAAATAAGCCAATTGCCTCTAGATATTCTAAACTACCTTGACTTGATAGCTTAATAATATCTGGCTGCATTGTCTGTTTGTATCAGCTATTTACAACTTCAATGCTTCCCTAAAAGATACTTTCAGAGCCGATGGCCCGAGCTGGCTATTGATCTTCATCGTTGATTGAGATGAAATCTCCATGAAAATCTTTTCTAGAGAAGCACTCAAAGCTTTCCAGGTCCCAATAAACATGATCAACAAAGGAGATGTTAATGGAATCGTCTGAATGTCGTTGTCGATCCATTGGATTATATGTTGGTGCATAGTTGAAGGTATGCAACAATTAGCATGAATCCAATCTCCCAAGGAGCAGACTGTAGAACCCTTTTCCATCAATAATGAAGAACATAGTGATCAATGTCTTGCTACCAATTGTCAACTCAACACTTATTGCCCCCCGAGTGTTAGACACATTTCCTTCGAAATCTCTTAGCTGCATGTCTGTCTTGATCAAATCTTCAGGAGTCTTACCTAACTTTTTTGAATGTTGAGTAAGGCATAAGGTTGACTGCGACACCTCCATCCACAAGCATCTTGCTCATGGATTTTCAATCAACTAATCCTTTGACATATAGAGCCTTCAGATGGCGATAACGCATTGACTTATCAAACACAGCTTGAGAAGTGAGAGCCAGATAAGCAGCTATTTCTTCATATTCTGACTCATCAAAATCAAAATAGACTTCTAGATCTCTTGATGCTCTGAACTCAGTAGGAAAAATACACTGCATCCCAATGAGAGCCGATTTGCCAGAATCAGCTGTTTGTTTGACCTTCCAGACCTATGCCTTCTTTGCTTTCTTCAGCTTGATCTCAGTCTCCGTCAAGCGCTGAACTCTTGTTTTCTGACTTCTAGAGAGATCACCAAGGCATCATTGGTTTGCTTGCCAAACATGCTGTACTTCTTCTATGTCTTCATCATAGGCATCACAATGATCATGAAGTCTGCATTTATTTATATGCTGATCCTCAATAAGTTGTCCAAGTCTTTCATGGATAGACCAGTGGTTGGTCTGAGATTGCCGATACTCCCTGTACTGATCGCTGCACTCAGGGCAATTTCTCTGGGTAGGCAACCTCAAGCTTTCATTCCAGCAGTGCCTAAAGAAAGAGCAACTCCAATGTGATTCAGCTAGTTCTCTTTCATACCTCTCTGCTTCAAGCATCCTCAAACATTCCTGTTCTTCAAACCGTCTCCTGCGGTCCTTCTCTTGCTGTCTCTACCACTTGTTCAAAAGAATACGACACGTGGTCTTCTTTTAGCCAATGCAGATGACTCAGGTTACTCAGATCGGTTATTATGCTTCTCACGCCTTCTCTTGATCTCATGATACTCTTCATCAGTGAGTTGTAGTCTTGTATCTACTAATCCTGACTCTTTTGCTCTAGTAGAAGTCAACACCTTGGCTTTGCCTTTTGAAGCACAACATCAGCCATTGTAGAATCAAAAGGATGTTGATCAACCTTCATCTTATTTGCGGCATCAAAAGCCAATTTCTTAGTCTCAATGGCTTTTTGGATCTGCCTCCTAAACACATTGCACTCATTGGTGGAGTGAGTAGTGGAATTATGAGCCTTGCAATACTTCTTGCTTTTAATTACTTCAAGACTAAGTGGCTCATGTAACACCTTAATAAGGCTTTTGCTCAGAAAATAATCAAAGATCTTATCAGCCTTCAAAGTATCAAAGTCAAACTTCCCTTGTGATCTTCCCCAAGGATGGCCGATAAGACATTTCTTGTCAAGGTTCCACTCAATAAGATGGACATCTTCTGCTTCTGCTTCATCATTTGAGTCAAACTGAATAATAACCTACTACATTGGCTGCCTTCTGGAAATGATTCTGCTGTCGTGGTAGTTGTGCATATTCGAAAACTATAGCCACCCTCTGTGCCAGTGCTCTGAGGTTATCAAAGTTCATGCCAACAAGCTTCTCCTTCAAGTAGGGCTGCATCCCTTGGATAGCCAATTCCACCAACTGACTATCAAATAGGTTCAAAGAGAAGCACAAGCTCTTTGTTTGCTTGAATCTCTGAATATAATCAAGACCTAATTCATTATGCTTCATCTTGACGCTGGTCAAATCATCAATGTCTTTCTCAACAGTGCCATTGAAGAAGTAGGCGTAAAATTTGCTCTCCAACTCATTCCAAGTATGAATAGAATTTCTTGGCAACAATGAGTACCAAGTGAAGGCTGGACCTGACAGTGATAGAGCAAAGAATCTGACTTCTGAATCTCTTCAACTGCAACATCGCCTAACAGAGCCAGATAATTGCTTATGTGCTCCATCGTGCTGGTGTTGTCCTCTCCAGTGAACTTGGAGAACTCTAGAATTCTGTAACCGCGTGGGAGCTTCAGACGATTGTACCACTCAGGATATGGCATACTGTATGATCTAGAATGACTTCTCTTCATGCCAAACTCCTTTTCCATCACCTCAGCAAGCTTCTTGATCAACTGGTCATTGGGGTCAACAGGTCCTCCAATCTTCGGGCAAGCAGGCATTCCCCAATGATTATAGCTTGACACATTAGCGAAACCTGCTCGTGGTTCACCATCATCTTGTTCTTGAGCAACTTCTCCTCCCAAATCTTGAGTCACATGGTAATTGACACTTCTTCTAATTCTATCAACTGAGAGAGCTATTTTATGAGCCAAAGCTGGTGCATTTGAAGTTGTACCAAAATTAGGTGGATGACCACCCTTCGGCTGTTGCGCATAAGGAGCAGCACTGCTATTCATGCCTCAATTAGAAGTTGATGCCATATTGATCTTAGAATTATTCTGCTCATCGCCATCAGTGCCTGACATAGTCTTTAGATTGAAATAAGCTGGTCCAAATTGATCAACAGGAATGCTAGCAAAGACGTCCTTCATGATGTTGTCGAACATGTGCAGAAAGTACGCTTGATGATTTGCAATAGCTTCATTAACCAACTTGTTCAACTGATCTATCAAGAATTGCCTATCTTCGTCATCCCCTGCGGTAGTCTCTCCCGCCATTAAGATTCTGGGCATTGCCTGCTTCAGGATGACTTTGCCATCATGAATTCTTCCAAAGCAAGATAAGCACTTCTGCACTAACTGATCAGTAGCCTTCTATAATGTTTGTTTTTGCTCTTCATCAAGTTCTTCTATGGTGATGTCGAGGATGTTGTTGACGCTGAGATCAGTTGAATTCTTTAGAGCCATTGTTGATGATTGTGTGTCCCACCCGGCGTGCCAAAAAGAGTGTTGGCATAAAAACATGACTCCTTACGCCAACTGTTCTCTCGCAAGCCAAACAGACTGGAGCGTGAATGTCTCCCCGATCCCCGTGGCCTTCTTCCAGCTGATGATCCAATTGATCGAGTCCAAGGCGTGCCAGTCAATTTGACCCTGAAATTGACAAGGTGGAAAAGAATAGTCAAATCATGGAACCTATTGATGTGATTCTAGATAGTTCCTCATATATGGCTAAATAGCCAATTTGATCAAGGGCATTGACTAGGGAGTCAACATCCAACATGCATTAACAGATAAAATTAATAAATAAACATGTATGAATAAAGAAATCGATCATGACATAATTTAAAATAACTTCTGACAAAAGAAAGGCATAAATCATTCATGATACGTGCTAAAACAGTAAAGAACTAGCTGAATCGGCTATTTTAATATACATGAAAAGAGCAAGACTATTAGCCGATTTAGTCTATTCAAGACATCAATGTAAGAAAAATCCTACATGTATACAGGAATCTAAATTAACACTAATAGATCTACTAAGCAAGCTCAACAAATCAGCTAGTCTAAAGCAGATACATGTATACAATGTCATGGGTAAAGCTCTTGGTGAGTCGGCTAACTTTGCCAATACCGACATGAGAACAAACTAGGTGCATAAAACAAATCTTAACACAAACCCTACTAACACACCTAATCTTAATGAGATCGACAGCGTTGCAGCCACTATCAACCAGATAGGATAAACAAGATCTATCCTATGACTTATCTACACCCTAGAACGCGCACATGTCACGAACAAGATTAATAAAATCTAGCTAATGCAAGCACGAGATCGATCATCAAAGCAGTAAGATCTAATGTAAAGAGCACCGACGACAATCGAATCTAAGAAGATATAAGCCAAATCTACCAATCTTGATTGGGCAAAGATGTTGTTGCAATAAATAAACAATAAAAACTAACAACATCGATAACTTAATGAATCTACTAGATTTGCCAAATCTAGCAGAGCTGATAATTGGCCATGGGTAAGTTAATGAATCTATCAGGCTGCCAAGCCTAATAGAGCCGATAACTAGCATATGTTAATGCATACAATAGGAGGTTGAACCGGCCCTATCAAATGATAAAATAAACTATCAGCAAGTGCTGATGCATAGATAAGAGGTCGAGCCGGCCAAATCAAGCATAAACACAAGCCCTTTGGCCATACTAACAGTCGATAGGAGGTCGAGCCGGCCCTATCTAACAAGAGTAAAAGCCATGATGGGAAATACAGCAAATCAGAGGTCGAACGATCGATGCAGTCTAGCTTGTCGAAGAAACTCACTGAGATCCTAGGAAAACTACGGGTTTGGTGGCCAGAGCCAAAAAAGGTTGTATTGATTATCGAGAGAGTTTACAAGGTGTCGGGGTTTACATATTTATACCCTGGTCTTTGACTGAGTCCTAACCTAATATGACTTGTAAATAAGGAAAAAGACTCGACAACTGCCTAATCTAGATAACTTGGGCCCTACTATTCCGTCCTGTAGAGTCCCGTGCCGTTGATGTGCCATCTTCTGTCTTGCCAAATCGGAGTAGCCTGTATGTTTCTCCGGATAGCCGATTCTGGTTAGCCGATTCCCTTCAATTTAGTCGATTCCCAAATATTTGGCTGTTATCAGCATTTAGCCGATTACGGCAGTGTTTTCTACGAGAAGCTTCGCCTTCGTGCTTACCAGTCCAAATTTTGGTGCAAACAGAGGGTCCTAGTGACCGAGCATTTTAGGGTCACAGAGAACGCTGCTTGACCGCTGCTCCCACAAGATTGCTCCTCGATGGTGATCTTCATCCACTTCTTTCTCGACTTGATGCGCTCATCGAAAGTGGAATAATGGGGATCTAGATTTTCGGCAGAGCTCATGGCGATGGCAACTCAATGGATCTAGTGGACTTGTTTGTAGCTTTGGTTCGTACTAGTTTGGAGCTCGAGCAACTAATGGTAGAGGATGATTGAATGGGAAGCCGGTGTTAAATGGCTGCGGGATGAACATGGGGAAAGTTGAGTGATAGAATTTCAAGTGGAACCGCTTTGACTACTCGTGATTCATGACTGATTGGATTGGACTGCATAGTGAGGACAACTAAAGGTCTGGCCATAGGAAATCATCACTGCATAGAGCTGCCCAATGTGCTCATTAGTCAAGGGCAGTGGTGGTCATGGCTGGGGTGGTCCATGACCCGTGAATTTATATAGCAGGCATGAGGGGGCTTTTACAGCAGGTGTGACGGGGAGAGGGATGGCTGAACTCCTCCTTTTTTTAGAGAGACGGTTTCCCCTGCTTTACTACAAAGCAAAACATGTTTGTCCAGTTGACAGTTTTGGCACAAAAGTGCAGCAACTACGGAAGGCTAAAGCCTGGATATGGTACTCAACGCTTATTATATGGCTCAATGGTCAAATCACTGATCGCAGTGGCCAAAGATAGAACAGCTGATGGATCCCACTATGATGACGACGCAATTGATGTCCATCCTATCCGCTTCAGGGCCCCTAGCTACACCCCAACATTCTCCTTTTACAGCACCCTAGCTTCCTCCTTGTACATGGGTAACCGTCCTCTCAGCATCCACGCTATTCTTGTGAACACCATCTGCAAGCCATCGCCAATAGCTTCGCCACCAGCCAGCACAAGTTCAATGGGCAGATAGTTTCCCATTTTTAGGAGATATATATATCCAATAATAGGTCAACATGTTCCACACGAGGAGAATGACTTGTCCCTTGAGACGGTCCAATTATCACATGGCCCATATAAGGACTGTCCGGTGGTACACAAAAGAGATATGACCAGAATTTCCCCGATAAACAAAACAAAATGGACGGACTGCCCCGTCTATTGATCGTGCAAGTCCCACCAAGTCTTGGCTACTGGCAGTTCATTTCTACGAACACTAGATAGTCCAAACATTACGTAATTGAACACGTAGGACAAACAATAATGGGTATGTCAACTTTGATTGTTGAATTAAATCTTCTTAAAGGCATGAATTGGTAAAGACCGCTATCGACTGCTGCATACTTGATGTCGTAGGATGACCTGTGATGTATTGTCTATTTTAAATCTCTTAGCAAACACTCTGCTTGCAAGCCGATAGCATTGCATCATTTGTCTACCTTCTGCCTCCATCCTTACAGCGAGGATCTAGTCTTGTCGCATCATAATGAGATATTCCTATTATTGGGGGCCACCTCTCTTTCTTTAGTGTGTAATTGCCCTGTGCTTCCTAAGTAATGAAATCAATTAAATAGAAAATAATCGTTGGCACTGGTTGAGTGAACATCATTGGCATCAGCAGAATCAAGTGCAGCTTAAAGATTAGTGGAAATGATTTGCTGCCTCCTAACAAATCCAACAACCAGAGCTACAGGGACTACCAGAACCATTCCTCGTCCCACATCTATCTAGGATTTGTTGCCACTTGCAGGGAATATATTTGATATATAGGCCAACATGTTCCATGACTGTCCTTAGGAGCAGGAATGGCCGAATTATGACACGACCCATATTAGGACTGTCCCATGGTACACAAAAGAGATGGCCGGAATTTCACATGGTACACGAAAGAGAAATGAACGGACTGTCCCGTCTCTTGATCTTGCAAGTTGTCTTGGCTCCTGGAAGCTCATGTCTGTGAACACCAGAAAGTCCGACCGTTACATAATTGAACTCGAAGGGCAAAGCATAATGGGTTTGTCAGTTTTGATTGTAGTATTATTATTTTCATATAAATAGTTCTAAAATTTTTGGATCATTCCAGCAGCCTTCCAGGTATAAAAATACTTAGCACCGGAGCTGTTGGCATTAGCAGCAACAAGTGCCACCATGGTGGCCAAGGTTGGCCACCCTAATCCTATTGAAGGCAATTCAGGGGTGCAGGTTGGTAGCCAGGAGTTTATCTAAACAAGTATTGCCTCGATCTAGTGCATTTTTTGTTTTTTAAACCAAGGCACCCATGTCAATCGAGTGCATCAAGGATGCGACATAGCTGTTGAGTTTTATTGTGAATGCTAGAAAGTCCAACTGCCGCATATTTTATCTCGTAGGGAAGTCTGACCGCTGAACATTTGAATGCGACAATACCGTTCTGCTCTGTCAGTCTCGCGCGAGCTTACAACATTAATTTTGTGGGAGTTTCCTTAAAAGACCACTACCTACCATCCTAGTCCCACCCAGTGAGTCTCCTCCTCAGTGCTTATCAATTCCTCATCGTCGTCTCTTCTCTCCATGGAACCTACACATTGGCATGTAAGCCGCCACTCACCGCCGACAAGCTACAGCTCTGCACTGGTATGCCTCAACGGTAGGCTCGCACGGATCCACCGATGGACTAGGTTGGTACTAATGCTCAGTAGGACCACACGAGGTTGCCGCCGCAAGATCCGTAGTCAAGGGTAACCCGCACTTCTCTCATCCTTCTTTCTTGGTTTTGTATTCACTTCTTCACTCATCTTAGTATGAACCAAGCTTGCGTCTGATTATTAACGATATCCTTGAAACATCCCTGCAGGTGCTCCTTCTCTGATTCAGGTGAAAGTGGCGCCGCTTGAATTGCCGACGTAGCTCCACCAGATGCAGTTAGCATGGAGGAGGAGGGAACTGACAATAGAAATGAATTGGGCGTCCCCACAGATGTGTTGGTCCTCATTCTCAGTCGTCTCAGCGCCCACACCTTGTGCAGCTCCAGGTGTGTCTGTAGCTCCTAGAACAACATAATCTTCATGGAATTCAAGTACTGTAAGGATCTGCCCCAGTTTGTCAGTGGATTCTTCATGCGTGATGCAATAGGTAGGCCCCGATTTGCCACTATCACTAGTGAATACCCCAGCTTTTCCTTCTTGCCAGGGCACATGGATCTAATCCTCGTAGATTGCTACAATGGGCTCGTCCTGTTCATATAGACCAGTGAGCGTCGTCATGTTTTAGTAGACCCAGTGTTGGGGACATACAAGGTACTGCCGCGTACAAATTATTGTGATAGTTTAGCTCGCTTGGTGTTCGATCCGACGCTCTCCTCGCAGTTCCATGTGGTACAAGTGTTTTATTTTATTGTCTTCATCTTCTCAAGTGCAACTGGTGAATGGATTTGTAAAAAATCTAAATGGGTACCGGGTACCATAGTACTAAATCTTCCCAGAGGTGTGTTTGTTAAAGGTTTTATGCACATGCGTACGTTGCCTTACCAAATTGTTGCTTTTGATATGCATGGAAAGACATGTAGGCCAATTCCTTTGCCTACAAGAGGTTATCCATTATCCATGACCAAAGATCAGGGTCGGCTTTGTGTACGTGTTGTTGATATTATCAACCTGGCTGAGCTTTCAATTTGGATCCTTGAAGTCTATGGTACTAATATATGGACATTGAAGCATAGGGTATCATTGTTTCCAGTGAGGAGTATAGTGTTATTGAAGTTTACCCAGAGTGGAATTTGGTTTTCCTTTCTCAGCAAAACAAAGGACTGATGGCATATGACATACGCCATGGAAACATCCAAGTCCTCTGTGCCCGGCTCACAAGATGTGATAACGAAAAGTGGGATTTTAATGGACTTCGCTGTATGCCTTATGTTCTTGTTGAAGGCAAAGCAAGAAGAGTAGTAAAGGTGCATATGCGTATTTTGTTCTCTATTTCTGAAAATGGTGTGATGTGTTCAAGTACGTGATAACCATTGATCTGATTTGTGTTCTCAATGTTAACTAGGGACAACTAAGATACTGTACAATTTAATATTTGGTTGTGTCTGCTTTGTAGTCCCCATTGGTTCTTATTACATGTTTGTTGTAAATCGTATGGAGCGAGGAGTCCATCTCAACAAGTCTTGCCTCGATCTAGTGGGAAAGTCCAACCACTGCATACTTGATCTCCTAGGATGACGTGTGCAGTATTGTCTATTTTGAATCTCTGAGCAATCACTCTGCTTGAAAGCCGATAGCATAGCATCAATCGTCTACCTTCTACCTCCATCCTTCAATTACTTTGACAAAATGGGGTCCCTATGATAAGTGTTCACAAGTTGTAGGAATATTGGCAAGGAATAAAGAGTATGCAAACTTTAATCGTAGGATGGCAACAAGATAGATCATCAAAAGTTTTGTCCATAGTTTTGCAAGATTTTATTGCACATTTTAAGTTTGATTAGCATGCATAACATTTTTCAACTTAATCAAACTTGTAGGAGCAAAACATGGGTGAATGAATGGAGTGCAAACCGCTATGCCCGAGTCGTAGCGTGGACGGGTCGGTTCCCCCACACTTGGATTTTAATGTCATTTGACAGTAAAAACCAAGTGTGAGTGTTGAAGCACCTCCTTAGCATGTAGTGCAACACCCATGCTCCTAGACATTGTTCATTCTTCGTTCCTGTGATTGTTAGTGGAAAAAGAATACTCGAAGGGAACTTCGTCTAGTACCAATATTTCTTTTTATTGTTGTGGGAGATAGCGAGAGATTATTGCATTATTCAAAAAAAGTAAATCTAAGCTAAACATGTTTATTATGAAAAGAAATATTATTTTATTATTAAAGTTTATTTCATTTTCAAAATTATTGTTTACTTATTATCAAAAAAATTATTTTAAATCTTAAAAGCAAAACTCTTTTTTTTCGATGCATATGCAATTATTGAAAATAAAGTAAAAACAAGTTTTATTATGCAAAACTTTTTTTTGATAGTAAGGTTATTGTTTTTTATGCAAAGAGTATTTCAGTGGAAGGTTAAACATGCAGAATTCACATCAAAGTTGGAAATGAAATATGAGATAAATACCGATTTACCTTTGGCAAGGACTCACCATTTTAAGTCATTGAGCAAGGACTTCTCCATTGACATTCGAGCTTAGATTTGCATCATCTCATCCTGGAGATGGACGAGGATGATTGCACTTCTTGTTGTTATCACGCCATTAGGATCCTCATTTGGTTTTGGCGGCTTTCTGATTATATTTTATAAATATATTTTTTTATTGATCAAGGTTTTCATTCAAAGTTCACCAAATCAACTTTGATTTTCCTCCGTTAAGAAATCATCTCAAAGACTTACCCTTATGGATTTGAAAAATTCCTGCAAGGGTTAGTCTAGGCATACAACCAAAGTCTATACCGGTAATTTTAGTTCAAAAATCAAACTGGACTCCATGTCCAATTGATTTAGGCAGGCTAATTAACCTAAGCACCATGCTTAATTTAAAAAGCCTATGAAGGCATGATCATTGCAATTGACCAACACTCTCAAACCAAGCTTACCAGTGTAGAAGAAGGAAGCATGAAAATGATGAATAAAGATTGATTCAAACGGATGTACGAACATTGAATGATGAACTAGAGAACCATTTTACTTTTTTATATGCTAGGCTATGCAGGTGGGGTGAATGAATGTGATCAATCAAACATGCCATGGTTTTAAAGCTGGAATTTAAATGAGTGATATGCATGCAAATCTAGGCTTTAGCTGATGCCCGTAGCGCGGACCATCTAACGGTATCATCATACAAACTTGGCTAAGCAAAAATATGACGGTAACACCATAGAAACTTGGCAAAGCAATAAAATGATGCCGAGATGGTCCCGTTTAACATTCGTCTACTACGAGGCTAGACTAAGAGCATCAAATAGATAGACAATAATGAAACTACCATCAACCTAGACTAGGCATGGCGCCCGAATACAGCTCAAAGACTAAGAGCCACCCAAAGAAAGAAGTAGATATATGATGAACTAAGAAACATGCAGTGGTGAAAAAAATAAATTTGGAATATATAAATTGTTTTTGGGTTGGTTCTCACATACCTTGATCAATTCATCACTCACAATTTGTGATTGAATTGTGAGTGATGCAATGTTGTCGTTCTGTCACATGTGATGGAGTGGTTTTCTCTTGACGGCGATTTTCTCTCCAGCTGCATAGAGTTAGTGTGTACATATATATTCCTATCTATGCGATGGCAGGGTGAAAGAGTTGATTGTTCATGAAAGACAATGCACCCTGGTCTCGTCATGATATATTTTTTATGAAAATAGACCCACAAAAGATAGTGGCAACTAGGTTAGCAGATATCAAGATAAATATCAAAACATTAACGCTCATTGCTTCGCCGGCAACGGCGCCAGAAAGCTTGTTGGCATTTGTTAGCGCAATCGCTAAGTAAAGAGGTTTTAAGTCCATCCCTAGCGACTACACCAGAAAGCCAATTGGTATAGGTTATGCACATAGAGAGATCCGCAAGCGAACGGATACCGTTGTAGCTTTCACCAGGAGTATTCTGGGGTATCATATTTATCCACAGGGAAGCAATGTGTAAAAAGTTGATAATTATCTGTCATACATCTGTTAGCTAGTATGCCGACTAGACTAATGCAGGGGTAAAAGATATGATAAGAGTTTTGATAAATGACACACATAGGAGGACTCTAAATAAAAGATAGCAGAGCAGACTAGCTAAGCTAGGTCATCAGAAGAGGTCAAGATTCCTATTTTCTCCTCCCTTACTGTGGTTCTATTTATGTCACACCAAAGGATTAACCAAGCAAAGAACTGATATAAAGGTTACAACAAGGCACTTCGGGACAGTTGTTCTTTTCTGGTTCTCGAAAAGATTAGGAAGGGGTAATCGGGGTCAGGCAGTCAAAAGCCCTATGAAACACCAGCCCGAACGTGGTGGAATACAAAGGCCTTGTCGGGTCTGTCACCCCAGGGCTACCACAACTATCCATGGGGCTGGGTGCATTCTCTGGTAACTCGCTAGCCCAGACACCACGCCTACACTAGCGGTTACTACTCTAGTCACGATCTATAACTAGAGCAATCAGTAGACCAAAGAACCCATGCCGAGGTATAAACCTAAACATCAACTAAGCTCAGCTAAAGAACTAAGGCATGAACCGATAACCATGTAGACAATTCAGTAGAGTAGAGAAGATAAATATATAGAAAGTGCTTGAGTCTTACAGAGGACCGAGGCAAGAATTATCGAAACTCTAAGGACTACTCCAGAACTTGCACTTCTCTCCCTAACTCCCAACTAGGCTAATACTACTACTACATCTTGAAGAGTGGAATAAGAGAGCTCCTTGGTGGTGTGTGTTACAAGTGAGGAAGAGGGGTTCTATTTATACAGCGTTGTGGCTCAAAACTATTTGTCGGTGATCAGTACAGTACTAATCAAAACCGCCTTAAACCTGCTGGTGCGCTGCAGCACTGTGGCCTGCCCGCCGACCGGCCTGTTGGCCAGCTGGACCTTGCTTCCCGTCTCTCTGAAGAGTTTTTTTATTTTTAATTTTTTTAAAAAAATTTAGAAAATTAATTTTTTGTTTCGAAATATGATAGAACTAGTCACCTACAGTGGGCGTTTTTAAAAAAACGCCCACTGTCTAGGAGTTATATGTGATGTGGCACAGAGCCGGCCGCCGCCGGTACCGGCTGTTGCGGGTGGCCCACTTGCGCCCAAAAAACGCCCACTGCGTGGGCGTTTTTTGGTGGCGAGGGGGCCGCCTGCAAAAGTGCGCGCTGTTTTGCGGACGGGCCTCGGAGCAGTAAAAAACGCCCACACAGTGGGCGTTTTTTGGGTCCCCTATATATACCCAGCCCCCTCTTTAGATTTTCATTATATTCACTAAATTTTCTAGAAAAAAAGAAAGAGGAGAGGAGGGAGGAGAAGGAAGTAAACGGCGAAGCCCTGCCAGTTTGAGACCTCGGCTTTTAGGTAAGTTTCTCATACATTACAAGTCTGTTGCTATGCATTAGTAAAAATATAATATGCACTAGAGTTGTTTAGTTTTTAGTTGACTCTGGGTAGATCGGTGAGTAGTATGTATATTAGATCTATAAATAATGATGTTAGAGCATTGCAGTTCATGTTAGAAATAATGATATTTCTTCTATGCTTTAAACAATGGATTGTATGATTTGAAATGTGACGCATATTGTATTTTCTCTGAATAGATATATTTATGGTTTAGGAATAATGATGTTTATGCTATGCTTTAAACAATGGATTGC
>CM041630.1:34067422-34141013 GCA_023333625.1 Bothriochloa decipiens | reverse complement strand
GCAATCCATTGTTTAAAGCATAGCATAAACATCATTATTCCTAAACCATAAATATATCTATTTAGAGAAAATACGATATGCGTCACATTTCAAATCATACGATCCATTGTTTAAAGCATAGAAGAAACATCATTATTTCTAACATGAACTGCAATGCTCTAACATCATTATTTATAGATCTAATATACATACTACTCACCGATCTACCCAGAGTCAACTAAAAACTAAACAACTCTAGTGCACATTATATTTTACTAATGCATAGCAACAGACTTGTAATGTATGAGAAACTTACCTAAAAGCCGAGGTCTCAAACTGGCAGGGCTTCGCCGTTACTTCCTTCCCCTCCCTCCTCTCTTCTTTCTTTTTTTCTAAAAATTTTAGTGAATATAATGAAAATCTGAAGAGGGGGCTGCCTATTTATAGAGTTGCCCCAAAAAACGCCCACTGTGTGGGCGTTTTTTGGGGGCGACGGGGCCGCCTGCAAATGAGCGCGGCCGGCCTCGCCTGCGCTGCAGGGGGCCGCCTGCACAAGTGCGCGCTGTTTTACAGGCGGCCCCCTGCAGCGCAAAAAATGCCCACACAGTGGGCGTTTTTTTACTGCTCCGAGGCCCGTCCACAAAACAGCGCGCACTTTTGCAGGCGGCCCCCTCGCCACCAAAAAACGCCCACGCAGTGGGCGTTTTTTGGGCGCTAGTGGGCCACCCGCAACAGCCAGCACCGGCGGTGGCCGGCTCTGTGCCACGTCACATATAACTCCCAGAAAGTGGGCTTTTTTAAAAAACGCCCACTGTAGGCGACTAGTTCTGTCATATTTCGAAACAAAAAATTAATTTTATAAATTTTTTTGTAAAAAAATTAAAAATAAAAAACTCTCTCTCTCAATGGATAGCAAGCCTGCAGCTCCACCCGGCCCACCTGCGCCTGCTGCCTCGCACTGCCTCGGCCGGCAGGCCAGGATGCTCCTTGCGACAAGGCCCAAGCAGCTGCTAAAATGCATAGGAGGCTTGTGGGCTCCAGCTGCAATTTTTGCTTGGCACGGTGGCACCTGCAGCTAGTGTCGACGTTTGGGCGAGTGCTGCTGGTCAAAATGCACGTCGGCCTGCTCTGCTTGCGTGGAGGGCCTGAGTCGCCCAGCTGTGCCTTGCGTCGACGTGTGATGCTTTGCAAATCGGAATGCTGAAGCAGCGTGGCCATATATAGGAGCACGTACATGTTAATGTTTGACTTTTGGAGATTAACAGCAGCTACGTGATGCAAATATGCACATTGACTTGGTCGCTTGTCCTCATGTGTCTTGATGTCACGTACATCCATATATGTATACTCCTTGTATATACGTGTATACTTATGTGCATAAATCTTATGGCCATGAATAATTATGTCCCTTTGCAAGGTATATTTGCACCACCACGGTAGTTGCAAGCCATATAATACTATTTAATGTATGTTTTCATGTAGTCTTCCTGCAAAAGGTAGTGCACCAAAACTCGAGCAAAAATGTTAGGTATAAAACCTAATTCTAAGTTTGGTGTTCCTTTTAGCATATTTTTGATGGTTAAAAGTATGCAATAAGGAACACCCATTCATATTCCTTACTGATCCATGTATTAGTTTGAGATGAGTAGATCTGCACACTTCCGCACGTGCAATCTTCATTTTCCACAAAATCAATCACATGGAAGTGCGAGGAGACCGTCGAATTGAAACACAAGTGAGCCTCACCAGCTCCTGGAACAAAACCCTCCAAAGATAGGCCACGAGCATGAGGGCTAGACAGCAGTACAATATAATTCTGGGTCACTAGATTTCAGACGACCCAGCAGCAGGATTCCAAGGTAAAACTACACCAGCATAGGATGAGGCTGTTGCGGCAATCTAAGACAACTACTTGACATGTGTACAAGGGAAAGAAGTTGAAGGGGGGTGTACACCGTTGAAGCTGATGAAGTGTCGCTTATTTTCATCGACCCTATCGAAGAAGAAACCTATCACATTATGGCGGGCCAGCTTGTCATGGATGACCAACGTTTTGACAAGGCCTTCCAGTGTTGACAGACCATTTTGTAGCGAAAAAAGGACTGGGCAGGGATGCGCTGGAGGATGTTGCGAACGAGATCATTGGGGAGGCACACAAATGAGTCTGTCCTCTTATTTTTGATAGATCATTTTGTCCTTTTTTTTGACAACTGAGTCAATCATCCTGTTCTTTTTTTTGACACACCATTTTGTCCTCTTTTTTTTTGACAACTAAGTCTGTCCTCTTGTTGGGAGCCTACACCATTTTGTCAGTGTGCAATAGGCCTCGGCTTCCTATGCAATGAGATCACTGATGTCGAAAACAATCCAAAAAATCCATCAATGTAGTAGTCCATAGCCAAAATACAACTTTAACAGCCATTAACAATTTTCAGGTTACGAGGTCATCCAAATTTAGAGTAGCAGCACATAGACAAAGACAACTCTAACCAGACTAGCAGTTAAATGAAGTCTAACCATCACACTAACAATAAGTAGCTCAGCTCTTTCCATTTTCTATCTCCTAACAAATCCATCCCGCATCTATCTAAAATTAAGGGATATGGTGGTATGCACAAAGGTGTACGCAATCCCCAGATTAAAAAATGAATAGTAAAAGGGGAGAAAAGAGACCAGCGGATCGGATCTGACACCTCTGTCGCGTCTCAAAACCGAAACGGATGCCAAGGCCGCCGTGCCTCACCGGGGAAAGCCCCGCTGCCTGACTCCAAATGGACGCCTGAGCCACCACAGCACACCGGGGACATATTTGAATTTTACTGCAGTCACAATAAAGTCTGCTGGTTGCATATTTGATCGAACTGGACCAACTATTTAGGGTTGTCTGTTATGAATGTCGTTGCAACTCAGTCTGCTAAAAAACTGACAGCATTGCATCAATTGAATACCTTCAACCTCCCATCTAGCAACGAGGAGCCAGTCTCGTTGTATCCTTTTTTTATAGTACGTATCTATATATTTAGATAAGGAAAACGTACAAACCAACGTTGTGTTGAAATGCTATTGGGCACGTAAGAAAGTCTGACCGTTGTATATTTGAACTCGTCTGACTGTATGCTCCATAGTGACACGCCTGTTGCAGTTGTGATAGGTATCTTCGGTACTTATTTCGAAGAGCAAGTTCAACAATTCTTATCAAAGTCACTAGCTCCTTTTTACATGTTTGTTGCCTCGATCTAGTGCATCACGGATGAGTCTTAGTTGTTGAATTTTACTACTGACGCAAGAGTTTACCCACCTAATATAAAGTTCAACAATAGATCATGTGCATGGGTATTATAACAGAATGTTTTATTGATGGAAAGGACAGCAAGATAAAATTGTACAACATAACAATTGTCTTTACTGAACATTGAAAGCATCATATGACCATTTGTTGGGAGAACTACACAAACATGGATTTCAAGGGAAATTGTTCACAAGCACTGAGACTCCAAAAAATGAAACCACAAATGTTCACTCAGCCAAGCCCCCAGGAGTTGAAGACTTAGAGTTACACATGATATGCATGGCATACTCATGGAACTCATTGAGCTGCTCTAGGTTCTTTCTGTCAGCACACATGACATTCTCACAGAGCTCACTGAACTCCTCTAGTAGCTTTCTCTTGAGCTCCTCAAACTCCCATCGAACCAGTAATGCCTGCCTTTTCATGCCACTCAATTGTTCAAGGAGCGTAGTAGAATATTCTTGTTCAGCCACAAAATGTTCGTGAAGCATTGTCTCTTGCGAAATCCAAGTAGTCAACATCATCTTTTAGATAGTGGAAGAGGACTTCAATTAAAAATCCAACAGGTTATACAGAGGACCCTTAAAACAAGGAGGAAGATGGCTTTGTGAATGAGTTCTAGTTTTAGGGTGCTGGCCGCTAGGTTCATCATGTTGTTCAATTAATTGTCGAGCACGATAGAATATCCCATTTCAGCTGCAAGCTATCCCTAAAGCATTGCCTCCTACGAAATTAGTAGTAAACATCAACTTATAGATAGTGGAAAAGGACTTCAATTGAAAATACAAGAGATTATGTAGAGGACCCTTTGAACAAGGAAGCGGTAGGCATTGGCAGTGACTTCTACAGCTCATACTTGGGCGCTGGGCAATGTGTTTGTCCTGTTGTTGGGGGTTTCTTCCATTCTATTAGTGCACAATAGCCTCGTGGTTCCTAAGTCATGAGATCACTAAAGTCAAAAATAATGCAATAAAGATCCATCAGTTTAGTCCATCACACTTACAATACCAAAATGCAACTTTAATAGCATATAACAATTTCCATGTTATGAGCTTATCCAAATTTAGAGTACCAGCACATAGACATAGACAACTCACTAGAATAGCAGTTACTGTGGCTATAACCATTAGTCCAATACAATTTGAGCTAAATTAAGTCTAACCATCAAAGGTGTTCATTCTAAGCGAAATCAACAAGTCATGTAGTAGATAAATGATGAGGCAAAACCCAAATAAAGAAACAAACAGTAAAAAGGGAAGAAAGGAGACATACGGATTGGATCAAATGCCTCTACCGCTGCTGCGGCACACAAGCAACGCGGACGCTCATGCCGCCACACGCCACCGAGAAAGCCCCGCCGCCTGCCTCCATATAGACACCGGAACTAGCACAGCACACCGGGGATCCTCCGCCACCACCTCTAGCTCCACCGCCTAGCCAGCACAAGTCAAATGCGCAGATATTTTCCCATTTCAGGGGATATATATCCATTATACCCACATGACTTGTCCCTTAGGAGTGGGGATGGCCCAATTATCACAAGCCCATATAAGGACTGTCCCATGGTACACAAAAGAGGTATGGCCGGACTTCCCTATGACACATGAAAGAGAAAGGGTCGGACTGTCCCATTTTTGATCTGACATGTCCCAAGTCTTTGCTCCTGGCAGTTCATGTCTGCGAACGCCGGAACATCCGACCGCTACATAATTGATCACGTAGGACAAAGCATAATGGGTATGTCAGTTTTGACTATATTTTCATTATGGTCATATAATAAGTTCTAAAATTTTTGGTTCGTTCTAGGTCATAAGGCCTCATCGACACGTCGGACGGATCCACCGGCGGACCAGACTGGTACTCATCTTCACCATGACCACTCAAGTTCACCACAGTAAGATCCGTTGTATTTTGTTGTCAGGACATGCTCACAGGAGACAATCGTGATGTTTAACAGTTTAACTTGCTGTTTTAATACCTATGCACATGATCTTCTATTGTCCTTTATAGTACTCAGTTGGTTCTTATTATTAGTTTGTTATAAATCGTATGCTGCTAGGTGTCCTCTCAACAAGTCTCGCCACGCTCTATAGCTTCACAGGTGATATGTAGCTCTTGAGTTTTACTATGAACACAAGAAAGTTCGACCGCTCCACATTTGATCTCGTAGGACAATGTGTGAATGCTTCTGTTTTGAAAACCCTAGCAATCAGTCTGCCAAGTGCTCACTGACGGTTATGATTTTGGTTAGTCTGTAGTAGTGGCACGACAGAGTTTAATTTAATATAAAGTTCAACCATAGATCACGTGCAAGGGTATTAGTACAACATGTTTTATTAATGGAAATGCTGTTGGACACAAAAAAGTCCATCCCTGTTATGTTTGAATGCATATGACAGAGTATGATAGAGTATTGACAACTACAACATAAAACACATGGGAACACACGATCATCGATACATCAAGTTCATACAAACAAAATATTAATTAAAAAGTCATTACAATAAACAAGCATGCCCCCACTTTTCTTACAAGCGACTTCCTTCATATGATGGTACGTAGGTTTAAAGTGATGGACTCCTCTACTAGATCGGCAACTTATGGTTATAGTGAATCGAATAACAAGGGAACATATGGAAGATAGGCTGGTCGGACCCATTCTTCTTCCGGTGCAATCCAATATTTGCCATACTTAAAGAGTCTGGTAGGGATGACATGACCTTTTCTATTGTCCATGTCATATACGATGATTCGTTTTCTTTATACCTAGCTAAGAAAACCAAATTCCATTCGGGGTGAAGTGCAATCAACTTGTGGGTCATAACCCTTCGGATATTAATGCTTTTAAAAATGTTGTTAAGGATGACTGTATGCTGCAATGTCCAATTATTAGTACCCTAGTCTTCAAGGATCCACATTGAAAACTTGTGTTGATTGCGAGGACCATCAACAAGACATACACTCAAGTGACACTGATATTGATGCAGGGTAAGCTCATCATTATCAGTAGGTGCAGCAATGTCCTTCCATGTGTTCCCTCCATATCAATAGCATGTATCGCAGATGTTCCCTCAGCCCTAACGTACGCCATATTGTGTAGAAAATCATTAAGGAATACACTTCGCGTTTCACCAAGCTGCATATCAATATCATCCTGCCATCCCAATCCCGTACTGAGCCAAGTATTAGTTTCAGATGAGTAGGTCTGCAAAGCTACAACTATACTGTCTTCACCATCCACATATTCACTGACATGGAAGTACGAGGAGACTGTCGGATCAAAACACAATTGAGCCACCCTAGCTGATGGATCAAAACCCTATGAATGTATTGCACGATAATGAGGGTTACCCAGCAGTACCTTATAATTCTGTGTGATTGGATTGCAGATGATCCAGCGACATCCACAACATAGGCATAGGATGAGGCCATTGCAGCAATCTGAGACATTTACACCACCATGTGTGGGCAACAAGTTGAAGCAGGGAAGTTCATCGGTGAAGTTGGTGAAGTGCTGGTGGTTCTTCTTCCTACGGAAGAAGAAACCGATCATAGTCTGGTGGGCCAGCTTGTCATGGTTGTCGGACTTGTTGATGAGGTGTTTCCAGTCTCGACAGACCAATTTGCAATGGAACAGGGAGGTTCCAGGGATGCGGTGGAGGATCTCGAGAATGATATCATCCGGGAGGCTGGCAAATGAGTCCGTCCTCCTGTTGGGGGCCTGCTCCATTTTGTCAGTGTGCAAGAGGCCTTAGCTTCCTAAGTAATGAGATAACTGAATGAAGAAGAAAATTATGAGATAACTTCCATTAGTGCAGTCCGCAACTTATACCAGAATGCAGCTTTAACAGCCATTAACAATTTCCATGTTACGAGCTCATCCAAATTTAGAGTAGCAGCACATAGACATAGACAACTCAAACTAGAATAGCAGTTACGGTGGTAGTAACCATTAGTCCAATACAATTTCGGCTAAATCAGGTCTAACCATCACACTTACAATACCATTACAAATTCAGCTTACGGCTAAACAACACAACATAGCACGTATTGAGATCACTGAAGTAGAAAATAATGCAACAAAGATCCATCAGTGAAGTCTAACTATCACGCTTATAATACCATTACAAATTTAGCTTACGGAAACAACACAACTTAGCACGTATTGAGACAATGCTTACAATACCATTACAAATTCAGTCTAACAACCATGAGCTACAGGGACTACCAGAACCATTACCATCCCATATCTATCTAAACTCAAGGGATATGCGGTATGCATCAAAAGTGTTTATTCTAAGTGAAATCCCCAAGTCCTGTGGTAGATCCATGATAAGGAAAAACCTAAATGAAGAAACAAATAGTAAAAAGGGGAGAAAGGAGACCTGCAGATCAGATTTGACGCCTCTGCTGCTGCTGCGGGACACAAGCAACTCGGACACTAATGCCGCCACGCCCCACTGGGAAAGCCCCACCGCCTGCCTCCAAATGGACACCAGAGCCAGCATAGCACATCGAGGATCCTCTGCCGCGACCTCTAGCTCCGCCACCCAGCCAGCATAAGTCTAATGGGCAGATATTTTCCCATTTTTAGGGGATATATATCCAATATATCCACACGACTTGTCCCTAGGATCGGGGATGGCCTAATTATCACAAGGCCCATATAAGGACTATCCCATGGTACACAAAAGAGGTATGGCCAGACTTCCCCATGACACATGAAAGAGAAAGGATTGGACTGTCCTGTCTCTTGATCTTGCAAGTCCCAAGTCTTGGCTCCTGGCAGTTCATGTTTGCGAATGCTAGAACATCTGACCGCTACATAATTGATCACGTAGGACAAAGCGTAATGGGTATATCTATTTTGATTGTATTATTATTATGGTCATATAATAAGTTCTAAAATTTTTGGTTCATTCCAGGTCACAAGGCCTCATCGACACGTCGGCACGAATCCACCAGTGGAGCAGACTAGTACTCATCTTCATCGTGACCACTCAAGTTCACCATAGCAAGATCCACTGTATTTTGTTGTCAAGACATGCTCACTGGAGACAATCATGATGTTCAATAGTTTAACTTGTAGTTATAATATCTTCTATTGACCTTTACAGTACCTTGTTATTTCTTATTATCATTTTGCTGTAAACCGTATGCTGCTAGGAGTCCATCTCAACAAGTCTCGCTTTGCTGTAGAGGATCATGGGTGATACATAGCTCTTGAGTTTTACTACAAAGCAAGAAAGTCCGACCGCTGCATATTTGATCTCATAGGACAAAGTGTGAATGCTTCTGTTCTGAAAGCCCTAGCAATCAGTCTGCTGAGTGCTCGCTGATGGTTATGATTTTGGTCAGTCTATAGTAGTGGCACGATAGAGTTTAATTTAATATAAAGTTCAACCACAGATGACGTGTAAGGCTATTATTATAGCAAGTTTTATTAATGGAAATGTTGTTGGACACAAAAAAGTCTGACCCTTTTATGTTTGAACGCGTATGACAGAGTATGATAGAGTATCAACAACTACGACATAAAATGCAAGGGAACACATGATCATCGATACATCAAGTTCATACAAACGGAACTAATAATTACAAAACTCATGACAACAAACAAGCACGACCCCACCTTTCCTACAAGCGACTTCATATGATGGCACATAGGTTTAAAGTGATGGACTCCTCTGCCAGATCTTCAACTTATGGCTATAGTGAATCGAATAACAAGGGAACATATGAAACATAGTAGGCTGGTTGGAACCATACTTCCTATGTAATCCAACATTTATGATACTGAAAGAGTCTGGTAGGGATATGAACTTTTTTGCGGTCCATGTCATATGCGATGATTCATTCTCCTCTATACCCAGCTAAGAAAACCAAATTTCATTCAGGGTGAACTACAATCAATGTGTGGGTCATATCCCATCAGATATTAATGCTTCTAAAAGTGTCATTAAGGATGACTGTATGCTGGAATGTCCAATTATTAGTACCATAGTCTTCAAGGTTGCACATTGAAAACTTGCGTTATTTGCGTGAACGAGACATACACACAAGTGACCTTGATATTGATGCAGGGTAAGCCCATCATTACTACTAGGCAGAGCAATTTCCTTCCATGTGTTTCCCTCCATATCCACAACAATTATCACAGGTGGTCCCATAGCTGTAACATACACAATATTGTGTAGAAACTGTTAATAAATACACCTTGCGTTTCACCATGCTGTATAAGAATACCCTTCTGCCATCCCCATTTTGTAGTGAGCCATGTAATAGTTTCAGACGAGTTGATCTCCAAAGCTTCTTCATCTTCCAAATATTCAACGACATGGAAATGCGAGGAGAGTGATGGATCAAAACACAATTGAGCCACCCCAGCTAATGGAACAAAACCCTCCAAAGATAGGGCATGATAATAAGGGCTATCCAGTAGTTCCTTATAATTCCATGTGATTGGATTGCAGACGACCCAGTGATATCCCATACCAAAAGACCACAGGCATAGGATGAGGCCGTTGCTGTAATCTGAGACATCTACACAATTTGTGCGCAAGAAGTTGAAGCAGGCAAGTTCACCGGTGAAGCTAGTGAATTGCTAGGTGTTCTTCTTCCTATTGATAAAGAAATCAATCACAGTCTAGCGGGCCAGCTTGTCATTGATGTCAAACTTATTGATGAGGTGTTTCTAGTCTCGATAGACCAATTTGCAGTGGAACAAGGAGGGGCCAGGGATATGGCGGAGGATGTCGAGAATGAGATCATCTGGGAGGCTAGCAAATGAGTCTATCCTCTTGTTTGGGGCCTGCTCCATCTTGTCAGTGTGCAAGAGGCCTCAGCTTCATAAGTAATGAGATAACTGAATGAAGAAGAAAATAATTCAACAAAGATCCATCAGTGAAGTCCACAACTTATACCAAAATGCAAATTTAATAGCATACAAAAATTTCCATGTTACGAGCTCATCCAAATTTAGAGTAGTAGCACATAGACATAGACATAGACAACTCAAACAAGAATAGTAGTTATTATGGCTGTAACAATTAGTCCAATATAATTTTGGCTAAATCAAGTCTAACCATCACACTCACAATATCAATACAAATTCAGATTATGGCTAAACAACACAACATATCACGTATTAAGATCATTGAAGTAGAAAATAATGCAATAAAGATCCATCAGTGAAGTCCATGGCTCATACCAAAATGCAACTTTAACAACCATTAAAAATTTCCATGGTATGAGCTCATTTTGGCTAAATCAAGTCTAACCACCACACTTACAATACCATTACAAATTCAGTTCAACAACCATGAGCTACAGGGACTATCAGAACCATTACCGTCCCGCAAATATCTAAAATTAAGGGATATGGCGGTATGCATCAAATGTGTTCATTCCATGCAAAATCCTGAAGTCCTTTAGTAGATCCATGATGAGGTAAAACCCAAATAAAGAAACAAATAGTAAAAAGGGGAGAAAGAAGACCTGCGGATCGGATCTGACGCCTCTGTCGCTGCCGTGGCTTACAAGCAACACGGACGCCAAAGCTGCCGCTCCCCACTAGGAAAGCCTCACCGCCTGCCTCCAAATGGACGCTGGAGCCAGCACAGCACAACCGGGATCTTCTGCCGCCGCCTCTAGCTCTGCTGCCTAGCCAGCACAAGTCCAATGGGCAGATATTTCCCATTTTTAGGGGATATATATTCAATATATAGGTCAACACGTTCCACATGACTTGTCCCTTAGGAGCAGGGACGGCCCAATTATCACAAGGCCCATATAAGGACTGTCCTGTGGTACACAAAAGAGGTATGGCCAGACTTCCCCATGACACATGAAAGAGAAAGGGTCGGACTGTGTCGTCTCTTGATCTTGCAACCCACCAAGTCTTGGCTCCTGGCAGTTCATGTCTGCGAACGCCAGAATGTCCAACCGCTACATAATTGATGACGTAGGACAAAGCATAATGGGTATGTCAGTTTTGACTGTATTATTATTATGGTCATATAATAAGTTCTAAAATTTTTGGTTCGTTCTAGGTCACAAGGCCTCATCGGCACGTCGGACGGATCCACCGGCAGACCAGATTGGTACTCATCTTCACCGTGACCACTCAAGTTCACTGTAGCAAGATCTGTTGTATTTTGTTGTCAGGACATGCTCACTGGAGACAATCGTGATGTTCAATAGTTTAACTTGCTGTTATAATACCTATGCACGTGATCTTCTGTTGTCCTTTGTAGTACTCGGTTCCTATTATCAGTTTGTTGTAAACCGTATGCTGCTAGGAGTCCATCTCAACAAGTCTTGCCATGCTCTATAGCTTCATGGGTGATACATAGCTCTTGAGTTTTACTACAAAAGTAAGAAACTCTGACAATACCTTATTGTTGGCGGTCCTTAATGGTTATTTTACACCACCAATTAAAGACCAAAATGGGCAAATTATATATTTACATACACATATACATTTATTATTAACCCAATTCCACTTGTACTTGGAGAAATATTATTTTGTTGGAATATATAAAAAGTACAAGAAATCATATTCAGAAATATGCTTTTTGGAAAGCGTAAAATTAAGGAATTGGACAGAAGCCCACCTCGGGGCCAAACTGGGCCGAGTGCACCACATGGGCACGGTCCAAGCCCACGCCACAACCGACCAACCAAAGTCGGTCAGGGGGTGCGCGCCAGGCCAGGGCGGGCGCCCCTGGCCCGCCCCTGGCTTAGTGTGCACCCGTCCCAGGCGGCCAACTGGGCCAAGCCTCTAGGAGGCGGTTTGCACCTTCCATGTGGAGGTCAGGCGGTTGTACGTTGGACGATTCTACCCCCGAACCGTCTATGGCCAACTATAAGAAGAGGAGGAGAGCACCCCCACACACACACCCCATTTGGAGCACTCTACCTCTCTCTCTACATTTGTTCTTTAGCTTAGTAGCAGTTGTTGGAGCAAGGTTAGAAGCTAGCAAGGAGGGCTTGTCTCCTGGGAAGCAAAGCTACTCTTGGTAATATTTCTATGGAGAGTTCTTCCTTATTCAAGTTCTCTTATATACATTATTGCAAATGAACTAGAGTATAGTCTTGAGCATGATATATTCGATGATTATGAACTAGACCATAGTCCATATGAGAATTGTTCATCATGTTCATACATGTTCTTTATCATTCATATGATATACAAGAATGGTGATGATGATAGGAATAGGGTAATGATTCAATGTTCCTTCGGGTTTGCTTATGTCCTAGCTCGTCCATCCGTAGGATGGGAGTCCTGGGGATGGAGGTAGTTCCCTAGTATGCGGGCATGGTGTCCAGATACGAAGGGGCTTCAAATATGACGGCATGCCACAGTTGAGGGGTAGGCGGTGGGAAGTGACCTAGTCCTGTCCGTCCTTCGTAATCCCCGACGTTCGTGTGTCGTGTAGGAGTTTGTAAACGTCCCCATCGGCTGACAGATCAGCTGCCGGGATCTCCCTGTTGCCTTAGACCCTGATTTGTTGCCTGACCTGTATATCATGTGACTTAACTATTCAATGCATATGTATAAGATGCGCCTGCTCCACAAAGTTGTTCTTTTATTCTTTCATTTGTTTATTCTTTATTTCTATTTAACTTATGGTAGATCCAAGTATGTGTCCACTATCTATCCAAATGATTATCACTTACCCCTGCATAGCAATTGGCCTCACTTCGATGATATGAAGTCGTAACATTTCTATGCTAGAGGAACCTGTACCCGCCTTCCTTTGGGAAAATATAAATAACGATACCCTGACAATACTTCCGGGTGAAATGCTGCAATGATAGATCTATGCGCTTATGGATATTTCTAAAAAGCCAAGATCTATCACACAGCAATCCTTATATCATTACTAGAGAATCAATTCTAGTAATGATATTAAGACCATTCAGACAGAAAAGCTGACATAGATGTTAAGTGGTGAGAATATCCATAAAGGAGCCGAATGAAATCAAAATTTCATGTTTGGTTTTGAATTAGAGAGGTCAAAAATAATCAACCAACGTCGACTATAACCCCTAGCCTTCCAAGCTAACGATGCGGGTTCGATTCCCGCTACCCGCTCCATTCTATATAAAAAGACTATTCCATTTGTTTGTCTAGACATGGTAGAGACTTGTATTCAACCTTTTTCTTTCGTCCACCTGCCTACAAAAGGCATTTTTGGCGTAACCGCCAGAGATGGTTTCCCTACCTATCTTTTGGTGTTTGCGCTAAGAAACGCCAATAAGCATTTCTGGCGCCATTGGCGGGGAAGGCATTGGTACAGTTAACTCTAGCATGAGAAAAAGAAAACATATATATGCCTTCATTAGAAATGGCCATTGTCTATGCAGGCTAACTTTTATGTTTTCTCCTGTTGTGGATGAAAATAGGATATTGTATGACTAATTTCTATCTGCGAAAAACTTCATCCACAATCCGGAGGCACTCATTAGGAAGAGTCGGTCTCATGCTGCTTCTTCTCGTGCCACCCCGTCGATAGAAGAACCGGTCACCACTGTACCTTTCACGCATAGCGAGATGGCCCAGAAGTCACTCCGCAAGTTCTCCACTCCGGCTGTTGCCAATGTGCCCACCGGGCCTGCTGTCAACATTGGGGACAAGAACTTTGAACTTCGGACCGGACTCATCACTATGGTGCAGGCGAGCCCATTTTGTGGGCTGCCCAACGAGGATGGAACGCCCATCTTCAGCACTTCTTGGAGCTATGCGACACAATCGTTATCAAGGATGTCGCACCTAATGTCATCAGGCTCCGTCTGTTTCCCTTCTCCCTAGTGGGGAAGGTGAAACAATGGTTCTACAAGGACAAGGAAGCTGTCGATACGTGGAGCAAATGCTCCACAATGTTCCTTGCTAAATTCTTCCCCATGGGCAAAATCAATGCCCTGCGGGGAAGAATTGACAACTTCCAGTAGACTTCAATGGAACCCATACCGGAAGCCTGGGAGAGGCTACAAGAGTACATTGAGGCTTGCCCCCACCACAGCATGGAGGACTGGCTGGTGCTCCAGAACTTCTACAATGGGTTAACACCCATGTCGAAAGGCACCTAAACACCACTGCTGGTGGCACATTCTTATCACTCACCGTCGACAGCGCTACGGCGCTAATCAATAAGATGGTGGAGAACCAAGATTGGGGGGAAGAAAGATCCCCCACTAAAGCACAAAAAGGCATGCATACCATAAAGGAGACGGACATGCTTGCCGCAAAAATAGAGTGCGAGGTCTATGGTAATGTTGCCCACTCAGGCAATGATTGCCCCAAGACCCATGAAGACGCCACATACAACAATAATGGGTACAGCCAAGAAGGAGGTAATAATGGCTGGAACAACCAATCGTGACCTCCATTCCAAGGTAATTTGAACTACCAATCCAATTACAATTTGAATCAGCCTTCTTTGAAAGATCTTGTTCTAGGCCAGGCAAAGATAAACGAAAATCTTACTAAAAAAGATGCTTAATAATGATAAAATTTTGGAAAACATAAATAGCAAGATAGAGGGATTATCTTCTGCTATCAAGAACCAGCTGAGCTTTAAATGATAGAAATCTAGTTAGCTCAGATAGCTGCTGCTATACCCGCTAATAACAATTTGGGAAAGATCCTGGGGCAACCTGAGGTCTCGCTCAAGTCTGTTAACATGATCTTGACAAGGCTTGGCAAACCTTCATTGTGGGGCATATCTATTCTTGACAAAATGGGTGATTTCGGCCGTCTGACGATAATGATCGCCATCGGTCCCCACATGATCGACAACGCCTATTGTGATCTTGGTGCCAGTATCAACGTTATCTCCAACATACAACAAAATCCTAGGTGGACCCTTGTCTCCCATGACTTGTAGGTTACAGATGGTGGATCAATCCACCAGGCATCCCGAAGGGCTGGCCGAGGACATAATGGTAAGAATCAGGGACGAATATGTCCCTGTTGACTTTGTTATTCTTGACATGGGCGACAACATCGCACCTCCATTCATCTTGGGGAGGCCCTTCCTGTACGCCACCAAGGCGGCAATTTACACAGGAAAGGGAAGTATCGCCCTTATTTTAAAAGCAAAGTCATAAACCTGCCTTTTAATGGTTATCATAAAAATATTAAAAAGAATCAACCAGAAAGGCAACCCGAGCCTCCTGTCCCTAACAAACAGGTATGGCGGGTTAGAGCGGCACCATCCAATCCCACTTCTTCCGGGACAGGTGGCCCCTCGAAGATTACCAGATGAAGAAAGAAAGTCCTGCTCAGCGGACTTAAAAAGATGAGCCCTGACTGACAGGAAAACCGGTAAGCTATCTTTATTTAACTAAATAAATTTATATTCTTATATATAACTTTCTATTAAATTTTTTTATATATTTATATAATAAATAATTTTTCATAATAAAACGCTTTCAAAAAGTCCTATTTATGAAAATCCTAAAAATTAACTTTTGAAAAGCTCAGAAAATCCCATTTAATAAAATTATTTTTAAAATAATTTTCGAAAATTTAAAATACCATCAAATTTTATTGGAAATACGAAATCAGGATAGGAACTTCGGGAATGGTTGAGTGCACAACGGCTACGAGTTTGAAATGGCCGTTGGAGCCACCTGCCAAAAGCTGGGCAGCAGGCCGACCAGACTTGGGGGGCGCGCCAAGCTTGGATCGCGCGCCCCTGTCCTGGGCCTGCAGGCATGGGGCCAAAGCCAAACAGCTAGTAGCCATTGCCCTCCACCCCTCCAGCTAGTGGACTCGCCTATAAATAGCAGGTATCCTGGGGTAAGTCTCACCCATTCCATTCTCACTCTCATTTTCATACTTTCATACAATTTCCAACAAATTTGAGTAAAGCAAGCACTAGGGTGATTCTCGGGTGTGGAAGGACAGCACTTTCTACTAACCCTTCCTACACCCGAGAATTTGCTAGCTTTTGTTCCACCATGGTGAAGCTAGGTAAGATTGTTGGGTGAGCTTTTGAGAGACGCTCCAAGCATCTCCATGAAGAATCAAGCTCCCAATGACTTTCTTCCCTGCTGTAAGATTAGATGGGTAGACAAAATAGAGACGAAGCTGCTCTATGCCATTGTTAAGAAGATCAAGGTTTCTCCTGTCAAGGAGATGGTTGTGCACTGGCTAGACAGCATTAGATATGACCATGCTATTTCTTGCACCTCCCTTGTCACTCGCATTGCCAATGCTCTTGGCGTGTTGGATGGTGAGCCTGATGAGTTCATCACCATCCCACGCCCCATTTGCGATTACGCTGTCTTGTTTCAGGGTCACACATTAAAGATGAAAGGTGAGAACGAAGAGATTTTCTACTATTTATCTGGCTATGCAAATAAGTACTAGTTACTTAACCCAGAACTTAATCTGTATAATTGCCAGGTGCTAACCTTTGATCTTAAGACTTCTGAACAAGTCCACAGGGAGAATCTGGCTAGGAGAACACAGCGAGCTGGTATTGCAGATGAAGCAGGGCCCAGCCACCATGAGAAGGATGAAGCTGAGGCCAGCGATCAGGGAGAGCACTTCCTTGAGTGGGCCCCACCTACATAGCAGCAGTATGACGAGTATGGGTGGGACCAATTCGTGCCCCCCACCCTAGGCTAACAATACAGGATGGGCAGAGGTGGATTCAGATGAGTGGGTTCGGGGCAGGCAAGGACAAGACTATGAGGGTTACCCACCGCCTGTCCAACCCCCTCACAACCTAGAGTTGGAGGCCCTCAACACTCGTGTTGGAGAGTTGCAGATTCAGACAGGGGAACTATAAACTGCATTCAATGAGTTTGCACATAACACGACCAAGTGGCAGTACCAGCAAGACCTGAGGTGGGATACGCTGACTGCACACATGCAGCAACAACAGGAGTAGCAGGAGGCCTTCTATAGGTTCCAGGGTTTCTACCCCAGACCATGAGCTGCGAGCTAGCTTGGGGGAGGACCCCTGCTCAGGTATCTGCATTGCATATTTAATTTTCCATAATTTATTTTCTTTTTAGCATATTTAAATTCTAGCAATCATGCATATATTAAAAATGCTAAAAAGAACAAAAATATTTATTCCTTTCTATATATATGCTATGCAAATATCTAGTTCAACCCTTGTTGAGATGATGAATAATTGCTCTATCTTGTGTTTCATCTATACCCATGTTATAATTGAGCTTTCTCTAAGATTTGGGTTTATCGGCTAAAAATGTCTCATCCTAAAAACTTGGACTAGTGGGTTGCATATGCTTGATCTTGTCTAAGTTATTACCTAATATGATATGGTGACATGGGCTGCGCTATGACTTTGTTCTGAGTGAGACTTGACATTCAAAGCTTTATTTTCAAATATTCAAAAACAAAAGTTCCTCAATAATTATGAAATACCTACCAAGGCCATATGACATGCTTCATTCATAGAAAACCTTTAGTCATATGCTGCTTGCGGAATGTTGAGTTAGGTCAAATTGTTGTGACCTTGGTGAGATTATGGTCATGCACCCATGATTGAGATTCACTTACACCCACCAAATAAAGCCAACTCTTACACTGAGAGTTGTGCACAACATGCACCCATCCATCCACCAAAAATACGCCAACTCTTACCCTGAGAGTTGCGCTCCATTTTCCATCCACCAAATAAAAATGCCGACTCTTACACTGGGAGCCGCACATTCCTCATAAAAAACTGTACTCCTTGCATTTACCATCATGACATCTCTCCATACAAAAATCTTCATACGCCAATAAAGGATATGGGCTATGCTAAAAAAAAGAAGAGGGAAACCATACCAAGGGGCATGAGAGAATAAACAGGAAAGAAAATTCAAAATACCTGTTCAAAAAAATGATGATCTTGAAGCCCATATCTCTTTGATCATTTCTTTTCCATCCAATAAAAGAGAGTCATGATGCATGGAGTACCAAAAACATTTAGAATTAGGATTCCACCCTCGTTATATTCCACATACTTGCACATCTCAATCAAGGTGTATGACTTGTATCTCCCAGTGGTTCGGTTTTTTACTCAGCAATATATGTGATGTAAGTATGCCCACATTCATACCTGCCTAAAACTCCACTCTTAGCTTTTTAGTGGTAGGATTGTTGGGTATTTTAAACACAAATAGAATAATCTGCAAGCACATGGATAACAACGTAGCTTTCACCCGAGAGTATTCCAAGGTATTGATTTTCCACGGGGAACGCAAAGTGCCCTAATTGAGGTTCAAGATCGCCCAAGGATAACTATATGTTTTTGGTGGGAAGTGAGGATGTTTCCTAAGAGTTCTCTAGTTGATCTAAGAATCAAAGATACTTCAAGATTACTTACTTCAGGACATCAGAGCACAGCCACAGAAAGAGATGAGAAGGGGGCTAGGAAGGTCTGACCACGGTCCTACAGGCACCAACCTAAACAAGGTGGAATACATCTGTCGTCAGGGCTGTCACTACCCTAGGGCTACCACAACAATCCATAGGATTGGGTGTAGTTCCAGGTAATTGCAAGACTAAGCACCACGCCTAATCTATTAATTACTACTCTAGCATTGCAAAGACTAGAGCACTTGATGCAAGCGGGAATCAAATAACTAACTTGAAAGTAAATATTTAAAGAAAATAAAGAACTTAGGAATTATAAATTGAAGAACCTGGAGAATGCTGAAGGATGAACCAGTTGCTACAAAAGTACAAAGTTGAGGAAGATCCGACAGGCTAGCTCCTCCTCCGCTCTCCTCTTCTCTCCCCCTCTGTTTTTCTAGATAGATACAACTAGATGAAGTAGAACTAGAACTAGATGAACTAGGGCTAGAACTAGATGAACTAGAGTGACCCTCTTCTACTTAGATGAATAATTAAAACCCTAGCTTTTGCTCTGTAGAAGAGATATCACCCCAAGGCTGGTGGGCCGCCCTCCTTATATAGCCCTGGGTGGAGTAGCCCCTAAGGAACTGCCACACAATCAATCTATGTCACGTTTATTCTCCACTATCAGATTAAACCAACCTTGATGAACGGTTATTATTGATCCTCAATGACGGTGGGGGCACAATCCGTGTGCCTACACCTGATTGGTGCAGGTGGTGGGGCAGCCACCCAAGAGGCTTGGGCGTCTACCCTGTCTCTATGACAGGTGGGTCCCACCTATGGTGGCCCCTCTCCTGGTACCTTCTAGAGTCTTCTGGTGTATGCGTGGGTCTTTCCCTCTATGTAAACCTTACATGTGGGCCTTCTTTGGTCATTTCTTGATAACCCCCTGCAGAAATAGATATTCACCAAAACTCATGGAATTTCATTAGTATAACCCCTATATCTAGATGGTAATTATATTTAGGTCCTTTTTCATGTCTTGTTGATGGTTAAAAATTAACGTTAACTATGTTAACAAGCTCCCCCAAGCTTAACCTTTGCTTGTTCCTGAGCAAAGCTAAACTCAGCAAAGGATCAGGAGTTGCTAGTATGCTTTCACACCTCAAAAGTACACATGTGTTCAAACAAGAACTCTTCTTTGAATTAGAACAATTATTCTAACTTTCAAACTTACTCATGTTACCTTCAACCATGGGGCTTGTAGCCTTCACGTGGGTCTTGAGCAATTAAAAGACAGAACGATAAAGTCAAGCACTATGTCTCGAGTTCTTCGATCAACCTTCATTTTGGAGTTTTTGTAAGTTTTCAAAATAAAACTCAGAGATTCCTTTATATGACCCTCTCAAGTCTCTCATATGTGGTATTTGTGGATCCTTACTAAGGCAACAAAGGTGTTTTGGCTTCTCTCAGAATATGTGGTATTTTTGGAATAAGGTAGAGTAACATGTGCCTCATCTCTCTCACCCTATAACTAGTAAAATTATGTAGAGTTCATAGGTGGGAAAGAAACAGCTCATACATACTTGCAATACATATGTTGCCTAATCCAACCATGGATCCAGAGGAACTCGTCATACAATCAAATCAAGATGTGCATGTGTGGTTTCAAATGAGTGAACAAATGGTTGAGAATATTGGTGGAAGGTAGAAGGGTGAAAGCCTAATTCTACAATGCTCCTTTACAAAGGATAACTTCTCTCAACTTGGAACTTTGAAGGAATTGGAAAAGAATTAGGGCTTTGCTTTCTGTCTCTCTTTTTTTCATCACACTATTTTTTTACTTTTTTCTTTTTTTTTCAAAAGCCCAGAATATATTGCAATGAAACTGTTGAGAGGAAAGATGACAACATGGAGCATTTACTTTATGGAATTTGGGTAGCAAACAAGGAATACCTATGGGGAAATATTTTTGGTGTTCACTCCCACTGTAGGAGCAGAACTTTTTTTTGAGTGGATCTAAATGGGTGAATATGGCGATGCGTACTTCCAGGGTAGAAGTAGCAAGGGTGTAAGGTGTGTGCGATCTTGATTTTAACCACATGAAAAGCTCCTAAGGGTCAACACAGCTGGAAGAAACTCAATGCACATAAGCAGTGAATAAATGTGGAAGTTTGTCCTATTCTAATAAGCATGTATATATGACTGTAGTAGGAATTTAAGCTCTCATCATACAGGAACTCATCATGTAGTATTTTTAAGTTTTTCAAAAGATAAATCTCTAGAACTCTAGTTTCACTAGGAACAAGATAAACAGCAGCTCAGACCTTCTCATATCATATCCGTCAATCACCTAGAGTTAGATCAAGCATTCACTATCCACATGTTTCAAATTCAGAGCAAATCTTAGGCCAAAACAATTATATCCAAAACATGGGAGAATTCAAAGCTGAAAACTAGGTACTTAAAAGGAATTACGGTAGAGCAACTATTCATCATTTCCATGCATAGAGATTAGCTTCAGAGTTCATTTTATTAGCAAAGAAAGCAAGCTCTTAAACACTCTCACTTAAAAGATCACACAGGATTAAGATATCTTTATTTGGTTTTATGGTTATGTATTTTTTTATATTTTCTAGCAAAGCAAACTCAAATATATCATAAGGGAAAGGGATACTTACCTGGATACATTGGGGGCCTCTACTCCAAGCTAGATGTTGACATAGTCTTTGAATCTACTCTCCTTGATCTTTGAAATCCTATGAAACTCAAATAGACAACAAAACTCGTGGAGCATGTTTAAAGGTTAGGTATTCAAGCATTAGCTATCTAGAGCTTAGTTCGATTAAGAGAGTTTTAATGTATGAAATCTTTGAACTCAATAACATCGAGTTCCTCAACCATGTTATTTTGTGGCTCAAAATAAATTTTCAAGCATTGACCATTTACCTTAAAAGTGTTACCTTTATCATCTTGGATAGTGATGGCCCCGTGGGTTGAAGTTTCAATGACCTTGTATGGTCCATCCCACTTACTTCGCAACTTACCACGTCCAAAGAGCTTAACCCTTGAATTGAATAGTAGAACCTTCTCTGGGCTTAAACTCCTTGTGCTTGATTCTCTTATCATGCCATCTTTTTGTTCTCTCTTTGTAGATCTTGGAATTGTGATAGGCCTTTTCTCTCCATTCTTCTAGCTCAGATAGTTGCATTTGTTGATTCTTGCCAGCTAGGTGGAGATCCATGTTCCATTTCTTGATTGCCCAATGGGCCTTGAACTCTTGTTCTATAGGCAGATGGCATGTCTTTCCATATACAAGTTGATAGGGTGACATGCCTATTGGTGTCTTGTATGCAGTTCGATAAACTCAAAGTGCATTAGGGAGTTTGTCCTTCCATCCCTTGCCCATTTCATCTACGGTCTTTTGTAGAATATTCTTGATTTGTTTGTTAAATGTTTCTGCTTGACCGCTGGTTTGAGGATGGTATGTTGTTGAGACATTATGATGAACTCCATGATCTACTATGTAACAACCCTAAAAATCCAAACACTAAAAATAGCAACTATCTAAATTTTTTCTTAAGTATCCAATGTTTGGTGAGTGTCATGTAGGAAACCATCCACTAGTTGCACAAGTAGCACCTAATAATAGTTGAGGCATTTGCATTTTAATTACAAGAGTATGATTTTCCTCTTATTGATTTTATGTGATGATTAATAAAATCAAACAAAATTTGTTATCGCATATATATGTATAGGTTTACGTGCAACTAACCTTAGACATGGCTACCAACATACCCTTGAGACCCTAGGGGACCCACCAAGTACATCTTGGTCACTAACATGTTTAGCACTAACAAGGATCAATAGCATAGTTAGTTAGTGGCTTGCTTAGGAAATAGAAAGGAGAAAAGGGAGGAGGAGAAGTTGGAAAAGGGGAAATGGCCCAACCGGCCACAGCAGCCCAGCAAGGCCCGCAGCCACGACCTGCCTCCCCGCTCGTGCGCTGGCCCAAGCCAGCCTCACCAGCTCGGCCTGCCAGGCCTAGCCAGCCCCGCCTGCCCCCGCTCGCGCCGCGGCCCACGAAGCCGAAATGGCCCAGCAAGGGGGCGGCCTCACACGCGCCTGCATCCGCCTGCCTGCTGTCGCTGCCGTGTGGGACCGGCCTGTCAGTCCCCACCTTCCACCAAAAATGGCCACTGCGCTGTTCTATCCGAGTTCCAGTAATGGGAACAATGTGCCTTCGCCGTCCGCCCATGTACGGTCGCACCCAGTGCCGTCCGTCTTGCTGCTTGCCCACGCCGCGCGCACCCGAACCCTAACCCTAACCGCGGCCGTGCATAGCCGACCGATGGGCATCAAGCCATCTTCGTCGTTCGCCTTCTTGCCATGGCCGCCGGTTGGCTATAAAAGGAGGTGACTCAATGCCCTTAGGGTTTCCATGCCGCCCCGCCGCCTCTGGTAAGCTACATCGCACCTTCTCGCACACGTGCAGTCTAGGGAGGAGAAGTAAGGAAGCAGAGGAGCAGAGCTCCGCGTGCCATCGCCTCGATCACGCTCGTCGCCGTCCTGAGCCCACATGACATGCACTCCAACCTCGCCTGGACGCCTCGGCCCTGCCTCCATGTGCACCACTCCTCCCTCCTCGCCAGTTTCTTGCCCTCGCCAAGTCATGAGCTCGCGATGAGCTGCACCACGGATGGAATGCACGGAGCCACGCCTGCCCCAGACCATGAGCCCTTGCAACCACGACCGCCTCCGCAACCCCACTCTGCTCCGCCTCTATGTGACAGCGCCACGGGAGCCTACTCTGCTATCTCCCCGGTCTCCCGCACCATGCTTTGTTGTTGCCGCCGCTCTAGAGCCATGCTTTGTTGTTGCCGCCGCTCTAGAGCACGCTGTTATGGCCATGGCCATTCGCCAGAGCGGTGCTGCGTTCCCGTCGCCCCGCACCTCCTTTTGCTTCTTCGACTTCATAGCCAGATCCACCGTTGTCTAGAACGCATAGCTGACATGGTTAGGGAGCCGGCCGTGGAACAACCTCCTAAATAATATGGCCCACATGCACATCTCAATGTCTAAATAGACTTCTGATAACAATGCACGTGTTCCATAAGACTTAAAAGGTCTATCGGGTGAATCCTGAATCATCCACAATTCTCTGAGCAGGATCAATCATTATAAAGAGACATTGCAGTATTACAACAATTTTATACAAATAATTTACATCAGAGTAAAATAGCAGAAGGATTACAATAACATAAGTTTACAAACTATTTAGTTCAAAACTTACAAACCATAAGTTGGATTATTACAAACCATAGTAGTAGTAGAGTAGCTATAGATAACTTATTTACAACACCCTGACGGTACGCTTTGCCCAAGAGCCTAACTTCCTACTCATCGTCACTCTCCGTAATGACTGTCATACAACAGGATGCAAAGCAAACCTGCTCATGGGGCTCACCTGCAACAAGGGTTCAACAAACCCTAAGTACAAAAGTACTCAACAAGACTGACCCGATGAAAAAGAGGGGTGAAGGCTCAAAAAATGCAGACTAGAGGGACAAGGTAAGGCTTGCAAGAGATAAGAATTTTTGTAGAGAAAGCTCAGCAGAAAGTAAAGTTGTCTTGCTCTTAGATCAAGATTACCAACCAACTCCATTCTTAGACCTTAACCATTATTGAAGTTGTTCCTACGATGTAGGGCAGTGATCAAGTCTTCTTCTCCAAGAAGCAACAGCAATTCGAATCGATTGTACCCAGCTGGGACCTAGATCTCGATATACATGAGGCTCCAACCTTAAATGCATACCAGATCACATGATATACACGAGCTCCAACCCAAGAATATATCAACCACATGATACACATGGGACATCTGACCCACAGTGTATCGATATACGTGGGAAGCCAACCCACGGTATACCACACCATTGTATGTGGATTTTCTAGTCTTGATCTAGCAGGCCTACAACAAACAGGGCCTAGGTCATCAACAGATAGAAACACTACAGTGGGAATCCTTTTCCAAAGCAAGTTAACCGTCTGGACTCAATTTATTAACTATCATCATGATTCCATCAGATAAAACCAATCTCATCTTTTTCATTCTTTTACTTTTTGAAAACCTAGCTAATTAAGCAGGGGTAAGCATTACTATACATTTTCCAAAGAAATAGGTAACAAGAACTATGGAAGTAAGACAGGTAATGCAACTGGTAGGTTTTCACTCAACTCCTATTTCCTAATGCAGCATTTCATAACTGAAGTGATAAAAACTTTATAAAAACAAGGATAGGGTTTAAATGCATCCAGGCTTTCCTTAGTGGTCGGGGTAGACAGTTTCGAGCTCTAGATCAACACCCAACTCCTGAGTCTGCTCTTCCTTGGGATCTGGTGCGACAACGTTAAACTCTCCGTTAACGGAAGCTATACGATAACATGATATGTTTCAACATGATGGAATAATAAACATGATGCCTGATGAATGCATAACCAGATCAAGAACTCGAGTACAACTTTCCTTCACGATAAAGTTGCAAGCCAACAAAACTTACTTACTAAGTTCGTTAGGGTTAACTATTTATTAAAGAAGTTCAATAAACACATAAAATAACGCTGATTAAACCCTAATGGCATGACCTAGGTAAGCGCAAACAATTAATTAAAGTGCCAAGGGTCATTAAGGTTAATGACCCAAGGTCATCAATCAATCCCAAAGCCAAAAAACCGTATAATGATTAATTATGATTAAAGAGATTAATTAAATAATTAAAAGCATTAAATAAAGGCATAAAATTAAAGTTGTCTAATTGAGCTTAAAATTTTATTTTTTAAAGATCTTGGTCTAATTAGATGGCAAAACAATTTTCAAAAATAAAAGCCAATTATTTTATTTATTAAAAATCAAAGAAGATGCATTTTTTAATTAAAAGGACTAATTTTAAATTATGCAAAAATTACTCAAATTTGGCATATTATATTTTTCCTAAGTAGGGGACATCATAAAGAGAATACACAAATATTTTTAGAATTTTTGGAGCTATAAAAGAATTACTATGATTTTCCAAAAAACAACATTTAAATTATTTTCTAAAAATAGAAAAGGAAAAGGAAAAATCCTTTCCCGATGCTGACCGGCGGCGGCTCGATTTTGACCGGCAATTTGTCGCTAACGGCGAGGTCTACGGCGATGAGCTTGGGCTCAACAGACTTAGCGCAACAAGGCGATGCTCCTGGGCTAGTTAATGAGGCGGCGGACTTAGTGGAGCAGGTTCGCCGGCGGCGATGGTGGCACAGCCGTGCGGCTGCACGGCCGCAGAGCTGACCGGAGTTTCTCCGGTGTGACTCACGCGATCAGTAGGACCAGCATGACTAGGCGGACAAAAAACGTCAACCAATTTGGCCAAAGCGCGACCCTAGCAGCCTCGGCCTCGCACGCGGCAGCTGGCAAGACTATGCCAGCGGCGGCACACGGCGGTCGGCCAAGAAAGCAAGGCCCAGGCCCAATCAATGGTACATGCATGTGCAGGAGCTCACCACGGTCCGAATGCGCACGATGATGAGGACTCAGAGTGATCGAAGGTGAGAGTTCCACGGCGACAGGGACGTTGACGGCGGCCTCCGGTGTCACGAACGGTGTTTCGGCGAACCCTGTGAAGCAACGTGCAGACCAAGGAGAGAACAGTGAGTAGAGAATGATGGAGAACACAACTGCCAAAGGAATTTGGAAAATGAGCACGGATGACGGTGAATGACGATGGCGAATTCGCGGCAGCCCAGCGGCTGGCCGTGAAGAAGATGATGACGTGAAGGCGCTACGGGCTGCTATGGCTTGTACTTCTTGGCTCAAAAGAAGAGTAAAAACAAGGAGCTGGTGGCAAGAGTGGACAGCGTGCGGTGGCTCAATGACGGCAGTGGCAAGCGGCAGAGCTCAGAGCAGAGCAAAGGCGGCGGTGACAGAGGAAAGAGAAGATGGCGACGTCTCTGCAACTTATATGATGATGATTGCGCACGGATGGGATGACACGTCGAGCGGAGAAGCTTCCCACACAGGCGTGAGCTGGTGGTCACGGTGACACACCGACATGGGCACTGCGGCCACGGTGACGGCGAGGAACAGAGGGAGAGAAATGAAGACGATGACGTCATCGCACGGTAGCAGCTGATATCACTTTGGTATTTTGCAAATTACTCCAGAATTTATACAATAACTTGAAAATATTCTAAAATATCGTTTGCATAACTTTTCAAGAGCTATATTTTTCATTTAACCAACATTTTCAAATTCTACATAGTTTTTGAAATATGAATTTAAATTCAAAAGGGAAACAAATATTTGAAATTACTTTTGATTTTTCAATAAAACTTAAAAATCTTCAAATCTATGAAATGTTCAACCTTTCAAACCAAACATTTTTCATATATAAAGTTTTTCCATATAATGCAAAATTTTTGAATTCTGAGTTTAAAATCAAAAGGGGACAAATGCTAGAAAACTGTATTTTCAAATTCATTTGAAATTCTTTTTGGAAACCTGAAAAAATTTGAATACCAACTTTGTAGCCCTTGTCAAGATATACAAACTATCTTTTTAGATCATCTCCAAATTCTATATAGATTTTGAATTATCATAAAGGGGATGAAACCAGCTTTTGAAATAAAGGGTTTTTAAAACCGAATTCAAACTCGATTTGATTTCTAATTTAGTTGGTTGGTCATTAGTGATCACAAACATCATTCAAGGACATTTTTGGGTCATTGACCCAATGACACCCCTGGTTGACCAAGTTGACTTTTGAAAAACTTTTTTATAGCTTTCTAATTTGAATTTAAATTTGAATTACAAAACTTGGAAATAAGCTTTGAAATCCAAATTCAACTTCAAATATGGAAATCATTTTTAAGGGTTGTACTTAGATTCATACACTATGCTTGACACTAGTGTAAACACAGTTTACACCTCAAGTACATAGAATATAAACTAAGTATTTTGGATGACATTCGAAATTAGGTTTTATGATTTCATGTAACACAATATTTCAGAAACACAAGCAACCTATGAAATGTAAACTTGTTTTAGTTGATGCATATCAAGGTTGAACTAAACATGAATGCTTTGAAATGCATATGATGACATGGCATGTTTTAGTTGATATAACACCAGAAGTGTTACACCGGCATGGACCACTGATGGGGCCTAGCACCTTTGCCGGCAACGGTCTCCCCGGACTCCGGCCACCGGAGCGCCACCGCGGTCTCTCACCACTGAGCGAGCCTCGCCGTGCCTCACATCGCTCTAGACCGAATCCTGGGAGTTCCAAGCTACTCCTGGCTGGTGAAGATGGGGGCCAATTTGGCGCCCGGCCGGAGAATCATTGCCGCCATCGAATTTTGCCGCCACAGAGCCGCCGCCGTAGTTCTCCTCACAAAGTGCCCCATGGTCAAATTAGGGTGTCTTACCATGTTCACCTCGAGCCCATGACACCGTAGTGCGAGCCAGAGTAGCCTCCCACGCATCCTAGTGCCCTGCCGCCGTGTGCGTGCCGGCCAGTGCCGCCGCGACGCGCATGTCGGCCAGCCGGCGTGTTGCCAGTCCTCCGCAGCCACGCTCGCCTGACCGCCTTGATGCACTAGTCCTGCTTGTCTTAGCCCAGCGGAGCGCTCGCACGAGCCCAAGCCACCTCTGCGATGCCACCTTGCCCAGCAGCCGTCGCCGCGCCGCCCGCCGTCGGCGTCGTTCGCGCACCGGCAAGTAGGCCTGCTTCGACTCCAGCGGCTGCACCCGCTTCGTCTGTGCAATGCCTTAGTCATCTCCCTAGCTAGCAGATGAAGCCGGAGCTACCCCGTCGCTCACCGCCGGCAGCTACGCCACCATGCGCGCACACGCGTGGGCAGGAGAAGGGTATATACCCCCACGTGAACCGAGTCCACCTTCGGTCCAGCTGGACCAGTGGGAGACAAGCACCCAGCCCCAGAGTCTCGGGTCCATGGTGGACCTGGCTCACAGAGCCACAGACCATAGACCGGACCCGTTAACATCCCAGACCGCCACGTGGCCGCCTGTCTTGCTGACACGTGTCCAGGCCAGGCCATCCCAACCCGACCCAGATCCGGCCCTACCCAGGCACGCTGAGGCCCAGTTGAGGCCCGGTCGTCGTTGACCATTGACCGTGGGTCCTACTGTCAGTGACCAGGACTATGGGCCCAACATGTCAACTACTGCACCAGCCGAACCCACCTGCCAGTGCTGACGTAAGCATGATGTCAGCACACACGCCAGCACTACGCCACATCAGCTGGACCCACGTGCCATGTGGATCAACCAGATCATGCCACATGTTAGCCTCTGGTTTATCCAGTCCTTTTTCTTTTTTAGAAAATGATTTAAAATTTGAAAATTCATAACTTCTTCATACGATCCCCGAAAAATATGAAACAAGTGTCCAAATTTTCATAAAAATGAGCTCTACGTCATAGGCTTATGTATGATTGCATTTGGAGTTATTGGATTTCATTTGCTTCTTTGTGATTGATCTATAGGGGTCGCTCCCGCGACCATTATGTCTCGATTTTAGATCCTACAAAGCAGTTGCCCGAAGAGGAGGACTAGGAGCATGCCAAGGACTTGGTGGAGGACTTGAGTGATAGCTATTCAGGTGCCACATCCCACCTAACCTCATAGATCCTATTACGCATGCAACATAATAGAATGCTAGTGCTCTACTTTTGCAATAATGCTATGATATGCTATGTTAGGATTGCATGATAGATACTTGTATGCATATTCCTTGTTGTAACCTTCACCCTCCTCACCTGCTTATAGGATAGACATGCTATGCAATGCTTCTTACATGCTACTTATACTCCACTTGCATTATATTTGGAGATATGATGCGGATGGTGGACTTGGGTGGATTTGGCTCAGGATGCTGGATTTGGTGTATGTATGGGTGTCTCTGGGTAATATAACGTGGGAGGGATGTCTGGTGAGGGTTGAGTCGACTGGACAAGATCTACGATGAGCTTTTGGAGCAAGTCTTTGCCGAGGGAGTGCAACCTGGGCGTCGGCATTTTGACCCCGGGGGTCAACACCGACGAGTAAATTCGTAATTGCGTGCTCCCTTAATCCGATGGGTGATGCAAGAAGGACACAGCGATTTATCCTGGTTCGGGCAAAGAAGGCCCTACGTCCAGCGGGGGGGATAGTTCGTGTTATCTTGCACCGAAGCGCTAGTACAGGGGTAAATACAAGCGGGTGTGAGACCGGTCGATGTAGTCTAGCTTGTCGAAGAAACTCGCCAAGATCCTAGGAAAACTATGGGTTTGGTGGCCGGAGCCGAAAAAGGTTGTATTGATTGTCGAGAGAGTTTACAAGGTGCCAAGGCTTACATATTTATACCCTGGGCTTTGACTGAGTCCTAAACTAATACGACTTGCAAAATAAGTTAAAAGACTTGAAAACTTCCTAATCTAGATAACTTGGGCCCTACTATTCCATTTTATAGAGTCTCATGTCGTTGACGTGCCATTCTTCGTCTTGCCAGATCGGAGTCGACGTGGCCTGAATGCACCTTTAGATAGCCAATCTTGGTTAGCCAATTCTTCTTCAATTTAGCCGATTCCCCAATATTCGGTTGTTATCACCATTTAGCCGATTACGGCAGTGTCTTCTATGAGAAGCTTTTCCTTCGTGCTTACCAGTCCAAATTTTGGTGCAAACAGGATGATGATGGTCCACACAATGAGTCCTTCCTTATGGAAAACATCAAAGGACTGTCGGTCATCATGAGTCATGGGTGTTTGGTAGAAATGAAGCTATCCACCGAGGTAGCCCAAATCATTGCCTAATCAGATATTCTACTTGGCACCACCACTATAGAGGCTCACTATAGTCCTACCACTGGGATGAATATCTTTTGAAAAGCTCTAGCTGATAAACTTCGCCCCAATGAGTCTATTATCCCATCACATCAGCTTCTAAGAATTCCCATGGGAGTTACTCTTGAAAGCTATGGGATCATAAGGACTATTCACTTTTGCATAAATGCTCTTGAGTATTGTCTAGATTTTTACATCTATGACATCTCAGACACATTGCTCTTGGTTCGTTTACCTTTGGGGGCACTCTTTTAGGAATGACCAAAACAGGATCCCTTGATTTTGAAATCGGGAAGTTCACCTATCGCTATTCCACTTTCAAGTTCAAACATTGCGATAGTAGAACCAAACCTGACTCAACCTGGATCATCTGTTTTGTGTCTATCCCAAGTCTCCTCGAATCTCAGGACGAGATTCATATTAATTGGGGTAGATTTATGACACCCCCAAATTTCCTATTGAGTGACTTAAAGACAAAATCTCAGAAGGGATCTTCTAGACAAGATGGTGTTCTCATCATTCCTCTCGGACTTAAGCAAGAATTCTGTTAAGTGGGTAGCATTCGCTACCAACTTCAATCAAATCTTGAGCACCTCTAGTCATGGGACATAAAGATCTAAACATCCATAATGACCTTTCTTTTCATCATTTCACTATACTTGAATTGGTTCTACATCTCATCAACATCTTATGTCCTGAGTCACATGACTACAAGATCTAAGGATCAAAGCGTATCTTGTATTCATCTTTTGCTAATCCTTATTTCTTATCCTAAAATCTCATAGGACTAGAAGTAAGGAAAACATGAAGGTCTGATGGAATCAACCTCATTCTCTTTGTTAATCTTTGCTAATTCATAATTCATTCACTACATGCCTCATACATCCTGAATCAAGGAGTTGAGAGCACCAAAACATCAATCTCCACCTTCCTATTGCCTTCTGCTAGTTATTGCATTGGACCATACATCTCATAAAGATCTGGAGATCTATCTATAAGATTTGTGTCAATCGCTCTCATCATCAACCTTTACTTTTCTTGTCGATCATTCCTTATATCTAGTTGTCGATTTTTCACCGAGCCTCGATGACTACTCATTCACTACAAGTCTTCAAGTTATTTTTGGAGTCAATCTATGACTCCCTTGTTAGCCCTTGGTACTCCTTGAATCTTTATCTCATAAGTGCCAAAGCAACTTTATAAACTGCTTTGTTTTTCTCTTAAGTCTCTTCGAATCTCGGGACGAGATTCATGTTAAGTGGGGTAGATCTATAACACCCCAAAATTTGCATTTTGGGTTGTTATTAGAAAGCACTAAATAAAATATGCTTTTTTATATTTTAGAAAATAATTGAATGGGCTATTGTTAATGTAATGCTTGCTTGTTGCTTGTGTTTTGTGCTTTTAGTGCGCTAGTTATCGAAAACGTGTTTATACGTCGATCGATCCTTCCCGAGAATTTCCTGGACTCTTTCAGAATATTTTTCCATTTATCCGAGAGCTTTTCCAATTTTTGGATGCTGTAAAATATCATTTTTGTAAGATTGAAATATTTTATTCGGGTTCATCATCTCTCAATCTACCTTTTGGTATTTTCCTATAATTTTTGGAGTTTTGAAAATATTTTTCAAGGCTTTAAAATGATTTCAGCTTTTTCTAGAATTATTTTCGAGCTGAAAATAATTTTCTATAAATCCCAACATTAATAAAATACGTGATTTTCTCCTAGCTCCAAACCCTAGGTATATATATGCTGGCGTAGCCCTCAACGCCCTGATTCTAGATCAAAAAGCCGCCTCGCGAGCCGCCAGACTTAGCTCCCGGAATCGATCGCCGGAGTTCGTCTCGGCTAGGATTTTGACGGACGTTCGGTGACCTTTTCCGTCCATCTCCTCCATCACCAGTGAGAACTACCACCACCAAAAGGTTCGTCTCGATCCCCTCTACACCGGCACGCTTTTCTTTTTGCAAATCCATGTCCGTTTCATCGATTCCCTAACCCATCTCTCTTTTCGGCGAGGTTCACCATGAACGGCTTGTTGTTCATCTTGTACGGCCACCTCGCGCCTGCAGTCAGTGCCGTCGCGGCTTGGGACCATGTCCCGCGTCACGTGCGCGGTCCTTCACCACTCGTTCTATGCCTGGCCGCACCCTCTGCACGAGTAGGGCCGCGGCCGCCGCCTTGCCTTATGTAGGAGTGCATGTGTGCTGCCCTGGTCGGGCCCCACCGCCATGGGCCAGGGGTGCCGCGCCTCCATGTGGCCGTGCGACGCCGCTGGCCGGCCAGTAGGTCAGGGCCGAGGCCCCTCCCTTTCCCATGCGAGGTCAGCAGCAGGAGGCTGCCATGGCCACGTTCGTGAGGAGCAGATGGACCAAGGTAGAAGATGTCCTTACTTATAGAAATGCCATCGATCATTAATCCTTTACCATTTAGTCATTTTAACTCCGAATCGAGTCGTTCCAGTTGCATTAGATTCATGTCATCGTGCTCTACGCAGTAAATGTAAAGTTCAGCATGAAACTCATTTATCAATTTATTTGGTTAAATGCAATTTGATTAATAATTATTTAATAGTTTTCTAATTAAAAGTAACCTAGGGTTACAATTTCGTTCTCGTTGCTTTTTGATCATGTCGATGCATGTCGCTTGTTATCAACAATGTTATCTCATCATGTGTTATTGGAATTAATCTTGATATCGGTTAATATTCTTTCAATGCTCTCTTGTATAAAAGTAATTTAGTTTTATACCTTGAGTTTTCATACATGCCTGTTAATATGACTAGTACCAACTTATGCTTTATGGTTTATATTTCTAAATGTTTAAATGCCCTAGATGATGTATTTTCTTATAATAAAATATACTGAGGTTTAACTCTGCTTTATAATTCAATTGAGTTAGCTCTGTGTTTCTCTAAAATGTCCAATACCCTGCTTTATTAAATAAAAGGAATCAATCTTATAGTTTATCTCTCTGCTATGTTGCTTTTATCTCGATAGTCGTATTCTCTTCAATGATAGCTCCGTCGTTCGTCGTTCTTGCACTCTTGTGATCGAAGCACTGAGTTTTGCTGTTTAGACTGGTGTGTCTTTAGCTTCCCCTTTGTTTGGTGTATTGTTCTTAGTCTTTTCTATTTTGTTTGTCTGTTTGTGTTGCTTGGTTGCTACGACTAGACGAAGAGTAGTTCGTTAGCGCTGAAGAATAGGATTTAAGGATCGACAAGAGTAGCCAAAGCTGGAGACCAGAATATGGAACGGCTAAAGATTTTTGAGTAGCTAATCTTTGGATTTAAGGCAAGTGTAGGAACCTTTGATCATATTGTGCCTATTCATGTTTAATTAAATACATTGCATGTGTTCTAAATCGGCAAACCATAGGAATGACTAGACACTTTACCCAAATATCACCTATGGGGGTTTTAGTTGATAGGTTATTAGGTTGCTAGTTCTCTACCTCACCTTTCACCTACTTAATGAAGATAAAACTTGCTTCTTAACATGTTGGAGCCGAAGGCTCTTGGTTTTGGCCATTGGAGAAGTTGATGCTATCTGCATCATTGGTTGGCAGTGAATGAGGGGGAAACAGATGCTAGAATGACTCGTGTTGATGAGGTTATCCATATCTCCTCCCCCTTGGGGTACTGTTCAAGGAGCGACAACATAGGACTTCCGTACATCTCCAGGCTAATGGGCACTGCCTTGGTCTATTAGCAGGACCATCATAGACAGATGGGTGGCTTACCGACGGGTGCTATTGCCATGGCAAGAAGGGTGTCACAAGTTCTAGCATGGGAGTTCCTAGAAGATCCATAGGGGACGGCCTTTATGAGTACGTCTCCCATGTGCTTGGGTCATTTTTGATCGAGTCACCACTGTTGGCGCTTCTTAGCGTTAGCAGAAAAGTCTGCAAGCGCATGGAAGTACCATTGTCACCTTCACCCGAAAGTATTCAGGGTATCATATTTCCACAAGGAATGGAAGTGTAAGAGATCTCTAAACTAGTTCTCCTAGAATGATAAGATGAAGAGTAACTAAGGTAGAGAGGTTCTTCTAAGGCAAGAAACCCTAAGCAAAGATAACTCTCCCACTACTTTCTTGCTTCAGGCCCATTGATGCACTTGGTCCACCAAGCGATACCAGTATTAGCGCTATTCCGTGGCCGAACATGGGGAATGCTAGTATGAGTGGACAAGGCTGTCACCACCTGCCACCTACCCCTCTGCCCATGGCCGCGTGCAACATATGAAGGTAGACTCCGACCTAGACATGGTCTATGAAGGCAACTACTACTCTAGCGGTGATCAAGAACATCCGTCTCTATCAGGAGTCCTCTTACTAGAGCATCTATCCAAAGGATGAATGATGATCCCACAAACAAGTAGCTTTATGAAAGTAACATGCTTAATGAATCAAACCAAAGTTGAACACGAACTTCTTACTTCAAGTAGTAAGATGATCGTAGAGGTACAAGTTGGAGCGAGAGCCGACAAGCCTGGCACTTCATCCGCCCGAAGGTAGAACTGCTTTGACTCCACTGTTACTCTAGATCTTTCCCTCTCTCACTCCCTATACTAATTTAGCTAGAGGCTCATGGAATGGAGCTTTCTCTTCCTCTCTACATTGTGACCTCTTTGTGTTGATGAATGAATCAATGGTGAAGATAGGACTTGAGAGGAGGGGGCTCTATGCAAAATGATCATCCTCACATGGAAGGATCCAAACCAACCTCCAAAGGGCGGTTTACACTTTCCATTTGCACTGATCGTAGGTGGGACTATCTGGAGGGAACCGTCCTATGAACTGCCTAAGAAATCTGGGCCCAGGAGGGGCCACCAAGGGACCAGCCGCCCCCGGGACCGGCCACCCCCTTGATGGGGCCGTTCGGCCACCGCCTTCGTGTGGTTGGTTCTCCTCTGGGCCTGGACCGCTCCTGTGGTTACGAATGGGCCCAGATATGTAATAAAGGTGGGCTTCTTTGTTATTCTTGGTTGTGTATTTCCTGAATTCGCATTTCTCCTTTACGCTTTCTCATTTGTGTTGTGCACTTCCACTTGTTTCCTTTAATAAACCTGTAACTTATGGATCATGCATGTCATTATACATTCCGCCTGTTGTTGGCGGTCCTTATGGATCATTTATATACTGCTAACTTATACTAAAAGGGAGAAAGGCAATCATATTCTAACACATATGCCTTTACAACTAACAAGGTCCACTTATACCCCTAGTATACATGTTTTTCTGGTCTTATGATACAACAAGTGGAAATATACAACATCATGGAGAAAGCGCAAAAGCAAAAGACGAAATCAGAAAATGCGCAAACAAAGAAATAGAGAAGCCCACGGAGCATACCTGGGCCTGATCATAACCAGAGAAGAGGTCCAGGCCCAGAGTGGAACCAACCACCCAAAGGTGGTGGCCAGATGGCCCCACCAGGGGGCGGTCGGTCCCGGGGGTGGTCGCACCCCTAGTGGGCCCTCCTGACCCTATCCTTCAGAGTCGGTGCTCTACGCAGTTCCCTCAAGGCAGTTTCACCTCCTTCCAAATTTGCTGAGGGTGAACCATCCTAGTTTTGTGATAAAAGAGAGGAACTCCATTTCCAACACACACATCATTTTGGAGTCCTTTACCTCACACCTCTCACTTGTATCTTTAGAATAGTTCTAGTAGTTTGTGAGCAAGGAAAAAGCTATCAAGGAGAGCTTGTCTCCTTGGAAGAAAGGATCTTCTTGGTATGAATACAATTTTGTCTTCTTCCATGAGCAAGTTCTTATCATACTTATATGATCATGCATATGAACTAGAGTATAGTTATGATCATGTTATGAGCATAATATCTGAGCTAGCATATAGTTTATACATTATGTTCTTGACTTGTTCATCATCGTTCTTCATCATTCATCGACTTAGTATGAATAGACGAAGAACTAGGGATGAAGTGATGGTTCATCATGCCTTCTTGGCTACTGTTAACCTAGCCTATCAATCTGAAGGGTTAGGGTCCGTGGTGGTTAGGAGTTGATTCCAAGTACGTGAACAAGTTGTTCAGGTATGCTGAGATCAGCGAATATGTCGGTATCCCACGGGCAGAGGGGTAGGTGGCAGGTGGTGATAGCCCTGTCCATCCCTAGCATTCCTCCCTGTTCGGATATTGAGTAGGAGTTCGTAAAGTCTCTATCGGCTGGCAGACTAGCTGCGGGGATCTCCCTATCATCCCAGACTTAGTCCTAATGTTAGACATACTAGTTGGATGTTTTGCTAATAGTTCATTGCAAAGTTATATATCACCCATGCCTGCTTCATTTAGTGATATTCTTTTATTCTTTATTTCTCTTTTATCCTTGAGGTTGACCTAGATGTGTGTCCACTATCTTGAATATCATGTCTTATTCATGCTTACTCTATGCCTACCATTGCACTTAATAAGTGATCATGTTTACACCACGATTGATGCATATTGCCCTCCTATGGGAAATTATAAATACGACACCCTTGAATACTCACTAGTTAAAATGCTACAATGATAGTTCTATGTGCTTGCAGAATAATTCTTATTTCATACTGAGCTATCGATTGGCGTACCTAAGTACCGTTATTTAAGGGTTGTAATTCTTGTTTCACCCATGGCGTCGTGCCATAGTTTTGCATATCGTAAGTAATGATGGTTAGGAAGGCCAATCCGACACTTCTAACTGTTATTACTAGACTGCATTACCTCGGCCAGCGCCATTAAGGGCTAAGGGTTACTTTTCTGAAGTAATGGTGGTTAGGAATGTCAACACATGTTTCTAGTATTATTATTAAGGATGGACTTATTGTCTATCTTTAGTAGTGATGCTAAGAAACGCCAACAAGCATTTCTGGCGCCGTTGCCGGGGAGGCCAAACATCTAGCTGGCATAAACATCGATTGCATAATAAGCATTGGTAGTCATAGTTTAAGCAGGCTAACTTTATTATTTTCTTCCTCTTTTTATTGGAATGAAAATAGGATAGTGTATGAGCGGTTTTGCTCTGCCAGACAACTTCCTCAGCAATCCAGAGGCACTCCAAAGGAAGAAAAGGTCTCACACTGTTTCTTCTTTTGCTACTCCACAGGCAGATGAATCGATCACTCTTGCACCATCCGCTACTACTGCTATGGCAAAAACACTCCCATTGTTGCCAACGTGCCCGTTGGGCCCACTGTCAATGTTGGAAATGGAAACTTTGAGATTCGTACCGGCCTCATCTCGATGGTGCAGGCGAGACAATTTTGTGGCTTGCTAAGTGAGGACGCGAATGCTCACCTACAACACTTTTGAGCTGTGAAACACCTTTGTCATTAAAGACATCGCACAAGACAGTATCAGGACCCGCTTGTTTCCTTTCTCCCTCACAGGGAAAGCGAAACAATGGTTCTACCAAAACAAGGAAGCTGTCAACACATGGGACAAATGTTCCACGGCATTCCTCGCCAAGTTCTTCCCCATGAGCAAGACCAGTGCTCTGAGGGGGAAGATCTCAAACTTCCAGCAATCTTCACTTGAGTCCATCCCCGAAGCATCAAAAAGGTTTTAGGAGTACATCCGGGCTTGTCCTCATCATGGAATGGAATATTGGCTCGTGGTCCAGAACTTCTACGAAGGCCTCACGGCCATGTTGAAGGGGCACGTAGACGCCGCAGCTAGAGGTGCATTCCTCTCCCTCACCATCACGGATGCAACCACACTCATTGAGAAGATGGTGGCAAATCAGAGCTGGGGAGAAGGGAGAAAAACATAAAAAGGCACGCATATCGTGAAGGAGACGGACTTGCTAGCCGCAAAAATAGACTTGTTGATGCAGAAACTGGACGATCGTGCCACCAACCCTACCATGATCACCATCCAGGCCATGGACTCACACATGACATGTGAAATCTGTGAAAACGTTGGCCACTCAGGGAACAACTGCCCTGAAACCCAAGAAGAAGCTTCGTACGTCAACAATGGGTTTCGCCAACCACAACAAGGTAATAACGGGTGGAACAACCAGCACCGCCTGCAAGGTAATAATTTCAATTCAAATTTCAATTCAAACCAACCTTCCTTGAGAGATCTCATTGTGGGACAGGCTAAGATCAATGAGAATCTTACCAAAAAGGTATCCTTCAATGATAAAATGTTTGAAAGTATAAATGCAAAGCTTGAAATTTTGTCTTCTTCTGTTAAAAATCAAGCAAGTTTCAACAAAATGATAGAAACTCAAATGGCTCAGATAGCTACTTCTATCCCTATCAACAATGCAGGAAAAATCTCGGGGCAACCCGAGACTTGTCCCGAGTTTATTCATGCAGCTGCAGAGCAATAAAGGAAGGAGAGTCTTGCCAACAGACTATAAACGTTGAGCCCTTGTCGAAGGTCATCGGTAGTTATCTAAAAAATATATAATAAAATAATTACCTAAAGGGGCCCACACCATCATCCAAGCTTGGGGGAAGCACCCCTACTTAGGTATTGTACCTTATCCTTTTCAAAAAAATTATATATGTATCGCATAAAATTATTTTCTTGCTTCTAGAAAGAGTTTTCCCTCTTTCTAGTTTTATAAAACTTTATTTTTTTTCCAAAATAAATTCTTCTCCAAAAATCTTATAAAAATCATTTTCTAAAAGTTTAGTTTTTGTTCTTTCTAAATCTTATTTTTAAAATAATTTTTGAAAAATAAAAAGTTTCAAATAAATTTGTGGAAAATCAAACTCTGGAGCAAGATTGCGAATGTTAGTCATTCGTAACCAGCTACCTCATGGGGGTAACCGTTGGAGGGCGCTGCCAAAAGGCGGGACAGAATCGGCCCCACCATGGGACCGGCCGGTCCCAGGGGTAGCCGCCCCCTGCGCAAAGGCCTGGTGGTGCGGCCTTTTGCCAACGGCTACTAGCCGTTGCAAGGAGCGCTTCCCCGCCTGCGATCAGCTCTATAAATACCAGCATCCAGGGGTGGAGCTCCTCACCCCTCTCACACTCACATTTTTCACTCCCTCCATCACTCTCTTGCTCCACCACTCTCCAAATATTTTTTCACAAGGCTCAAGTGCAAGAAAATTCTGCAAAAACCTCTTACACTTCCACTACAAAGCAAGCTCAAGCTCTCGTGCTAGTTCACTCACCATGAGTGGGATCGGGAGTTGGGTTTCCGACATGCTCTAGATAGGCCGTCATTCCCGCTGGGGGTCGCACCAAGACACCCCCTACATGAGGAGAACCAGCCCCAAGGAGGAGGGGAGGCACCAAGAGGCCACACCATCGACGAGGTCGATGCCCCCTTCATCGACTTGGAGAACGAGCGAGAGATGCAAGCGTACAACCTCCTCAAGGAATGCAAGTTCCTGCACACACCAGCCTTCAACCCGATCCTTCTTCAGCAGACAAGTATGGATAATGAGTTTAATACCATTTTCAAAAATGTTGGTTGGAGTCAAGTTGCCCCTGTGCATGAACTTGGATCCCGTCTTTTGACCATCCAAGTCTTAGGCACCTTGCAAATTATCGATTATGGTATTACTTTTCGCTACTTTAGGAGGGAGCATAGCCACTTTTGGAAGGATCTTGCTGTGCATTTGGGTTTTCATGAGCGATGCTCTATTGACTTGGGTTTTTCTCTATCGGGTTATCATCGTCATACTTTTTGGCATTTGATGACTGGATAGAATGTGACTGGGAAATTCCAACCCAATGTCAACAACGTCCATCATCCCACTCTGAGGCATATTCTTTCTTTCCTAGAGAGGATACACATCATGCTTATGATATTGAGTTAAAGTTGCTTTATGCTATGCTTAAAAAGATTAAAGTTGCTCCTGTTTATGACCTTGTTAAGCATTGGCTCAATTCTTTTAAGACTTCCACACCTATCATGTGCACTTCACTCATCACTCGTCTTGCTGCTAGTGTTGATCCTCATGGTGCTAATACCATTGTTTATCTCTCTACTCCTCGCATTATGCTCATTGAGTTTTATTTTGGGCAAGCCTACACTCTTAAACGTGATGAATCGGGACGGAGATTGGTGTTTTATTTTCTAGGATATATAAATGAGATTCCATTACCTAACCCGGATCTCGCTTTATATACTTCCCCATCTCTCACCTTTGACCTCATTGAGAGGAAAGAAGCACGCAGGAGTTCTATTTCCCACAGGAGATCATGGAGGAGAGGACAGGAGGATGAGGAGCCAGCATAGTCTGCATAGCCCGCACAGCATGCTCCACCACCAGCCATGCCCACTATGACACCAGGGATGGAATGGTCCCCTGTCATATCTACACTCGAATTCACCCCTGGGTATGGATATGGTATGAGATACATTCCTTGCCCTTATGAGGCTGGAGGATCAGGGTGGCAGCACTCACACGAGGCAGGAGGATCGAGGCAGCATGAGCATGCGCATTCCTCAGATTCAGAAGGCATGCCACCGCCAGTACACCCACAGCCGATCACGCTAGAGGTCCTCCACAGACGCATGAGAGGACTAGAGCTGCAGAACAGGAAAATCCAAGGTACGCTCAATGCTCACATCCAGACTTCCACTCAGTGGCATGAGCAGTACCAGCAGCACTTCGTGGACCTCGAAGATGCGAACCGGCAACGGCATGAGGCATAGATGGCTTCCCTATGGTCTTTGGGAGATTTCCCTGGACCACAGCCTTGAGCTAGCTTGGGGAAGGAGACCCCGCAGAGGTAACATGTATCTTTAAATTCTTGCACTTTATTTCTCGCATTTTAATTTTGCAATTTTAATTTTATTTCAATGTCAAAAAAAATTCCACTCCCATGTGTGCTTGTATATGTTGGTTTCTCTTTTGTTGACATGATGAATAGTTGCTCTATTTATAATTCGTTTGTGCCTAAGTTATAACTTAGTATTCCTTAGGATTTAAGTTTGTTGGCTAAAAATGTCTCATTATGAGAACTTGAAATCTTGTGGGTTGCAATTACATGATCCTTTTCTAAGTTGTTGCAAGATATGAGATGGTACAAATAGACTTTTGCTATGACCTTGTTCTAAGAGAAACTTGACATCTGGAGTTTTCTTTTCAAAAATTCAAAAATCAAGAGTTTCTCAATGGTTATGAAATACCTACCAAGGCCATATGACATGCTCTACTTGTATACACCTTTAATCATATGCTACTTGCAGAACTTTGAGTTGAGTCAAAATGCTGAGACCTACTGAGATTATGGTCATATGCTCATGATTTGAGATTCATTTGCACCCACCAAATAAAGCCGACTCTCACCCTGAGAGTTGCGCACAACATGCACCCTTCCATCCACCAAAAATACGCCAACTCTTACCCTAAGAGTTGCGCCCCAGTTTTCCACCAAATAAACATGCCGACTCTCAACTTGAGAGCCGCGCATCCCTTAAACAAAATTTTCACTCCTTGCATTCGCCATCTTGACATCTCTCCATACAGAAGCTTTCATATGTCAAATAAAAGATATGGGCTATAGAATCATCATCATTCATTTTTTTGAACGGGTATCTTGATTTTTGTTTCCCCTTTGTTTTCTCACGCCTCTTGGCTTTTTTTAGCATAGCCCATATCTTCCCAAGAAATTTTGTTCCATCCAATAAAAGAGAGTCATGATGCATGGAGTGCTAAAAAATTAGAGATAGGTTCCCACCATATTCATATTCCACACACTTGCACATCTCAATCAAGGTGTATGACTTGTATCTCCTTATGGTCCAGTATTTGACTCAGCAATACAGGTGATGTAAGTATGCCTACCTTTATACCTGCCCAAAACTCCACTCTCAGCCTTAATGGTAGGACTTAAAGGCAACACTACAATGCCTTTGGTGAGGTAATCATACACATTGAGCGGTTGAGAGAATCATTTGAGGAACTTGTCTTATTTTGCAAAAAAACTCATAAAACCTCTGGATAGATGGTCTATCAAAGAATGAATGATTGGTGAGTTTGTTATAACCGTTCAATCTTGCAACCGCCCAAGAACCTAGAGAAGCTACAAGCCCCATGAGAGATCAAGGTAAAGAGTGTATAGAATGCCAACTTATTTAAATTGTGAATGAATGCTTTGTTATAGGCATGGCACTTATGAATTATATCAGCATAGTAGCAACTCCTGATCAACAACCATACTTAGCTATTTGCTCGGGATGAGCAAAGGTTAAGCTTGGGGGTCTTGTTGGTGGTCCTTATGGATCATTCATATACTGCCAACTTAGACTAAAAGGGAGAAATACAATCATATTCTTGCACATATGCCTTTACATCTAACAAGTTCCACTTGTACCCCTAGTATACATGTTTTGCAGGTCTTATGATACAACAAGTGGAAATACGAACATCATGGAGAAAGCGCAAAAGAAAAAGACAAAATCAGAAAATGTGCAAACAAAGAAAACAGAGATGTTTGCACCAAAATTTGGACTGGCGGGCACAAAGACAGAGCCTCTCGTAGAAGACGCTAGCAGAATCGGCAGAATAATGACAACAGCCAAAAGTTGGGGAATCGGCTAAATTAAGGAGAATCGGCTAAGCTAGAATCTGCTATCTGGAGATGCATGCAAGCCACGTCGACTCTGATCTAGGAAGATAGAATACGGTGCATCAATGGCATGGGACTCTACAGGATGGAATAATAGGGCCCAAGTTATCTAGATTAGGCAGTTGTTGAGTCTTTTTTCCTTATTTGCAAGTCGTATTAGGTTAGGACTCGATTAAAGACCAGGGTATAAATATGTACGCCCCGGCACCTTGTAGAAATATCTTGACAATCAATACAATCTTTTGACTCTAGCCACCAACCCGTAGTTTTCCTAGGATCTCGGCGAGTTTCTTCAAGAAGCTAGGCTGCATCGGGCGTTCGACTCTGGTTTGCTGTAAATTACCATCATGGCTTTTACTCTTGTTAGATAGGGCTGGCTCGACCTCCTATCGACCATTAGTATGGCCAAAGGGCTTGTGTTTATGCTTGATTAGGATGGCTCGACCTCTTATCTATGCATCAGCACTTGCTGACAGTTTATGTTATCATTTGATAGGGCCGGTTCGACCTCCTATTGTATGCGTTAGCATAGGCTAGTTATCGGCTCTGTTAGGTTTGGCAGCCTAATAGATTCATTAAGTTACCCATAGCCAGTTATTGGCTCTGCTAGATTTGGCGAATCTAGTGGATTCATTAAGTTACCGATATTGTTAGGCTTTAATGGTTTATTTATTGCAACAACATCTTTTGCCTGATCAAGATTGGTAGATTTGGCTTAGATCTTCTTAGATTTCGATTATCATTAATATTTTCACATTAGATCCTACTGCTTTGACAATCAATCTCGTGCTTGCATTAGCTAGGTTTTATCAATCTTGTTCATGACATGTGCACGTTCTAGGGTGTAAGTGGTCTTAAGATAGATTTCTTGTTCATCCTATCTGGTTAATAGTGGCTGCAACACTGTCGATCTCACTGGAGATTAGTTTGGGTTAATGAGGGTTTGTTTTAAGATTCGCTTATGCACCTAGTTCGTTCTCATGTCGGTATCAGCAAATTTAGCCAATTCACCATGAGCTATATCCATAACATTGTATACGTGCATCTATTTAGATTAGTTGTTTCTGTTAAGCTTGCTTGGTAGATCTGCTAGTCGTAATCTAGATTCCTATGTACATGTAGGATCTTTTATATTTTTTGTATTGAATAGACTGAATCGGCTAATGGTTTGTTCTGTTCATGTGTACTTGAATAGCCGATTGAGCTAGTTCTTTATTATTTTAGCACATATCATGAATGGTTGTGCTTTTCTCCTATCTTAGCTATCAATACCATGCCATGAATGATTGCTTTATTTATATATGCTTATTTATCAATTTTATCTGTTGATGCATGTTGGTTGTTGACTCTCTAGTCAATGCCCCGATCAAATCGGCTATTTAGCCATAGATGAGGAACTGTCTGGAATCACACTGGCAGGGTCCATAATTTGACTATTTTCCATTTTGTCAATTTTTAGGTCAAATTGACTGGCACGCCTTGGACATGTTCGATCGGATCATCTGCTGATGAAGGCTGCGGGGATCGGGGAGACGTTCACACTCCGGTCTATCTGGCTTGCGAGAGTCCCCGTTGGCATGAGGACATCATGTTTTGGCGCCAACACTCTTTTTGGCATGCCCAGTGGGACCACAATTATCAATAATGACCAAGAATTCAACTGACCTCAACATCAACAACATCCTCAATGTCACTCTAGAGGAGCTCGATGAAGAACAGAAAAAAGTGATTAAGACAGCTCTTGAATAGTTAGAGCAGAAGTGCTTATCTTGTTTCGGTAGTGCGTGATGGCAGGGTCGTTGTGAAGCATCCAATGCCAAGGATCCTGATGGCAGGAGAGACTGTTGAAGGGGATGAAGAAGACAGGCATTTCTTCATGGATCAATTGAATAAGATAGTCAACGAAGCCATCGCAAACCATTAAGCAGTCTTTTTGAAGACATTTGGCAACATCATGAAAAGGATCTTCATTGGTTTTCCTGTTGACCAGATGGGACCTGCTTATTTCAATCTAAAGACAACAACAGGTGCTGATGATGGAACACATGATCCTCCTAAACCAAATATGGCATCAATTTCTAATGGAGTCGCAAATGGCAGTGCTGCTCATTAGGCACGACAGCCGAAGGGTGCTCCTGCACCTAATTTTGGTACGACTTCCAATATACCACCTTTAGCTCAAAAAATAGCTCCCTCAGTTGATAGAATTAGAAAAACCATCAATTATCATGTGAATCAAGCTTTGGGAGGAGAAGTTTCTAAAAAGCAAGATCATGGTGAACCACTAGCAGGTTTTGCTAATGTGTCAAGCTACAATCATTGGGGAATTCCTGCTTGCCCCAAGATTGGAGGAACTGTTGACCCTAATGACCAGTTGATCAAGAAGCTTGCTGAAGTAATAGAGAAGGAGTTTGGCATGAAGAGGATTCATTCTAGATCTTATAGTTTCCATACCCTAAATGGTACAATCGTCTAGAGCTTCCATGTGGTTACAGAATTTTAGAGTTTTCCAAATTCATTAGGAAGTATAGAACTAGCACGATGGAGCACATAAGCAAGTATTTGGTTCAGTTAGGCGATGCTGCAGTTGAAGAAATTCATAGAGTCAGGTTTTTTGCTTTGTCACTGTTAGGTCCAGCCTTCACTTGGTACTCATCGTTGCCAAAGAATTCTATCCACACTTGGGATGAGTTGGAGAGCAAGTTCCATGCCTACTTCTTCAATGGGACTGTTGAGAAGGACATTGATAATCTGACCAATGTCAAGATGAAGCATAATGAATTAGGTCTTGATTACATTTAGAGATTCAGGCAAACAAAGAGTTTGTGCTTCTCTTTGAGCCTGTCTGATAGCCAGTTGGTGAAATTGGCTATCCAGGGGATGCAACCCTACTTGAAGGAGAAGCTTGTTGGCATGAATTTTGATAATCTCAGAGCATTGGCGCAGAGGGTGGCTGCAGTTTCTGAATTTGCACAGCCACCATGATAGAATCATTTCCAGAAGGCTGCCAATGTTTCAAGTTATTATAAGGACTTGATTCAGTTTGATTCAGATGATGAAGAAGAAGCAGAAGATGTCCAACTCATAGAGTGGAATCTTGACAAGAAGTGTGTTATCGGCCATCCTTGGTGAAGATCAAAGGAAAAGTTTGACTTTGACACCTCAAAGGCTGATAAAATCTTTGACTATTTGCTGAGCAAAGGGCTTATCAAGGTATTACATGAGCCACTCAGTCCTGAAGATATTAAAGGCAAGAAGTATTGCAAGGCTCATAACTCCACTACTCACTCCACCAATGACCGCAATGTCTTCAGGAGGCAGATCCAGAAAGCCATTGAGACCAAGAAATTGGCTTTTGATGTTACAAACAAGATGAAGGTTGACCAAAATCCCTTTGATTCTTTAATGGCCGATGTTGTGCTTCCAAAAGGAAAGGCCAAGGTGTTGACTTCTGCTAGAGCTAAAGAATCAGCATCAATAGATACAAGACTTCAACTCACTGATGAAGAGTTTCACGAGATCAAGAGAAGGCGTGAGAAGCAGAATAGCCGATCTGAGCCGTCTGAATCATCTGCATCGGCTAAAAGAAGACCACGTGTGACATCCCGTATTCTTTTAAATAAGTGGCAGAGGCAGCAAGAGAAGGACCGTAGGAGATGGTTTGAAGAGCATGAACGCTTGAGAATGCTTGAGGAAGAGAGGTATGAACATGAACAAGCTGAATCACATTGGAGTTGCCCTTTCTTTAGGCATTACTGGAATGAAGGTTTGAGGTTGCCCACTAGGAGGAATTGCCCTGAGTGCAGTGATCAGTACAGAGAGTACCGGCAATCTCAAACCAACCGCCGGTCTGTCCATGAAAGAATTGGACGACCTATTGAAGATCGGCACATAAATAAATGTAGACTTCATGATCATTGTGATGCCTACGATGAAGAGGTGGAGGAAGTGCAACATTTTTGGCAAGCAAACCAGTGGTGCCCTGGTGGTCTCTCTAGGAGTCAAAAGCGAAGGGTTCAATGCTTGAGAGAGACTGAGATCAAGCTAAAGAAGATGAAGAAGGCACAGGTCTGGAAGGCCAAGCAAACAGCCGATTCAGGCAAATTGGCTCCTATTGGAATGCAGTGTATTTTGCCTGCTGAATTCAGGGCATCAAGAAATCAAGAGGTCTATTCTGATTTTGATGAGTCAGAATATAAGGAAATAGCTGCTTATTTAGCTCTCACTTCCCAAGCTGTGTTTGACAAGCCAATGCGTTATCACCATCTAAAGGCTCTGTATGTCAAGGGATTTGTTGATGAAAAACCTATGAGCAAGATGCTTGTGGATGGAGGTGCAATAGTCAACCTTATGCCCTACTCGACATTTAGAAGGTTGGGCAAAACTCCAAAGACTTGATCAAGACTGATATGCAGCTAAGAGACTTTGGAGGAAATGTGTCCAATACTCGGGAGGCAATAAGTGTCAAATTGATAATTGGTAGCAAAACGCTGATCACTACATTCTTCATCATTGACGGCAAAGGGTTCTACAGTCTGCTCCTTGCAAGGAATTGGATTCATGCCAATTGTTGCATACCTTCAACCATGCACCAGGACATAATCCAATGGATCAATAATGATATTGAGGTTGTGCCTGTGGATGATTCTATCAACATCTCCTCTATTGATCATGTCTATTGGGACTTAGAAAGCTTCGAGTGTTTCTCTAGAAAAGAGTTTCATGGAGACTTCATCTCAGTCAATGATGAATATCAACAGCTGGCTCGAGCCGTCGGCTCTGAAAGTATCTTTTAAGAGAAGCATTGAGTTGTAATGGCCGATATAAACAGATCATGCAGCCAGATATTACTAGACTGTTAGTTTAAGATAGTATAGAATGTCTAGGGGCAATTAGCCTATTTTCTAGAATGAAGGATAGGATTATCAAGCAAGGTATCGTATGTAATAGCCGATATGATAGTATCGCCTTCAGTGTAAAAAATCAACAGAGCATTGGTAATAGCCGATATGACATGCATCGCCTTTAGAGCAAAAATAAAACAAAACACAAATGTTTGTCCTGATTGAGCTAGGTTCAAAAGATAGACTACAGAAGTGGTCATTCATTTATATAGGTTCCTTACAAAAGATGAAGCTCCTGTGAAAGACTAGGTGGCCCTACATGCTGACTATGGAAGCCTGCCGATGACATAGTGCAATGAAGTCACATGAGCAATGGCTTCCCCTACCACCTCAAAGTCCTCGGAGTTGGCATCCATGGCGTCCACAATCTACGGTGAGATGTCTAAGTTTTGCAGATTCAGACCTGTGTGGCCTGAACAGCGGCAAGTGCGAAGGAGGCACCCGTGATGACACCTTGATTAGCCACCTCATGCACCCTGGCATGGACAGTCTCCAACCTCTGGGCGACGGTGTTCACTGGGGCGTGCACGGTGGTGGCAGAGGCGTTCCCAGCCAGTTGAAGCTCTTCAAAATGCCTTGTGAGGTATGAGGAATCTAGTAGAGGGATTAGTCGTTCAAAATATAACAAGAATCAAATAGCTAAAGGCATTTGCACTCACCTACGACGCGGGTATCAACAACAATTTGCTAATTGATGGCCATCTCGGCCCTCTATTCCGCCACCTGTAGAGCGGTTTCGAAATCAGCAAGGATGCTCTGCATCCGGGCTAACTCCTTGACAGTTTTGTCATAGCGCGCCTCCATCTCCTGCCGCTCTTGATAGATGCGGTCATACAATGTCACGGATACCTTGGCAGATCCTGCAGAAGATCCTGACCCTATGGTGGAGTTGCCAGAATCCGTCGACTGAGCGGCGACATTGGATGGACCTTCACCGTCTGTCCTGTGAAACAAGAGATTAGATCTAAAAGTAGAGAAGATCGATTGGTCGAAGAAGGATTACCTAGTGCGTAGACAAACAACGTGGTGAGAGGTCACCTCCTTCGCCTCCCTAAGACGCTTGCCAAGGTCACGGCCAGCCATGGTTGCAACTTGAGAGCTGGGGTTTTCTTGGAAAAGGAAAAGGTCTTGCCAGGACAAAGGAGGCAGAGGATGCGTGCAAATATATTAGCCTATAACCCGGGGGGCATGTATCAAGGTGAATCGGATACCTACAATTAATTACGACACTGTTTGGGGTAGGTATCGAGTGGCCGGTCATATCAAGCCCAAGCGTTTTCTCAAAAAACCTGTTGTACTATTAAGGTCAGTCGGAGAAATGAATCGGATCGAACGATCGACTAACAAAGCGAAATAGGAAAGGACACCTATCAACGCTCGAATCAAGAGTCTGCAAACTAGCTAAATTTAGAATTCAGACGTTATATGGTCTGATAATGATGAAGATTCAGAGTATCTGGAAGACTATTATGAGAATATCAAACTACAGATTAAAGAAGTTTTTTAGTGCATCCAAGGCATTCTTTCTAGCCAGATCAGTTTGTGCTAGTAGTGCTTCACTATCAGCCAAGGTTGCAGTCAGTGTCTTCAAGTTTTTCATGATCCTTCTGCCTTCATGAGCTGATTCGACCAGCCCCTTCCTCTTCAGCTTCATGCTATTTGCAATTAGGGCCAAGGCTGACTCCTCATGATCTATAGCAGCATTTACCTCTTGAAGCTCTCTCTAGTTTAGCCTTTTTGACCTATAGGGTAGTGAGTTTAGGCTTTATGCTTTCTACAGACTTCTGAAGATTTTCAAGAGTAGAACTCAAAACTTTGACATCTTCCATGTTTGAGGCTTTCTTTTCCGTCAAGGTGATATGCTCATTGAGGACATTTTGAGCTTTCTGTACTCTTGGAGCCTCAATGTTAATCTCAAAAAGTTTAGAAAGGGGTCCCAAAAGATTTGAAGGAAGAGAATTCTTAGCCTCTCCAATGACTTGAGAATTCTGAATTAAGTCTGTCAGACATTGGAGAAGGGGCAAAATGTCCTTCAACTTATCCAACAATGATGCAGTTGGGATTTCCCTATCAAGAAGGAGAGAAGAAACTTCTTCTTCATCAAAGAATTTGGAGATATCTGCACAATAATCTAGAAATAAAGAAGAAGAAGCCTGACAAAGAGAAGATATCAGTGAGAAGGTGAATTGGATCATTCTATTTATAATAAAAGAAGACAACAATTTACCTTCTTTTGAGGGATGGCCGATGATGCTTCACTAGTTTCTTATGGGCTTGGCTGATTGCAAGCCATGTGTTCAGAGGGTGGTGAAAGATCAGTATTCTCAGGTGATATACCTTTAGAGCCTGGAATAAAGGATCAAAAAAGCTAAAATCAAACAGAAACAAATTAAGAGGGGCTTTACCTTTAGAAGGGTTTTGGCTTGAAGAATTGATGGCTTCATTAGCTAAAAGCTCTATTCTAGGAGATTTTATGTCGTTACCCTGCATAAAGATCGAGTCAGGATGGATTATTACAAGAGAAAGGTCAAATAATGGGTTGATTCTACCTTACTCCCTTGAGATCCATCATCTGTTGTCAGGACTTCTATCTGAGCCTAAGGAATTAGAAGTTGTTTCAGGAATAGGATTGTCCTGAATCACCTAGAAGAAAGTCATTAATGAGTCAGTCTTCTGAAATAACAGAGTAAATTGGTTGTACCTTAGATGATCTAGTCTTCATTTTCTTGGCCTCTCCTAAAGAACCCTTGACAGTTGAAGCTTTTCGTTTCTTGGGTTGAAGTTGAGCGGCATACGTGTTCATGAAGATTTTCAAAGAGGGAGCATCAGTGCCCAGTCTAGCCCTCAGACAAGGCTTCAGGTAGTCCACAGGTCTTTTCTTCCTATCAGTAGTTGGAGCCTCTCATGATTCATCCTGATACTGGACAAATATTAATTCACAAAAAAATGGTGAAGAATAAATAAAGAAAGGATGCTTACCTCTCCTTTAGACTCATAAAATGGATCCAGTTCCTTACATAGCGGGTGAATAGCTTTGCAGAACAAATGAGATTTCCATTCCCTCCACCATCCATCAAATGAAAGATGTGTGTCTGTGACTTTTACCCACTGATGAATGTTATATATAGGAATATCTGATCCCAAGTTAAAAACCTTCATTGCTTCTAAAGCATTAGTAAGGATCTCTCTTGGTTTGAGTTTTGTCACAAAGAAAAGAAAAGGAGGAAGTTGTCCAAGGCCGAATTGCCTAGCTAAAAAGCTTGGATTATAAAACTCATAAGAAGGTGATGAGTTAGGATCATTTGCGATCTTACTTCGGCCATGTCTGAAATTCACAGGAAGGGCACATGGTCTGATAAAGCAATTAAAGATGCTTGTGGCCATCTTATCTAGGTTCTTGACTAGAAACCTGAACTCTGCTGGCAAATGCAAGTTGTTATCCTGATCCTCAATGTAAGGTAGCCAAGTCAAGGATTCTGCAGGAAAACCCCTATAGAATAATTTGAAGAATTTTCCTTTGGTCAAATCAATAGAACAGAAGAAGCAGCTTCATCATAATTCGTGCATCCTCTCTCTTTCTTATTGGGTTTCTCAGAGTCTTCCAAATAGTCAAAATTAGAAAAGGACAGCCCTCTGAAGTCAGGTCTCACAAGTTTGTGCATATACAAATTCAGCCAGAGTTGAAGCAACCACCAAGGACCAGGGAAAAGACCAACTTCTTTGTTGATCAAAAGTCTTGCAGTCACTCTGTTCATCATGCTGTAAAAGGCACCCAAAAGCAGTTTTCCCATCTGAATTTTATCCCCAGCTGCTAGTTTTTCTGCCAGAGCCTTGTTGTTAAAGGATGGTCCAAGAGCTATTCCAAAAAAGAAGAATCTTTCAAGCCACATGTTTAGGAAGGCAATGTGCTCCTTTTCATCCACAGAAGCAGTGGTCTTGGAGAAATACTCAATATAAACTGGCGAGGTTTTCAAGTCAGAGATTTTGCCCAGAGATTTATGGCCTTTGCCCAAAAAATCATGAGGATTAGCCGAACCAGTGACATTCAATCCAGTCAACATGAAAATATCAGCCAAAGTAATCATCATCGGCCCATGGGCAAATATGAAAGCGTTGGCTGAATTGGACAAAAAGTATAAGGTAACACACTGATGGATTTCTGCATCAACCCAAGATTTGCCCTTTTCTCTCTCACCCTTAAGAACCAATCCTGCCAACCATTTGGGATGTGAGGCTAGTTCCTGAAGACATTATTCCATGAATCGGTGCTAACAACAGAGGCTTTAAATGGTATTTATTGGGTTTCCTCAGTAATAAAGTCAATCGGATCTCCATCACCCATAGGACCTAGTTAATAAGAGTGATGGGAGCTAGGTATGAGTAAGTCATTACGGGATTCCTGTGGGAGACAAAATTGAGATAGCTGAAGCAGAAGTACAGAGGATTAAAGAGGGGAATCTAACATTACCAATGGAACAAGGTCTGGAGTTGCCATCCGAAACTCAGGAAATGAAGCCACCATTGAAGAAGAGTCGTCTCCTGATTAGGGCTGAAGCTTGGCACTGCCGGGTATTTGAGGCAGAGATCTTGGAGGCAACTAGGAATTAAAACCAAGAATTTTGGAATAAAACCAGTTTTATCCCAAAAATGGGGGCATGTGTTTGCACCAAAATTTGGACTGGCGACCACGAAGACAGAGCCTCTCATAGAAGATGCTAGCGAAATCGGCAGAATAATGATAACAGCTGAAAGTTGGGGAATCGGCTAAATTAAGGCGAATCGGCTAAGCTGGAATCAGCTATCTGGAGATGCACGCAAGCCACATCGACTCCAAACTAGGAAGACAGAAGATGACGCATCAATAGCACAGGACTCTACAAGACGGAATAGTAGGGCCCAAGTTATCTAGATTAGGTAGTTGTCGAGTCTTTTTTCCTTATTTGCAAGTCGTATTAGGTTAGGACTCGATTAAAGACCAGGGTATAAATATGTACGCCCTGACACCTTGTAGAAATATCTCGACAATCAATACAATCTTTCAGCTCCAGCCACCAACCTGTAGTTTTCCTAGGATCTCGGCGAGTTTCTTCAACAAGCTAGCCTACATCGGGCATCCGACTCTGGTTTGCTGCAAGTTACCGTCATGGCTTTTACTCTTGTTAGATAGGGCCAGCTCTACCTATATCAACCATTAGTATGGCCAAAGGGCTTGTGTTTATGCTTGATTTGGCTGGCTCGACCTCTTATCTATGCATCAGCACTTGCTGACAGTTTATGTTATCATTTGATAGGGCCAGTTCAAACTTCTATTGTATACATTAGCATAGGCTAGTTATCGGCTCTGTTAGGTTTGGTAGCCTAGTAGATTCATTAAGTTACCCATAGCCAGTTATCGGCTCTGCTAGATTTGGCGAATCTAGTGGATTCATTAAGTTATCGATGTTGTTAGGTTTTAATGGTTTATTTGTTGCAACAACATCTTTTGCCTGATCAAGATTGGTAGATTTGGCTTAGATCTTCTTAGATTTAGATTGTCATTAATATTTTCATGTTAGATCCTACTGCTTTGACAATCAATCTCGTGCTTGCATTAGCTAGGTTTTATCAATCTTGTTCGTGACATGTACGTGTTCCAGGGTGTAAGTGGTCTTAAGATAGATTTCTTGTTCATCCTGTCTGGTTAATAGTGGTTGCAACGCTGTCGATCTCACTGGAGATTAGATTGGGTTAATGAGGGTTTGTTTTAAGATTCGTTTATGCACCTAGTTCATTCTTATGTCGGTATCGGCAAATTTAGCCGATTCACCATGAGCTTTATCCATAACATTGTATACATGCGTCTATTTAGATTAGCTGTTTCTGTTAAGCTTTCTTGGTAGATCTGCTAGTCGTAATCTAGATTCCTGTGTACATGTAGGATCTTTTATATTTATCATATTTAATAGACTGAATCGGCTAATGGTTTGTTCTGTTATGTGTACTTGAATAGCCTATTCAGCTAGTTCTTTACTGTTTTAGCACGTATCATGAATGTTTGTGCTTTTCTCCTATCTTAGCTATCAATACCATGCCATGAACGATTGCTTTATTTATACTTGCTTATTTATCAATTTTATCTGTTGATGCATGTTGGTTGTTGACTCTCTAGTCAATGCCCCGATCAAATCGGCTATTTAGCCATAGATGAGGAACTGTCTGGAATCACACCAGCAGGTTCCATAATTTGACTATTTTCCACTTTGTTAATTTTTAGATCAAATTGACTGGCATGCCTTGGACACGTTCGATCGGATCATCTGTTGATGAAGGCCGTGGGGATCAGGGAGACGTTCACGCTCCAGTCTGTCTGGCTTGCGAGAGTCCCCGTTGGCTTGAGGATGTCACGCTTTTGCGCCAACAAGAGAAGCCCACCCTCGAAGCATACCTGGGCCTGATCGTAACTAGAGAAGAGGTCCAGGCCCAGAGTGGAACCGACCACCCGAAGGCGGTGGCCAGATGGCCCCACCAGGGGCCGGTCGGTCCTGGGGGCGGCCGCACCCCCAGTGGGCCCTCCCGGCCCCATCCTTCGAAGGTGGTGCTCTAGACGGTTCCCTCAAGGCGGTTTCACCTCCTTCCAAATTTGCTGAGGCCGAACCATCCTAGTTTTGCTCTAAAAGAGAGGAACTCCTTCATTTCCAACACACACATCATTTTGGAGTCATTTACCTCACACCTCTCACTTGTATCTTTAGAATAATTCTAGTAGTTTGTGAGCAAGGCAAAAGCTATCAAGGAGAGCTTGTCTCCTTGGAACAAAGGATCTTCTTGGTATGAATATAATTCAGTCTTCTTCCATGAGTAAGTTCTTATCATACTTATATGATCATGCATATGAACTAGAGTATAGTTATGATCATGTTATGAGCATAATAAATGAGCTAGCATATGTTCTTGACTTGTTCATCATCATTCATCGACTTAGTATGAATAGAAGAAGAACTAGGGATGATGTGACGGTTCGTCATGCCTTCTTGGTTGCTCCTATCCTAGCCTGTCAATCCGAAGGGTTGGGGTCCGTGGGTCCATGTACGTGAACATGGTGTTCAGGTATGCAGAGATCGGCGAATATGTCGGTATCCCACGGGCAGAGGGGTAGGTGGTAGGTGGTGACAGCCCTGTCCATCCCTAGCATTCCCCCACATTCGGATATTGAGTAGGAGTTTGTAAAGTCTCTATCGGCTGGCAGACCAGCTGTGGGGATCTCCATATCTTCCTAGACATAGTCCTAATGCTAGACATACTAGTTAGATGTTTTGCTAATAGTTCTTTGCATAGTTATATATGACCTATGCCTGCTCTATTTAGTGATATTCTTTTATTCTTTATTTCTCTTTTATCCTTGAGGTTGACTATTGGCAGTCCTTAGCAACTAAATACCAACATCATTTTAATACTAAAATAAATAGAAGGTAGGGCTTTTATCTAATCATTCCACGAGTTTTGTTGTTTATGTGACATGTAGGTCTGACACGTGGAAATGCACAAAAATCACAAGAAAGCGCACTTCAAGGAAATATATTTAGAAAAGGCGCAAACCAAGAAAAATGAGAAAGTCCACCTCAACACAGAACTGGACCCATCCGTAACCACGGGGGAGTTCCAGGCCCAGGGAGCAACCGACCACCCGAAGGCGGTGGCCAGCGGGCCCAGCCAGGGGACCGGCTGTCCCTGGGACCGGCCATCCCTTGCTGGGGCCTCCCAGGCCTAGCCTGCTTAGGCGATGCTTGGGTCGGTTCCCTCAAGGCGATTTCACCTCCTTCCAATTGAGGAGACGCCCGAAGTATCCTACTTGAGCTATAAAAGAAGGGCTCCTTCATCATTCAACACACACATCAATATTTGGAGCACTACACCTCACATTTCATACTTGTTCTCTTTAGTTTAGTGCTAGTATTTGAGAAAGGCAAAGCTATCGTGGAGAGCTTGTCTCCTTGGAGAAATCAAGAACATCTTGGTATGAATACAAATAAGTTCTCCTCTATGAGCAAGTTCTCATCTTATTTATATAGCTATGCATATGAATTGGAGTATAGTCTTGTTCATATTATGTTCATGACATATAAACTAATCTATAGTCTATGTGTTATGTTCTTGATATGTTCATCAAAGTTCATCATCGTTCATCAAATCAGTATGAATAGAGGAAGAACTAAGGATGGGATAATGGTTCGTTGTGCCGTTATGGTTTGCTCCTAGCCGAGCCTGTCAATCCGAAGGGTTGGGGTCCCGGGAGGTTAGGAGTTGTTTCCAATTACACGAGCATGGTGCTCGAGTATGCGGAGATCAGTGGATATGTTGGTACCCCACGGGCAGAGGGGTAGGTGCGCAGGTGGTGACAGCCCTGTCCATCCCTAGCATTCCCCTATATTCGGCTATTGAGTAGGAGTATGTAAAGTCTCTATCGGCTGGCAGACCAGCTGTGGGGATCTCCCTATCATCCCAGACTTAGTCTTGACTCTAATCATATTAGTTAGATGTTATTTGATATTCTTTGCATAGTTGTATATGACCAATGTCTACTCATATAGTTATTCTTTTATTCTTTATTTATCTTTATCCTTGAGGTTGCTCCAATGTGTGTGTCCACTATCTTATGAACCTGATTTAAACCCTGTTTATGCTATGTCTTCACATGCATTCAATAAGTGATCATATTTGTACCAAAGCTAGAGGCATTCACGCCCTCCTACAGGAATTATAAATACTACACCCTTGAATTGTCATGGGTTGAAATGCTACAATGATAGTTCTATGCACTTATAAAGTAATTCTTATTTCATACTGAGCTATAAATTGGCGTACCTAAGTACCGTTACTTAAGGATTGTAATTCTTGTTGCACCCCACGGCGTCGTGCCACAGTTTTGGATATCGTAAGTAATGATGGTTAGGAAGGCCAATCCGGCACTTCTAACTATTATTACCAGACTGCACTACCTAGGATGACACCATTAAGGACCAAGGGTTACCTTTCTAAAGTAATGGTAGTTAGGAATGTCAAGTTATGTTTCTAGTGTTATTATTAAGGATGGACTTATTGTGTATCTTTAGTAGTGATGCTAAGAAAAGTCAACAAGCATTTCTAGCACCGTTGCCAGGGAGGGCAAAAGAAAAATGCAAACATCTAGCATTGGCATAAACATTGATTACAAAATAAGCATAGGTAGACATAGTTTAAATAGGCTAACTTTGCTGTTTTCTTCCTCTTTTTATTGGAATGAAAACAGAATAGTGTATGAGCGGTTTTAACCTGCCAAAAAACTTCGTCAACAATCCAGAAGCACTCCTAAGGAAGAGAAGGTCTCGTACTGTTTCTTCTTCTGCTATTCCGCCAGTGGATGAACCGGTCACTTCCGCACCATCCGCTACTATCACCATGTCCAAGTCACTCCACGAGTACTCCACCCCCGCTATTGCCAACGTGCCTGTTGGGCCCACTGTCAATGTCGAGAATGGGAAGTTTGAGCTCTGCACTGGCCTACTCATGATGATGCAGGCAAACCAGTTCTGTGGTTTGCCAAGTGAGGACGCAAACGCGCATCTGCAAAACTTCCTTTAACTTTGCAAAACAATCATCATCAAGGATGTCGCACCAGATAGCATCAAGCTTTGCTTGTTTCCCTTCTCCCTCTCAGCGAAGGCGAAGCAATGGTTCTACCAGAGCAAGGAAGCAGTCAACATGTGGGACAAATGTTTCATGGCATTCCTCACAAAGTTCTTTCCCATGAGCAAAACAAATGCTCTATGGGGGAAGATATCAAACTTCCAGCAGACTTCACTTGAGTCCATTCCTGAGGCTTGGGAAAGGCTCCAGGAGTACATCCGGGCCTGTCCCCACCACGAGATGGAAGATTGGCTCATGCTTCAGAACTTCTATGAGGGCCTCACGGCCATGTCCAAGGGGCACGTAGATGCCGCTGCTGGAGGAGCATTTCTCTCCCTCACCATTGATAGTGCCACGACACTGATTGAGAAAATGGGCCAACCGAAGTTGGGGAGAAGGACGCAAAACATAAAAAGACATGCACACCATGAAGGAGATGGATCTGCTTGCCACAAAAATAGATTTATTAATGAAGAAGCTTGAGGGATGTGCCATTGATCCCACCACAAGCACCGTCCAAGCCATAGACTCACACATGACGTGTGAGGACTGTGGAGATGTTGGCCATTCGGGGAACAATTGTCCCGAAACCCAGGAAGAAGCATCATTCATTGACAACGGGTTTCACCAACATCAGCAACCAGGTAATGGGTGAAACAACCAAAACTGCCCCCAAGGTAATTCTTCCAATTTTAATTCGAATTTCAATTCCTCCCAACCTTCTTTGAAAGATCTTGTCTTAGGACAGGCCAAGATAAATGAAAACCTTACGAAAAAACTTTCTTTTAATGATAAAATGTTTGAAAACATAAATGCTAAGCTTGATAACCTATCCTTATCTATTAAAGATCAAGTAAGTTTCAATAAAAGAATAGAAACTCAGATCACTCAGCTTGCCTCTGCTACTAAATCTGCTATTAATCCTGATAGCTCTGTTGAGAATGTTAATTCGGTGACCACGAGAGGGGGTAAGACCACTCATAATCCACCACATCCTAACCATAAGACAGGAAGAACCTCAAAGCAGCAGGAGGAAGCACCGGTTGAGTCTGTAGAACCACAAGAAGAATCTGCAGAAGATGAGCCGACATCGGAAAATTATGTGGACACCACGATGTTGCCCTTCCCCACAAGGTTAAGAAGGAAGAAGAAGGCCAGAGATGAACAGTTCCTCCGATTCCTGGAAAAGGTCGAGAAGACACATGTCAGCATCCCGCTGATGGATGTCTTGCACATACCGTCCTACGCCAAGTTCATTAAGGACATCATTAACAACAAGCGACCATTATCGTCCACAAAACTTGTCAAGCTGATAGAAGAGTGTAGCGCCGCTATACTCAATCATCTGCCTGAGTAGAAGCAAGACCCTGGGTGCCCCACAATCACATGCTCCATTGGCACCCAGCAATTCATCCATGCCTTGTGCGATCTTGGGGCAAGCGTAAGCATCATGCCAAAATCAGTCTTTGATAGATTGAATTTCACCAACTTGGAGCCCACCAACATGACACTCCAGCTGGCTGACCCTTCAATTTGGTACCCAGCAGGGATTGCACAAGATATCCCTGTCAAGATCCGAGGGTATTGTCCTAGTGGATTTCGTGGTGCTCAACATGGAGCTTACCAAAGAAACACCACTTATCCTAGGAAGGCCATTCTTGAGCACGGCAGGAGCACAGATTGATGTTGGAGCTGGAGAAATCCGCTTCAATATCAATGGGCAAGAAGAAAAGTTTGAATTCAGGCCTTGCCGTCAGGAAGAATGCAACATGATACGCATCCACTATGAGCCGAATCCCCAAGGAATCAAGGAGGTTGAAATTCAACCCTAGTTTTTGAAAAATATATCAAAAGAATCAAAGAAAAAACCTGAGCCAGTTCTCAAAAGAAGTATAAATAGGGAGCAGAAAAATAAAATGGCTCCTAAAAAGAAAATACAAGAAAAGAGGGGAAAAATCCCCAAGCCTTCACAAAAGAAGACGGTGTGGAAGCCCAAGGAAAAGGTTGAACATACCACCACACCACCCAACGCTACCCAGAAAGTATGGAGGCCCAAGCAGATACAGTCGTCTACTTCTCCCAGGACGGATGTGCCATCATTGAGCAAACAATGAAGGGAGAAAAAGTCCTGCTCAACAGACTTAAAAAGGTGAGCCCTTGCCAAAGGTAAATTGGTAGTTATCCTTAATAAATTCTTACAGTTTCTTTACTTTTAAAATAAAAGCCTAAATAATTTCTTTATCCATAATAAATCTAGTTATAAAAATATAATATATATATTTATATATATTTACATGTATTTATAAATTTATGCTTACTTGGTGCTAGTGATGCATATATGATATGTCCAAAATGTCCCTATGATCTTCCTTTTCATGCACATAAATCTTTGTGATCATAGGAATATTTTCCTCATAAATGCATGATAGTGTGATCTTGAAACATATTTTCATGAATATCATTCATATCCTACACTCTATCACACACACTATCACTCTAATTCGCCGCGCATCAAACTTGATCGCAATCGGGATAGGGATCCACGCAGTCAGAGGAGCACCTGGCCGAAAGCCGAAAGCTAGTAGGTGGACCCGGGGGACCAACCGCCCCCTGGCCACGCCAAATCAAGTCAATCTTTTTCGTGCCTGCCTCTGATCCCTCCAGCATTGCGTCCATGGTTACGATTAGATTGTTTCCCAGTCCGAGACCATGGTAGCACCTATAAAACCCCCCATAGGCCTCTCCTCTCCTCACACCAACCTTTTCTCTTCTCTCTCTTGCAAAGCTTGCTAAGCTCTTCCTTCTCCAAGTGCTAACCATGTCTAGCTACGCCCTCTCATTGATCAATGCTCCAAAGGCTTCAACAAACCTAGACATAGCACCTTACCAAGAGAGTTCCTTAGTGAGGGAAGAAGCTTGTGTTGTGAAGGAGAAGCCTTTAGCAATCTTGCCGGCACGCTCTCATGTGCCTAAAGGTGGCCCCAAGAAGAAAACCGCTACTGCCCGTCCTACCACCAGTGCTCTTGGTCTCAAGAGGAAGGCCCCTAGTGGTAATGGGCCTAGCAAACATGCTAGTGACAAGTTAGCTAGCAAGACCACAACTTTGGCCAAGGAGGCAGAATCCTCTGGCACCCTTCCTAGGATTAGGAGGCACTTATCGGAGCTAACCATCAAATGTCATGCAGGTTAGTACGAAAGTAGTGACGAAGAGGATGATCCTAGTATCCTCGCTGACCTCAAAGCCGAGCAGGCTAGCTTGCATGCTGTACTAAGGGTTTTAGAAGATGACCTAGAAGCGAAGAACACAGAAATTAGGGATCTTAGTGACGATGTCAATAAGTTCCGCTTCAAGTTTAACCTTAGTCTTAGGAAGGTCGCTGAAGCCCTAGGTGTTGGACATCTCCTTGAAGATCTTTAGAATGCACCTGCTGCATGATTTGTTTAGGCACTCTTACTTTCATGATCTTTTATTTTCCAATCATTTCTCTTACAATGTAATGTGCTTACTCAAAGATATCAATGAATAAAGTTTTATCTTTATGTTGTGCACTTGTTTTCTCCACATATATATATTCATGACTAACCAAGACAGGGAAGAAAACAAGTGTGGGGGAGGATTCTCCAATTTGACTGCACAACAAAGTCAAATCCCGGTTTGAGCAACTTTCCCCCTCTCACACCAAAGAGTTTTTAAGATAAAATTTTAAAATGATGTTTCCTTCATACTCCATCAAACATGTCTTCCTACATTCAAAATGTTTGCATGCTTTTTATTCCCTACTACTATCCCTATAGATTTATGAACACTATTTGGGGACCCCATTTTATCTAAGTAATTGATGGATGAGATATAGTAGGATGACATGATGCTTGCTTGTTCTTGCAAAGTACTTGGGATTTATTTTTACGAAAAAATTTCAATAGCATGTTCCTTGAATGATTAGCAAATTCCTACCAAGGCCAAATATGATTCTATATGATGAAACCTTCCACATATGTTGCTTACTTTGTGTTGAGTTTGGTCAAATTTTGTGACCACTATTGAGAGATGTTTCATGCTCCCAAGATCAAAACTCACATGCACCCACCAAATAAAGCCAATTCTCACTCTGAGAGTTGAACAAAACATGCACTTCATCCACCCACCAAAAATATGCCAACTCTTATACTGAGTTGCGCAGCTTTCTCCACTAAATAAAAAAATGCTGGTTCTCATCTTAAGGATCATGCATTCCTTCTGCAAAGTTTCACTCCATCCATCTACCATCATGATATCTCCTTATTTAAAGTTTTTCATATGCCAAAAAAGAGAAGAAGAAGAAAAGAAAGACTATGCCAAGGGGCATAAGAAAATCAACGGGAAAGAAAATTCAAATACCCATTCAAAAAATATATATATGAAGTTTCTATGGCCCATATCCCTGTAAGTTTTGTTCAAAGGACAATCATGATGCATGAAGTAACAAAAAGATTTAGAATTAGGTTTCCACCTTCATATTCTTCCACACACATGCACATTCTGATCTAGGAGTATGGCGCACTCCCTCCGGTATGGTCTGGGGTTTGACTTGACAACATATGCAGGGTACGTATGCCTCATCATTCTCATCCCTACCCAAAACTCCAGATAAGCCTTTTTAGAGGTAGGATGATCAAGTGAAGGCATCATTTTTTTATGCCTTGGTGAGGAACAACTTACAAATATGAGCGACTTGAGAGAATCGTTCAAGGAACATAAGCTATCTTTTCATTTTCAAAATCTTGCAAAAACCCAAATTTCTGCGCAGGGACAAAGTAAGAGGATTTGAATCCAGGCTGTACCATTTTTCAATTACCCAAGGTGACTTGGTAGACACTTTGAAGTTCATAAATCCAGGTGAAGCTTGGAATAATCTGTATCCAAATTCTTTTTGACAAGGAAGATGAACCCATTTGGTCCTTAGCACTTTACTCGAGGACGAGCAAAGGACCAAGTGTGGGGGAGTTGTTAGCGGTCCTTAGCAACTAAATACCAACATCATTTTAATACTAAAATAAATAGAAGGTAGGGCTTTTATCTAATCATTCCATGAGTTTTGTTGTTTATGTGACATGCAGGTCTGACACGTGGAAATGCACAAAAATCACAAGAAAGCGCACTTCAAGGAAACATATTTAGAAAAGGCGTAAACCAAGAAAAATGAGATAGCCCACCTCAACATAGAACTGGACCCATCTGTAACCATGGGGGAGGTCCAGGCCCAAGGAGCAACCGACCACCCAAAGACGGTGGCCAGCGGGCCTAGCCAGGGGACTGGCCATCCCCGGGACCGGCCACCCCCTGGTGGGTCCTCCCAGGCCCAGCCTTCTCAGGCGGTGCTTGGGTCAATTCCCTCAAGGCGGTTTCACCTCCTTCCAATTGAGGAGACGCCCGAACCATCCTACTTGAGCTATAAAAGAAGGGCTCCTTCACCATTCAACACACACACCAATATTTGAAGCACTACACATCACATTTAATACTTGTTCTCTTTAGTTTAGTGCTAGTATTTGAGCAAGGCAAAGCTATCAAGGAGAGCTTGTCTCCTTAGAGGAATCAAGAACATCTTGGTATGAATACAAATCAGTTTTCCTCTATGAGCAAGTTCTCATCTTATTTATATAGCTATGCATATGAATTAGAGCATAGTCTTGTTCATATTATGTTCATGCAATATAAACTAGTCTATTGTATATGTGTTATGTTCTTGATATGTTCATCAAAGTTCTTCATCGTTTATCAAATTAGTATGAATAGAGGATGAACTAAGGATGGGATAATGGTTCATTGTGTCATCATGGTTGCTCCTAGCCGAGCCTATCAATCTAAAGGGTTGAGATCCTGGGAGGTTAGGATTTGTTTCCAATTACACGAGCATGGTGCTTGGGTATGCGGAGATCAGCAGATATGTCGGTACCCCATGGGCAGAGGGGTAGGTGGGTAGGTGGTGACAACCCTGTCCATCCCTAGCATTCCCCCATATTCTGTTATTAAGTAGGAGTTCGTAAAGTCTCTATCGGCTGGCAAACCAGCTGAGGGGATCTTCCTATCATCCCAGACTTAGTCTTGACTCTAATCATATTAGTTATATGTTATTTGCTATTCTTTGCATAGTTGTATATGACCAATGCCTACTCTTGTAGTTATTCTTTTATTCTTTATTTATCTTTATCCTTGAGGTTGCTCCAATGTGTGTGTCCACTATCTTATGAACCTGATTTAACCCCTGTTTATGCTATGTCTACCCATGCATTCAATAAGTGATCATGTTTGTACCAAAGCTAGATGCATCCATGCCCTCCTACGGGAAATTATAAATACGACACCCTTGAATACTCACGGGTCAAAATGCTATAATGATAGTTCCGTGTACTTGTAGAGTAATTTATTTCATACTGAGCTATCGATTGGCGTACCGAAGTACCGTTACTTAAGGATTGTAATTCTTGTTGCACCCCACGGCGTCATGCCACAGTTTTGCATATCGTAAGTAATGATGGTTAGGAAGGCTAATCCGGAACTTCTAACTGTTATTACCAGACTGCACTACCTAGGCCTGCGCCATTAAGGGCCAAGGGTTACCTTTCTGAAGTAATGGTAGTTAGGAATGTCAAGTTACGTTTCTAGTGTTATTATTAAGGACGGACTTATTGTCTATCTTTAGTAGTGATGCTAAGCAATGCTAACATTGACCCCGATGTGTGTCTACCATCTTGAATATCATGTCTTATTCCTGTTTACTCTATGCCTACCATTGCACTTAATAAGTGATCATGTTTACACCACGCTTGATGTATATTGCCCTCCTACGGGAAATTATAAATACGACACCCTTGAATACTCACGGGTTGAAATGCTACAATGATAGTTCTGTGCTCTTGCAGAGTAATTCTTATTTCATATTGAGCTATCGAATGGTGTACCTAAGTACCGTTACTTAAGGATTGTAATTCTTGTTGCACCCCATAGCGATGTGCCACAGTTTTGCATATCGTAAGTAATGATGGTTAGGAAGGCCAATCTGGCACTTCTAACTGTTGTTACCAGACTGCATTACCTGGGCCAATGCCATTAAGGGATAAGGGTTACCTTTCTGAAGTAATGGTGGTTAGGAATGTCAACACATGTTTCTAGTATTATTATTAAGGATAGACTTATTGTCTATCTTTAGTAGTGATGCTAAGAAATGCCAACACCTGTACTTGTTGAGTTCAACATGGACTCGCCCTTGCTATAGTTTGTAGTAAGGCTTCTCAAAAGAAGGATAAAGGAGTTGAGTATTAGAAGTGTTTGGCGTATAGAGCCCCCAGTCAATAGTTCCTAAGAAGAATGAAGACTGAAGAGAAGTCTTAGCCAATGTTCTGTGTTACTCTGATTGTGTAAGTATCAAATATATATGTTTTTGCTATATAATACATTGTTTTTCTGATATTACCATTTTCTGTTGTATGTGTGGACTTCCTAGGCACACATATGACGACACTCAGTTTTCTTTGGAAACCAGGGTGTGACACGAAGGATGACCCCACATGAAAGGAGTGTTGGGAATATTCCCTAGAGCTAATCATGTAGATGATGATATTCCGATTGTATCCATGATTAATAAAGTGTTCATTGAATATCCATTATAGACAACTTGTATTGATTGACAATTATGTGAATTGTTTGTGGAATTCAAGTACTTGAATGGTTATTCTAAAGTTGTCCCTGGTCGGCATTCTTGTGAGAACACACTTGAATATTAGACCAGCAAATATATTAGTTGATGGCTATGTTTCACAAATCATGGACATGGAGATGTCAAACTAATAATGTGGGCACATGTGAGACATGTAGGCTGGACTGACCCGACATGAGAAAGTCTCTATTCACGTCATGTACGTTATGTCCTTAGACCTAAGATTGTGGTATGTACTCAAGATGTGAAACGGCCAACTTAGGGACTATCGAACACTGCTCCGTAACTGGGTAGTTATAAAGGTGGTCTTCGGGTGGTTGGGAAGCATGCTTTGAGACATAGACAATCAAGATGGAATTTGCCCCTCTCTACGTGAGAGAGATATCACTGGATCACTCAAGTAATTAGATCAACAAATGCATGGCCGTGCTTGGGTTAAGTGTTAACCCATAAGTTGAATCATATATCGAGTGGCAAAGGGAATAACTTTTATATGGTCGTAGTGGTTCATCTGATATGATCTTTGTGTGCACATAGGAGTTGTCACGCCTTGCTAGAGGCCGCTGTCAACTATTGGGCGAGTAGGAGTACCCGGTCAATGTCAATGTGTGTATGAACCCATAGGGTCACACGCTTAAGGGGCTGGAAGCCTAATTCGGGCTGGACCCAAATTAGACAAGGCTTAGGGTTTCTAATGGGCCTCCAACTCATGAGCTCATTGGGGACACCTATATAAGCAAGGGGTAGGGGCACGATCAGTGTTACACAGGCCTTTAGCAGCCACCGTCGCCCTCCCCACGCTCGCGCCTTCTGCTCCTCGAGGACCTAGCAGTCCGAAGGCGCATCGCTTCTTCCCTGCATGTGTGGGATTCCTCGGAGGTGCTGCATCTGGAGCACTGGGACGAACCGCATGAGGAGACTGAGGTGACAAACGACCATGCAACTGCACTGTCTGCTACGATGCGTATAACTACATCGAGTCATCTTCCGCTGGACCTGCGCGTCTAGTGGTAATCTCGTAACCTGTAACTAGCAGTAGATCCTGGTTTATGAGGTCGAAAAGTTTTTTTCTAGCTACTGTAGCACCCTCATAACCCTACAGTGATATCAGCTCTGTTACGGCCTCGTTATAGGTTCGGTTTTGTGCATATGGTGATATGCGTGGTTGTAGATGAGTCTCTAACCTTGGTTCGTCATCTTGCCGTGTTGGTCTTGAAATGATCTACTTGTACCGGTCGGAATTCCACCATCTGACCTAAGTGAGTCATGTAAATCCAGTCATGGCGAGTTAGAGATCAATTAGATTGATCGAATTGAACCCTAGGTCAAGTGCCAAGCGCATATGATGCGCACCGGTTTGCCGAGAAAACTGTTGTTCGGTAGAACAGCCGTAACTTTTGAACCGTACCTCGGATTGAGACAAACTCTAAACGAAAATCATAGAGAACAAAATTTTACATTTGGTTCTCTACCGCTTCACCTCATTCGGCAAAATTAGAATTGTGAAATAAGGCTTGGAAAATAGAGTTTTCTGCGTTGCAAGATTAGACGTCGAATTCGAATAACTCTGTTTTGCAGGTATTGATGACTGGTATAGGCCTTATGTGTATGTGATGCACGTATGTATTTAATTCATGGCTTGCATGTTATGAGGACAATATGGGCAGGAGCCACATACATATTGTCAAAATTAATGTAATGGCCTGTGTGCCAATCTGTGATGATCTATCCACGACTATGTAATTTTATTTTACTTGCGCTAGTAGTAGCTACTCTCGGTGGAATCATCACTAAAGGATGGCATACTCAAATCATGGAGATGGAGATCATCGTGATGCACAGATTGATGGAGATGGAGATCCCCAAAGGAATAATGAACTATACCAAGTCATGTCTGTGTTATGCCGTTCTTACTATGTTCTACTTTCACATCCTATTATGTTTTTGTCTACATGAGTGCGGTAGTGAAGTAGAACGATCCCTCAGCAATGTTTAAGTTAAATGCTTCCCCAAACCTTGCACTATCATAAGTCTTATACAATCGATGGTGGGTCTATGAAATTAGGGTGCCACTGGTTTTCCTCGACTAGGCAGGTTCATATCAGATACTTACTGCAAGAAGGTTTGGTTACTTAAACAAGGTCATCCTAACGGTTAGGGACCTTGGAGCATGGGTAGGTTGAGCGTAGCATAGAGATGCTGCCCAACAACGAGAGTCATATGTGATATGATTAGCAAAGTGTTGCTTACTGATCTACCATGTCTTCTAGCGGTGATACTAAAGCTCACTTGTTGACTTGTTAGTTGTGGGTCTTGAATCACTAAGTATCAATTGATGGATATTGATTTTAGTGGGAGTAGATTTTATTTTGATATAATTTACTCTTTCATGGATACATTGTCTTAGTATTTTGCATTACTTTTGTTGTAGATGGCTGCTCACAATCAACCATTTTCTTTGCGTACAATTCTTGAGAAAGATAAGTTGAATGGAACAAATTACACGGATTGGATCCGCAACCTAAGAATTGTTCTCAGGGCTAAGAAAAAGGAAGATATTCTAGACACCCCATTACCAGATGAGCCTTAGGAGAGTGCTCCTGCTGTTGAGAAAAACGCTTACAAGAAAGCATGTGATGCGGATCTTGAAGTGAGTTGCCTCATGCTTGCTTGTATGCAACCTGATCTGCAGATGCAGTTCGACAACAATCATTCAGTGAACGATATGATTGTGGCGCTTGAAGATATATTCCAAACTCAAGCGCAGATTGAAAGGTTCAATGTCTCTAAGGTGCTTGCAGAAACCAAGCTAGCAGAGGGCGCAGCTGTTGGTCCACATGTAATCAAGATGGTTGGTTACACTCAGAGGTTGGAGAAGCTAGGCTTCCCAATTGGCCAAGAGTTGGCAACTGATTTCATTCTTTCATCTCTTCCGCCCAGTTATGGAAACTTCATCTTGAACTACCGTATGCATGGGGTGGAGAAGGGCTTGAAATGAACTATGTGGCATGCTGAAAATAGCAGAGGCTGACATCAAGAAAGCAGGAGGTGGCCAAGTGTTGGCAGTTTAAAACAGGCCTAACTTTAAGAGAAGGAAGGGCAATTGGAAGAAGAAGGGCAAGGCTAAAGATGAGATCTCTAAGCCAAACCAATCATCTTCCAAGGATGAACCACCTGCAAAAAATGATGAATGCTTTCATTATAAGGGGAAAGGTCACTGGAAGAGGAACTGCAAGGTGTACTTGGCGTCCTTGAAGAAGGATGGAGGTAGTAAAGGTACTTCCGCTCATACACTTGTTGTTCATATTACAGACATTTTCCTCGCTAACTCTTATATCAATTCTTGGGTATTTGATACCAGATTAGTTGCTCATATTTGCAATACAATGCAGGGAATGATAAGAAGTAGAAGCGTGGAGAAAGGAGAAGTTGATTTCCAAAACATGGGCAATAATGCAAGAGTTACAGCATTGAACGTAGGGACAATGCAACTTCCTTGCCATCAGGATTTATTTTGGAATTGAATAATTGTTATTTTGTTCGTAGTTTAAGTCAAAACATTGTGTCACGTTCATGTTTGATGAAGGATGGTTATTCATTTGCGAGTAAAGACAATGGTTGTGTGATCTCAAAGAATGATGTGTTTGTGGCTTTTGCATCCATTGTGAATGGGTTATTTATTTTAAATCTTGATGATGCACCTGTCTATAATGTTAGTGCTAAACGGCCTTGGCTTAATGAGTTAAGTCCTACCTATATGTGGCATTGTCGCTTGGATCATATAAGTGAGAATCGCATGAAGAGGCTCCATGATGATGGTCTTCTAACTTCGTTTGATTTTGAATCATACAAAACATGTGAGGCTTGCATGCTAGGCAAGATGACCAACGCGCCATTCAAAGGATTTCCTGAGAGGGCGTCTGACTTGTTGGAACTTGTACATACTGATGTATGTGGACCAATGAGCACGACAGCTAGAAGCGGGTTTCTAATGGGCCTCCAACTCGTGAGCTCATTAGGGATGCCTATATAAGCAAGGGGTAGGGGCGCGGTCATGGTTACACACGCCTTTAGTAGCCGTCGTCGCCCACCCCACGGTCGCGCCTTCTGCTCCTCGTGGACCTAGCAGTCCAGAGGCACATCGCTTCTTTCCTGCACGTGTGGGATTCCTCGGAGGTGCTGCATCTGGAGCACTGGGATGAACCGTGCGAGGGGACTGAGGTGACGGACGACCATGCAACTGCACTGCCTGCTGTGACGTGTACGACTACATCGAGTCATCTTTCGCTGCACCTGTGCATCTAGTGGTAATCCCGTAACCTATAACTAGAAGTAGATCCTGGTTTATGAGGTCAAAAAGTTTTATTTTCTGGCTACTGTAGCACCCTCATAACCCTACAAGGAGATAGGTCCCCCGTGGTGGGTCCATATCTAACTGACACGTCGGATGGAGAAGGGTCTCAGATGGGTCCCATATGTCAGTCGTCGTAGGGTGGTGGGCTGGGTCCCATGTGGCGGGTCCCATCGAACTGACACACTGATCCCACACATTGGATGGAAAACGGTCTCACACAGGTCCCATATGTCAGTCATCGAAGGGTGGTGGCCTGAAGGTTCCCCTAGCAGGCAGGTCCCACAGGTCGGCCAGCGAAAGTGTTGTAGAACGACACCCATTTGGAACGGATGAGTAACGATGGGTCCCATAACGTCGGACGGAGAATTGTCCGGCTGAGTAATGGGCGGGTCCCATGACTAATGGTGGATGTGGGGTACTAGTGATATGTGCTAACAACGGATGGAAGTATGAGTGTAGGCGGCTCTCCCGTAGGCAAACGGTGTCGGCTCCCGTAGCCAAATGGAGCGGCGTGGGTTTCAATGATGAAGCATGTTGGTCACAACTCGAGGATATCTGTGAAATCATCACAACCAGCGATGAACAGTGTCAAACGCCTCTGTGATGATTTCATCAGGTTTTCCATGATGATTCCCATGACCTTTTTAAATTAAGTCATGGAAATCTACTTTTTGGGAAATCATCACGTAGTTCCATGACCAAAGTGACAAAAACGTCATGGAAACTACTCTTCAGTGACCATAACAAAATCATCATAAGAATTTTCATCATGGTAGGTCATATCTCTACTAGTGCTAGAAACTAGTCGTCTAGTAGTCCATCAATCTATTCGTCCATTCTTTACCCCTTTCATCCTTCTCATCATGAACCAAAAACCCCTCTCTCATTATGGTGCTCCAAAGGGCACTAGTTTGGAGCTAGCTAAATCATCCAAAGCCATTTTAGCTGTTCACTATGACCTTCGCCCAACTTTCATAGCGATGGTTCAGGCAATCCAATTTTCTAGGAGTAAAGATGAGAGTCTGTATTCTCATTTACGTGAATTTGAGCAATTGTGTCCATTCCTTCACATTCAAGGCATGACACAAGATACCTTGAAATGGAAGCTATTCCTATTCTCTTTGAGGCGGGTAGCTAAACATTGGTATGCTCGTCACGTAGAGAGTGCATAAGGAGAGTGGGAAACTCTTCAAACCAAATTTTTCCTAGCTTTCTTTCCTATCTCTTGAGTTTTCCATCTTCGATCGGAGGTCCTAACCTTTAGGCAAAAGGAGAAGGAGTCTCTTGGTGCATCATGGGCCCATTTTACAGAGCTAATCCTTTCTAGCCCTAACCTTGCTATACCCGACCCAATCCTCTTACAACACTTTTACATGGGTCTTAGCAAAGACTGTGTCCAATTCCTTAATACAGCCTCTAGAGGTGCTTTTCTACATGTGTCTATGGGTGAAGCGTGAACTATCTTGGATAAAATCCTTGAAAACACCACTTACACCAGGATACATGATGAGTTTCCTAATGAAGCACCTGAAGAGCAAACAAAAGAAGAGGCATAGTATGTAGAAGTCAAATCCTTTGGCCCTCCTTTTGAACCCACCTTTAGAACATTCACTGAACCTATCCTTCAACCCAACCTAGACCTTGATGATTCCCCAAGTTTCCTTCCCTGTCAGTGTTACGATGAGTTATTTGAAGATTTTAGGAATGCGTCGATGTCGACGGGATACCATATGGGTTCCCTACGGAGAGGAGATAAGAAGACCTAGTCCAATTATGATTCCTTTCATGTAATCCTACTAGGATTAGTTTACAATCCTACTAGGAACTCTACTTTGTAACCGACTAGGATCCCTGCCTCTCCTAGGACTATGTAAAGGAGGGCAAGGCTCCCTAGATCAGCACTTCACCTCCGCAACCACAACATGACCTCACGGTCAAAGAAGGTGAAGTACACAGCACCACACATCCCTTGTACTCATTAATACAATGCAATAGGCTCACGCCGACTGGACGTAAAGGTCTTTACTTGATGAAAGTTGAGGGCCTAAACCAGTATAAAATCATCTGTCTCATCAAGCTTGTTGTTGTAACCGCCGAGTTCCATAGTCTGCCAAGCTCCTCCGAACAAAAACACCCTCTCGAGTACCTCGATGGTGGGCTATTGGTGATAAAACATCGACAGATGGCGCGCCAGGTAGGGGCTTTTGACGGATTGTACACCAAGAGTTCGGCAGACCACACCTTCAAGATGAGTTTTTCGATGGCAACTCATCGACCCTCGTCGATAAGTTGCTACAGCTCAGAAGACCTCAAGATCAAGATTCATCGCGGCGATCAACGTCCCTCGTTGACAAATTGCTGCGGCTCTCGTCAACCTTCAAGACCAACAATGCAATCTCGGTAGCAGCCTCGTACAATCCAATCTCATGCATGTTGCCATTGGGAACATGAAGATGAACAAGATCATCGTACCACTCAATCTCAAGAAGTGGCACAAAGAGCTCCACCACTTCCATGCACCAGGCATGCACGTGACCAACCTCTTCATCAACCTCGTTGACTCATCAAGACCTGGCCGGAACACCAGGACACCACTACATGGCAATCCTACTCTGACTCGAACAAGCAACGCGTAGAAGGAAATCAGATTACAAAAGGACCATCCCTTCACCAAGATGGACTTTGACTCCGGTTCACAATATACAAAGTTGAACTCAAGACGGACAACAGCAATATCTGAGTCAGGCCTACTCTCGTGGCATGACCAACAAGCCAACATACAAGAAGGAATCCATGCAGCTAACATCTCGATGGTTGAGAGACGTACGTATATTGCCATATAAACATACAAGCAAGCCAAGTTTAGGTTGGATATGGAAGCATGGCCGAGGAAAAGTATAGGCTTATAGAGGAAGAAGCAAGTGATGAGGCAAAGCCAAGAAGCAAGCAGGCGGTGAAGTAGGCGATGTCAACTCAACCAACAGTCTACAACTTGCAAGTCAATGCAACTGGCATCAAGAACACAACGTTCGAGTTTTAAACAACTCAGCCAACTGTCCGACTACATCAAGCAGGCTACCGACCTCGCTTCCATCAACTCGGATGCAGTACCCAACTACTCGTCCGAACACCTCAACCATGAACCAAGCTAAGTCATGACATATTTTTTCATATATTCCGAATATAATCTGTCTGCTTATGATGCCACATCATCTTCCCTTAAGCGGCTATTTTTTTCACTCGAGTAGTAAAAGCCTTAAACCATGAAGCTTTTCTGCTTACACGGCCGATCAACTCGATGAAGCTCTGAACCGAGCCATGCTCACATGGTCAACTCTCATGAAGCTCTGAACCATACACAGAGATTCAAGTGCTTAAATGTAATAGGCTACTACTCAAGAAATAAAAAGTCATCTTACAAGCAAACATGTTTCTCTAATTCTTCTCTTAATGGTCACAAAAGTCCTCAGGTAGAACATGCCTCGTGAAGCTTGTCTACATGAATGAATGGTCAACTCAAGAAGCTCTGAAACATATGCGGGATTCAAGTGCGTAAACGTAACAAGACACTACCTGAGGAATTTGCAATCTAGCGAGATCAAGATGCAAAAGAAGTTCATACGCATTTCATAATGTCAGGGCATGCCCCTATTTAATTATCCATATTTGGGACACAATCCTAACTTCATATCCAGAATGAGAATTACAACACATTTTTATGTTTAACATGCAGGGTCCTACACCTGGACCGTACCATCAGGTAAGGTGTGCTCCTGAGAGCTACCTTACTCAACCAACATGGCAAGTCATGACCAAAAAGAACCTAGATCGGTCAGAAAATAACCTGAAGAAGGTGCACCAAGGCTCAAGAGAAGATCAGAAAGAACCCGTATCGGTCAGAAGACAACCCGAAGAAAGTGCATCTGTTGATGCAAAATTATATCTGCAAACACACCGGGCTAATACCCGAA
>CM041630.1:34038126-34067412 GCA_023333625.1 Bothriochloa decipiens | reverse complement strand
GGAAGGTCAATCATGAAGATTATAGAAACTGTTCTAGGAAGTTTAGCTCTGGAGTTGGCCATAGGTAAGGATTATATATCTGTTTGGATCACACCATCCACACAGGTAGAATCCAAACCATTTAATAATGGAGTACATTCTGAGAGGAGTCCAACATTGACACTAGGCTTTTAATGTCAATTGACATAAAAGTCCTAGTGTGGGGGAAGGCCGCACGATTCTTATCTAACACATGGATTTGTGGTTCTCACCAAGGAAATAATGGTGGTTTACCTTCTCTCCTGTAATATATGTGGTATTTTTAGACTTAGGTAGCGTAGCATCATGCCTTCTCTCTTCCTCACCCTAAACTAATAAAAATATCTAGAGTTCATAGTGTCGGCGTTTCAACCCCGGGGGCCTAGCACCAACAAGTAAATTTGTATCGCGTGTTCCCTAATCTGGATGGTGATGCAAGAAGAACACATGAGGTTTATCCTAGTTCGGGCAATAGAAGGCCCTACGTCCAGTGGGGGGAGTTTGTATTATCTTACACCGAAGTCCTTGTACAGGGTTGAATACAAGCGAGCGAGTGAGTGAGCTAGGACTTGAGCATTTCGAGCTCTGGTAGCTCTCTCCTAACCTATCTAGACAAGGCCCTGGTGCCCCCTTTTATAGGTGAAGGAGGGGCATAGGGGTACATGGATCTTAGGGCGAACGTGGCTGCTGAAGTCGTGGAGGTGATGCCGATCATGTCGGTGTTGCTGTAGAGGCGTGCGCTGAGCACGGCGTGTCCTGTAGCGACGTGTTCGGAGATGACGCAGCCATCCTTCTCATGCACAAGGTGATGCAGCTGATGGTCAGTGATAGACAGATGTCCAAGCATGGTCGTGTGGATCCCTATAGCAGTCACATCGGGAGTTATTGGAGTGTTGACTGGTGATGACGAAGTCCCGCTCGAGGGGGTGATCAAGGGGGCCGAGGCTCGAGCGGATAAGAATGAGCCCGGGAAATACGGGAGATGTGTCAACAAATGCGTCTCGAGGGGGTGCCAAATGGGGCATAGTGCATGGCATGGAGTTATAGTGTGGTATGACCCACTAGATTCCCGGGTATGGGAGGTAAAAGTAAGATTTGACCGGTGTACTTGTAACTGTTACCGTCACTGTGGCCATGAGATTAGGAAGGAGTAGGTAGAATACATTAAATGCTCCTGGATTTGTGCAGGAGGTAGGTATTTGAGGGGCGCGCCACACTCGAGGGGTGCCCATTCGCTCGGGCAAATCTCCGTCCCCGAGGGGTAGGTGGAGTGGCACCCTCGAGTGATCTGCTTTGCCTTAAGCGGGGTACGTTGGGTAGGTAGCCGCCTGGACCGTCGAGGCCCATTCGTGGGCCGGCCCAATATGACCTGGCATTTGTGTTTTCCATGCTAGGTAAGGGCTAATGATACCGGGTTGGCTTGTTGATGTCAGGGGCTAATCCCTTAGTCGAGGGTTAAGGGTACCCCTTTCTTAGGTACCCGACAGTAGCCCCCGAGCCCCTGTGCGAGTGCTAGCACTTGAGCTGGGGGTCATAAGCCAAGAGTGAGGTGCGGTTCGTAACTTTCCGTGGGGGCGCGTGAGCGTCCCACGCGGGGGTAGGCCCCGAGGCCTCGGAGGAGTAAGGAGACTCCTGCGAGGGCTTTAGTTGTCTTTTGTTGAGAGGTGCTTGTCTAGTTGGGCATAGTTGGCGTCCCTGAAAGGCTAGGATGACATAAACTAGAGTTATAGCATCTTATCGAGCGGTGTCTCAGGCCGTCGAGCCCCCGGGTGAGTTCGACCCTCTTTCGTCGAAGGGTGCCAGGCGTAGTCAAGCCACCGAGCCTCGTGCGATCCAGGGCATTGCTAGCCTTTAGTGTTCATCTCACGAACCCTTTCGATCGGGCATGAGGCAAGGAGTGTCATGCTACCCTCGGTTGATCCAGCCTCGAAGTCCTCAGTGAGCTGATAGCGGGAAATCCAAGTGAGAATTCATGCCCTGTTCAATAGGGGTCGACTAGTAGCCCTGAGGCATCCTCATTATAGCAAATGCGCGGACATATGGATACTGATTCCGTTTGATGGGACTCAGTGGCTCGATGCCTCCCTTCGAGGGGATTCCACAAAGCTCGTTGTCATTTTACCTTAGATATGTTTCGAGGAGGCTTTGAGAGTTTGTTCTCGAGCAGGGCCTCATGTTGGCTCCCCCTTGATCATCCCTAACGGGTGCTTGAGGGCGGCTGTTGAACCCTGATCGAGGGTCAGCCTTCGCTCCCTCAAGGCTTGTCATGGGGCCAGGGCCCATTTTCCTTCTCGTGGAAGACTCCATCGGCGGATAATGTAGTGCTCCCACCCGTTGGGTGCGTCTTTTGAGGTGTGAGCCAAAGCGGCATGGTAATGGTGGACCCAGGTAACGGCTAGGGGCCTGGCGAATGGCGCATGTCCTGCTGTAAGAATCGAGGGGGCGGTTAGGTGGGCATAGTAAATGCGAGGTTTACCTTTTCTCACTGTCAGATCCGCCCATTGCTCTTCCCCTGAGTATAAATTTGGGGAAGGTCGGGTGCCGTCCGCTTCCATTCTCGCCATCTTGCTTTTGCCACCATTGCTAGAGCTTCTAAATCCCTGCCCGCCAGTGCTAGAGAAGAGGGATTAGTGAGAGTGATTGCGATTAGGAATCTTCCTGGTCGCCCGTCCGTCGAGCAAATTTGCGCTGCCGCTGCCGTCATGGCACACATGTTTCTTCCTCTGGAGGCCTGGCACCCATCAACCGTGATAGAGCAGAGGATGTTAGAGCTGGTGGGGAGGGCCTCCTTCACCCCATCACCATGCCGGATCGCCCGGAGTGGATAGCACCATCGCAGAGGGATCAGGAGCCGAACCCACCGGATGGCTACGTCGTGAGCTTTGTTAAGTTCCACCGGCACGGGCTTGGATCACCCCTGAGCTGATTCATGCGGGTGCTGCTCCACCATTATGGGGTCGAGCTCCAGCACTTCTCCCCCAACACCATCTCCAACACTGCTATCTTCACGGCCGTCTACGAGGGATACCTACGGTTGGAGCTGCACTGGGAGCTATGGCTTCACCTCTACAAGGGGGAGTTCTTTGCCTCCTTGATGGAACCGCCTCAACAAGTGTGAGAAGAATTGTCTGCACTGGCTCCTGCAACCTAGCGCTGAAGACAGGCTAGGGGGTGGAGCCGCGCGAGTACATCCCCACCGGGCTGATGTCCAACCACGCTCAGTGGGATGCACAGTGGTTCTACCTCCGCAATGACGAGGGGGATGCCAAGGCGGCTCAAGGGGAAACCACTCGGGCCAAGGAAGAGGCTACCAAGGCTAAGGAGGAGGCCGACACGGCTCAAGGGGAGGCCACTCAAGCCAAGGAGGAGCTCTAGAGGGCTGAGGAGGAGGCCGGCGACGGCACCCAGGCCCTAGAAAAGGCACGGAGGGCCCTCGAGTGTGTCAAGTAGCTCGAGGAAGAGGCTTGAGATGCTACGAAGCGCATCCAGAGGCTCAAGACTGATGTTGCCCAAGTCTCTGAGGCACGCGATGCCCTCATAGTCTCGGCTGGGGAGGAGAAACACCGCGCCAACACCCTTGCTGCCGAGCTTGACACGATGGAGAGCCTTCGATAGAAGAAGCAATCCATCATTCTAGCTGGCCAGGCCCTCAAAAACCTATGGTTTGAGAAGACGGAGGTGGTCCATGCCATCAAGGAGGACCAGAAGGAGCGGGACGAGGCCCAGAAGGAGCGTGAACACATGGCGGACGCCCGCGAGGCCCTCAAAACCCACTGCACTAGTGAGTGTTCTTGCTTAGTTTTGAATTCCTTGTCTCTGTGCACCGTGACTGACTTTCGTTTTACCCTTTAGGCCTTGAGACGGACCTGCTCTCCACTCAGACCATCGCCAAAGCGCTACAGGAGGGCCTTCTGGCTGAAACGGCGTTGAGTGATCAGCTCCGTGTCATGATCAACAGGCTCTGCGACTCCTAGGTGATCAAGCCTGTTGAGGAGGTTAGGGAGGAGGTGCGTGGGACCACGCTCGTCGACCGGCTGTACCACCTCGGGGCCTCCGCGAGGCACTCCACATCGGCGTGAAGCGGGCGATGGCGGTTGTCTACTCTGGCTTCATGTATGACATGAATGTCGTGAAGCACGGCTTTGTTTTGGACCTCACCAAAACGGACACCGAGAATGAGGAGCGGTGCCGAGGCCTAATCGAGGATGCCGAGGAGCCGGGCGAGAAGCTGGCGAAGCTGTTCAAGCCTGAGGTTCTTCCTACCAAGAACGCGGGAGACACCAGTGAAGAAGGTGACGGTGGCAATGACGACCAAGGCCTGTGAGCCAATTCTGGGCAGAGATGCCCATGTAATAAGTTATTTTTTGTGACATTGTGGTATCATGGCACTGGTGGCCTTAAAACATTATGCACTATCTAAAATACTCGTTGGTATGTTTTCAGGCTCGAGTTCTCTTGTTCTTTTTTGCCTGAATTTTACTTTTTGACTAAGTTTCTGACACGGGCTCGTATCCCTCGGGGGGAGCGAGTGGGGGTACCTTAGCGCAGAGGCATAGGAGAGCCACTGGCTTGATAGCCCTCGACCCTTAGGGAGTTCGAGGTGTTTTCTACTTAGTTGCCAAGCGTGTTCGAGGCATAGAAGAAGAGAGCAACATCGAGTTTTGAAAAACCATTCGGGTTTTTTAGGAACTTAGGGTGGTGCCCCCTGTTAGCCCCGAGGGAGTCTTAACTCTGATGAAGCAGAGTCGAGGCTACCTTTATTATTTTCTGAACAAACAAAAGTACTAAAGTTGAGAGCCTTTTTATTCATTCATGATGTGATTGATGTACAAAATACAGGAAATGTACAAGGCCTCGAGGCCCTAAGGGTAAAAGCGATGTAGTTGTTCGATGTTCCATGCGTTGGTGAAGGTAGAGCCCTTGCCATCCGATAACTTGTACGTCCCTGGCTTCAACACCTCGGCAACAACGTAGGGGCCTTCCCAAGGTGGAGTCAACTTATGGCGCGCCCTTATTGCTTTGTCGTTGATGGAGGACGAGGTCGCCTACTTGGAGGTCCCTCTTGTGCATGTGCTTATCGTGGTAGCGTGGAAGCTTCTGCTGGTACCTCGTGGAATGGAGGAGGGCCATATCTCAAGCTTCCTCAATTTGGTCAACGGTGTTTGCGAGGGCCTCCTCTTTCGTCTGCTCGTTGTAGGCCTTGAGTCGAGGGGACCCGTACTCGAGGTTAGTGGGAAGGATGGCCTCAGACCCATAGACCATGAAGAACGGAGTGAACCCCGTGGCTCGACTAGGCATTGTCCTTAGGCTCCATAGGACCGAGGGTAGCTCGGCAGCCCATTTCTTCCTATACTTGTTGAGGCGGTTGAAGATCCTTGGCTTGAGACCCTACAAGACCATTCCGTTGGCTCGCTCGACCTGGCCATTAGTTCGAGGCTGGGCAACCGTGGACCAATTCACATGGATGTGGTGGTGGTCGCAGGAGTCCAAGAACTTCTTGCCGGTGAACTGCGTGCCGTTGTCAGTGATGATGACGTTCGGGACCCCAAAGCGGTGGACGATGTCAGTGAAGAATGCGACCGCCTGCTTGGAGCAAATGTTGCTGATGGGCCGGGCCTCAATCCACTTGGTGAATTTGTCGACGGCTATGAGTAGATGCGTGTAACCCTCGGTTTTCTTCTTGAGAGGCCCCACGAGATAAAGCCCCTAGACCACAAACGGCCAAGTGATGGGGATCATTTACAGGGCGTGAGCCGGGAGGTGTGTTTGCTTGGCATAGAATTGGCACCCCTCGCACGAGCGGATGACGTTGATGGCATCAGAGATGGTGGTCAGCTAGTAGAAGCCTTGTAGAAAAGCCTCTCCAACGAGGGTCCTTGGCACGGCGTGATGGCCGCAAGCCCCTAAGTGTATATCATTGAGGAGCTTCCTGCCTTCCTCGATGGTGATCCAGCGCTGGAGGACCCGTGAAGGGCTTCGTCGATAGAGTTCCTTGCCATCGCCGTAGATGACATAGGACTTGGCCCATCGAGCTATTCGTCGAGCCTCAATTTGGTCTTCTAGGAGCTCCCCTCGGATAAGGCAATCGAGGAATGGAGTGCACCAATCCGACGGTGGGCTCGATGGAGGAGGTGACCCCTCGATTTCCATGACCTCAGCCCCAGTCGAGGGGCCTCGGTCGAGGCCGAGGGGTCGAGTGTTGATGGTGTGGCGCCAGCCCCGAGCCCAAGTCGACAGAGGGCTCGAGGAGGTCCCTTGAGAAGATGTCTGGTGGGATGGTGCCTCGAGTAGACGCAATCTTGGTGAGCTCATCCACAACTTCATTGTAGCGTCGAGTGACGTGGTTGAGCTCAAGTCCATGGAACTTATCCTCTAGCTTGTGTACCTCATTGCAGTAGGCCTCCATCTTAGGGTCGTGATAGCTTGAGGCCTTCATTACTTGGTCAATGACGGGTTGCAAGTCGCCCCGAACATCGAGGCATCACACCCCAAGCTCAAGGGCGATTCGTAGACCACTAATGAAGGCCTTATACTCCGCGACGTTGTTGGAGGTGGCGAAGTGGATGCAAATGACATAGCACATGTGGACTCCGAGGGGTGAGATGAAGAGCAAGCCCACGCCTACTCCTGTCTTCATGAGCGACCCATCAAAGTACATTATCCATAGCTTGGCTTGAATCTGCGCCGGCGGGAGCTGGGTGTCGATCCACTCGGCGATGAAGTCCGCCAGCACCTGAGACTTGATCGCTTTGCGTGGCGCGTAGGTGATAGTTTTGCCCATGAGCTCGACCGACCACTTAGCGATCCTTCCCACGGCCTCCCAGTTTTCAATGATCTCCCCAAGGGGAAAGGATGAAACCATGGTGACTAGGTGGCTGAGGAAATAGTGCTGGAGCTTGCGATGCGTGAGCATGATGGCATAGAGTAGCTTCTAGATCTGCGTGTAGTGGACCTTCGTTTCTGGGAGCACCTCGCTAATGAAGTAAATAGGCCTTTGGACGGGCAGTGTGTGCCCTTCCTCCTGCCTCTCAACCACTATGGCCATGCTGACCAAATGGGTGGTTGCAGCGATATAGAGAAGTGGCTCGGCTTGTTCAGATGGCATGGCAGGTTGAGATGGTACAAGAATTGGGGGGACGTTAGCATATTTTTGGGCTTACTGAGGGCCTCCTCGGCCTCGATGGTCCACACAAAGTGCTCGAATTTCTTCAGGAGTCGGTACAGTGGCAGGGCCTTTTTTCCTAAGCGTGAGATGAAACGGCTGAGGGCCGTGAGGGAGCCCGTAACCTTTTGTATGCCCTTTAGGTCTCGAATTGGTCCTATCCGTGTGACCGCCGCAACCTTCTCAGGGTTGGCCTCGATACCGCGTTGAGAGACGATGTATCCTAAAAGCATGCCTCATGGCATAGCAAAAACACATTTCTCAGTATTGAGCTTGATGTTTTTGAATCAAAGGCACTGAAACATGATCTTGAGGTCCTTGATGAGGTCATCGACCTTTTTTGACTTGACTACGATGTCATCGATGTAGGCCTCGACTGTGTTCCCTATGTGCTCACCAAAAACATGAAGCATGCATCGCTGTTATGTTGCCCCAGCATTTCGAAGGCCAAAGGGCATGGTAACATAGCAGTACATGCCAAAAGGGGTGATAAAGGAGGTCACGAGCTGGTCGAACTCCTTCATCTTGATTTGATGGTAACAAGAATAAGCATCATGAAAAGAGAGTTTCACATCCCGCAGTGGAGTCAACAATTTGATCAATGCGTGGTAAAGGAAATGGAACTTTGGGGCATGCTTTATTCAAACTAGTATAATCAACACACATCCTCATTTTTTCATTCTTTTTGTTAACTAGTACAGGATTGGCTAACCACTCAGGATGATGAACCTTCATTATGAACCCGGCTGCCAAAAGCTTGTGAACCTCCTCGCTGATGATCTTGCACTTCTCCTTGTCGAAGTGGCGCAAGCATTGCTTCACCAGTCTGGACCCGGCCTAGATCTCCAAGGCATGCTCTGTGACTTCCCTTGGTATGCCCGGCATGTCCAAGGGACTCCACGCAAACATGTCAGCGTTTGCACAGAGAAAGTTGATGAGCACTGCTTCCTATTAGCTGTCAAGGGTGGCACTGATCGTCAGCGCCTTCTTGCCAGTGCTGCTTGCGTCGAGGGGGATCTTCTTGGTGTCTTCTATGGGCTTGAAGCTGCCTGCGTGATGCTTGGGCTCAGGGGTCTCTGCGGCGAGGCCCTTGAGGTTCAAGGCCAGCCAAGTAGACTCCTCGATGGCTTCCCCATTCTTGATGCACTCGACGTCGTAGTCGTATGTGTGCTCGTAGGAGGAGCCGATGGTGAGGACGCCCTTGGGTCCTGGCATCTTGAGCTTGAGATATGTGTAGTTGGGGATTGCCATGAACTGTGTGTATCTGGGTCGACCGATGATGGCGTGGTACATGCTGTGGAACCAAACCACCTCGAAGGTGAGGATCTCCTTGCTAAAGTTCATGGGGGTGCTGAAGTAGACAGGGAGGTCGATGCGACCAACAGGCAGGGCCTTCTTCCTTGGCACAACTCCATGGAAACCCCTGGCGTTGGGCCGCAGGTGCAATCTCTTGACCCCCAGGAGGTCGAGGGTCTCGAGGTAGATGATGTTGAGGCTGCTACCCCCATCCATGAGGACCTTGGACAGGCGGGTGTTAATGACAATTGGGTCAACGACGAGTGGGTAGTCTCCTGGGTTGACTACGTGATCTGGATGGTCATCACGGACGAACGTGATGGGTGCATTGGACCAGTAGAGGTATTGAGGCATAGCGACTCAAACGGAGAAGACCTCTCGATGCTTTCTCTTGTGTTATCGAGGCGTGAGCTAGGTCGAGGGGCCACTGTAGATCATGTAGTAGTTAAAGACCTCGAGGAACTTGTCATCCTCCTTGTCGCCGCCCTTGTCCTTCTTCTATTTGTCCTTCTTGAGGCCCAGGCTCTCATAGAAGTTCTAGAGTATGTGGCAGTCCTCGAGGTTAAGATTAGCCCCTCCCTTGTGGTAAGGGCAGTGCTCCTTCAGCATCTTGTCGAAGATGGCCCCATCGGGGGGACCTCGAGGCCTCTTACACTTGGCTACAGCGACGAGATTGTCATCCACAGCCTCATGCTTGCCCTGTTGGATCTTCTTCTTCTTATTCTTGCCTTTCTTTGGGCCCTTGCTCGTGCCCTCACCGTCGGCCGCCTGTGCCTTCCCTTTGTCTTTCTCGCTGTTGAAAATGGCTCCAACAGCCTCTTCGCCGGCTGCGTAGTTGGCAACTACGTCCATCAGCTCATCGATGGTCTTGGGGCGATTGCGTCCCAGCTCCCGTACCAACTCCTTGCAGGTGGTGCCTGAGATGAACGCCAGGATGACGTCATGGTCGAGGATGTGTGGGAGCTCGGTGCGTTGCTTGGAGAAGCATCGGGCGAAGTCGCGGAGGGACTCCCTGGGCTGCTGCTTGCAGCTGCGGAGATCCCAGGAATTGTCGAGGCGCACGTAGGTCCCCTTGAAGTTTCCCTCGAAGACCCGCACCAGGTCGGCCAAGTTGCGGATCTGATCGGGTGGGAGCTCCTCGAGACACCTTCGAGCTATGTCAGAAAGGAACAGGGGGAGTTGGCGGATGATAGCACAGTCGTCGCGTGCCCCACTCAGCTGGCAGGCTAGCCAAAAATTGGCCAACCAGAGCTTGGGCTTGGTCTCCCCGTTGTACTTGACGACACTCATGGGGGTTAGAAGGTGTTCGGCAGCGACGTGCTGCGGATCGCTCTACTGAAGACTCATGGGTCTGATGGTTCTGGGGCCCGGTGGTCCTCGTCGCTGTCATAACGCCCCCCTCGATGGGCGCTGTAGCCTTGATCTTCAGTGTCCCCGCTCTTGCACCATCAATTCTCGATGATGTCGTAGCACGCGTCCTGGGGTTCGCATCCTGGGAGTCGCCTTCTTTGCTCGGGGGCCACGTCCTGGTGAACTGAGACCTCCCTCTCATCACAGAGGGCTTGATAGGTTGTTCCAAGGCTACCCCTCGACGTCTCGAGGCTGAGCTCTTAGCTTGCTGCACGGCTGGAACTTTGAGGAGGCCCTCGACCTTGTCTCGCATTCGTCGAGCTTGAGGGTTCGATGGCGTGAGCATGTTGCGAAGTAGCATGGCGGCCGTGACGAGGTTCTAACTAGCTTGGGGGACACGGTTGATGACACAACACTTGGGTCCCCCATCCTTGATGATCTGTTGGCTGACCTCTTGGGCTCTAGCTTGGGCCCTTCTGTCGGGCGGGGGTCGCCACTCCTGCTCGAGGGTCCACTCAAGCTGGCGTAGATGCTCTCGATCCTCATCGAGCTTGGCTCGCATCTCTTAGACTTGTGCAAGTTGAGCGTCATGGTCATCCTGATCTGGGTGTGCATCTTGGGGCGTAGCTGGTGGCTACTCATCTAGGTCCACCATGACAAGGCTCCTCCTGCTGCAGCCACTGCTGCCACTGCCGTGGCTGCCGGGTCAACGGTATCATCGCTCGACGCGATCTCACCCTCGATGTGAAAACACTCATGGGTAGGGTCATAGTGGTCAGAGTTAGAGTCAGGGACACCACAGTAGAAGATGGGGAAGTGCCCTCGCTGCTCCTCCTCCATCTGTCACCGCAACACGCCAATGGTATTACTCCTCGGACCAGGCGCTCGCGGGAAACCCAAGTCCTCAGAAGCTAGCAAGACCGTCTCCATAGTCACGCGGAAGAGGGCTCCTGGGTGGTCCTCCTGCGCTCTCATGTTGGAGCGCACTGTGGTGGAGTATGACTTGGTAGTGTTGTCCAGGCCAAATGGGAACTGACGGCGGGCCCAGAACATCCCGTGCGACAGCAAGTTGGGCGGCGTTGGAACCACGCGCGCTGGAGGAGCCTCGCCGGGCTCCCTCGACGAACGCATTGCAAAGGTGAAGTCGAGGTTTCTGTAGAGTCCCACTGGCTCGTCCTCCGCTCCTAGACAAGGGTTAGATTGGTCCCCAACCAGGGGCCCCTCATCGCCTACCAGGAGCAGGGAAACTCGGTGGGTGGCAATCCAGACACAGGTCAATGGTGACGGTAGCGCCGATCGCACCTCCTCCTAGGTGCAGAAGCGTGGTGGCGAGACTGGCGTGCAGCCCCTCCTGTGCGTGGGGGCTCGATGCAGCCTTCGCTTGGATCTCCAACTAAGAGGAGGACCATGTCATAGCCGTGGCCAAGGGACATGAATTCCAGGCTCCCAAACCAGATCACCGTAGCACACGAAAGCGGTAGAGATGAGTCTGCCATCTGAAAAAATGGCGAGAATCATTAGTGACACGCAAATCCCTACCTGGCGCACCAACTGTTGGTGTTGCGACCCCGGGGGCCTAGCACCAACAAGTGAATTTGTATTGCGTGCTCCCTAATCCAAATGGTGATGCAAGAAGAACACACTAGTTTTATCCTGGTTCGAGCAATAGAAGGCCCTACGTCCAGTGGGGGGAGTTTGTATTATCTTACACCGAAGTGCTTGTACAGGGGTGAATACAAGCGAGTGAGTGAGTGAGCTAGGACTTGAGCGTTTCAGGCTCTGGTAGCTCTCTCCTGACCTATCTAGACTAGGCCCTGGCACCCCCTTTTATAGGCGAACGAGGGGCACAGGGGTACATGGATCTTAGGGCAGACGTGGCTATTGACATCGAGGAGGTGATGCCAATCATGTTGGTGTTGCTGTAGAGGCGTGCGTCAGGCACGACGTCTCCTGTAGCGACATGTTTGGAGATGCCACAGCCATCCTTCTCGTGCGTAAGGTGATGCAGCTGATGGTCGGTGATAGACGGATGTCCAAGCACGGTCGTGCGGATCCCTGTAGCCGTCGCGTCGGGAATTGTTGGAGTGTTGACTGGTGATGATGAAGTCCCACTCGAGGGGGTGATCAAGGGGGTCAAGGCTCGAGCGGATAAGAACGAGCCCGGGAAATACGGGAGATGTGTCGACAAATGCGTCTCGGAGGGTGCCCAACGGGGCACAGTGCACGGCATGGAGTTACCGCATGGTACGACCCGCTAGATTCTCGGGTACGGGAGGTAAAAGTAAAATCTGACCGGTGTACTTGTAACTATTACCATCACTGTGGCCATGAGGTTAGGTGGGAGCAGGTAGAATGCATTAAATTCTCTTAGATTTGTACAGGAGGTAGGTATTCGAGGGGTGTGCCGCATTCGAGGGGTGCCCGTTCGCTTGGGCAAATCTCCATCACCGAGGGGTAGGTCGAGTGGCACCCTCGAGTGATCTGCTTTGCCTTAAGCAGGGTACATTGGGTTGGTAGCCACCCAAACCACCGAGGCCCATTTGTGGGCCGGCCCAGTATGACCTGGTATTTGTGTTTCCCGCGCTAGGCGAGGGCTAATGATACCGGGTTTGGCTTGTTGATGTCAGGGGCTAATCCCCTTAGTCAAGGGTTAAGGGTACCCCTTTCTTAGGTACTTGACACATAGGTAGGATAGGAGACAGATTACTTGTAATACATATATTGCCTAGTTCCTTGGCATAGAATCAAATCAAGATGTGCATCTGTGATTTCAAAGGTATGATCAATGATAGAGAATATTTATGGGAGGTAGAAAGGGTGAAAACATTGCTCCATGCAAATGATAACTTGTCGAACCTTGAAGATTTCTAAAGATCTTGAACAATTTGAACTTTGATAGACAACCGAAGCTTTGATTCTTGCAAAAACTTTCTTCCTTTCTTCTCCTTTTTTTCTTTTTCTTTTTTTCTTTTTTCTCTCTTTTTTCTCTTTTTTTCAAATTAGAACAACCTTAACTTATGGAACTAAAGAATGAATAACCTTGAGCAAATATAATGGAGCATGGCTAGAAAATAAGGAAAAACCTATGGGTATGATATTTTTGGATGTTCACTCCTAGTGCAGGAGCATAACAAATTTTTGAGGTGGATCTAATGGGTTTATATGGTGGTGCGTACCTCCAGGGTAGAAGCAGCAAGGGGTGAAAAGTGAGTGTGAATCTTGATTTTAGCCATATAACAAGTTCCTAAGGGTCAACATGATTAGACCAAACTCAATGCATACAAGCAGCCAAATCAGTAAGGAAATCTTTCCTATTCTAATCAAGCATGTTTATATGGCTGTGGTAGGAATTCAAACTCTTATCATACAAGATCTCATCATGTGGTAATTTTAAGTTTTCTAAACAAATACCCAGTACTCTAGTATCACTTAGAACATGGAAAATAACAGCTCAAACCACCTAAACTTAGGTCAAGCATTCGCTACCCACAAATCTCAGGTTCAGAGCAAATCTTCATATCAAAATAGTTTTATCCAAAACTCAAAAGAGTGCAAGGTTAAAAGTAAAGTACTTCAAAGAAATTATGGTAGAGCAACTATTTATCATTTCCAAGCATACGAAAATTTCCTAGAGCTCCATTATTTAAGGCGGGTTAGACTTGTATATTCTCTCTTGAAAAGTAACTAAAAGCATATATATTCTAAGTAGGCAAAACTTTTTATTTGGTTTTATTAGTTATGCATCTTTTATTTATAGCAAACTTAAATAATTAAATATAAGATAGTAATACTTAGCTAGATACACAAGGGATGCTCTCCCCCAAGCTGGATGTTGACATAGTCGTACAGCTTGATAACAGAGACATTCTCCATTTTGTTGGATTTCTCCAAGGTTGATGTAAATATATATGAGTCCTTCAAATCTCGTTGAGCTCAAATAGACAACAAAGCTTATGGAATTGATTAAGCATTAGCAAAAGTACACCTTCCTTGATTGTCTAGAGCCTTTCAGAACTTCCATATTTTTGGGATTTTATTATTTATGCATACAAAGGCAAACTTATTTTTGTGCCACCACAGTAAACAAAGATTTACATGGGGCTTAAGGTTTTTGTGTTTGTCGATTTTTTAGATGCAATAAGATAATACAGCAATATTTTTATTTTCTTTTCGAATGCAACAATGATAAAGTAAATATGCTAAAGTAAAAACTTATGCAAGGAAGTAAATATGCAAAGAACTATGCAGGTATTTAAATATGCAGATAACTATCATATTTACCTTTTGGCGAAGGTTCAGAGTTTTCGGTCCGTCGAATCAGACCTTCCTAATTCAAGCACTTGAGGCGGTATCTAAGGGGACAGTATCCTCCCTTACCTTATCTTCTTCAACTTTAGGTTCTTGTAAATCTGGCAAATTAGGGGACAATGATCCCTCTTCTTGTGCTGGAATGCTTGATGGTTGAATTTCTTTCTTCATCCAAACTTTTCTTGTTTTCATCACATCTTCATATATCTCTAAGGCAGCTATCTCCTCTATTACCTTGTCCTCTTGATTAGACCCTTCTTCTTTGATGACTTTCTTTCTTTGGCGATGAGAGCGACGCCTTCTATTCCTGTTCTTCTTGGATTCATATAGATGATTGCATTGGTGGTGTAAAGGAATGGTCTTCCTAGTGTTGGCATTTCTTAGCACAATTGCTAAGTAAAGAGGTTTTAAGTCCATCCCTAGCGACCGCACCAGAAAGCCAATTGGTATAAGTTACGCACACAGAGAGATCCATAAGCAAACGAATATTGTTGTAGCTTTCACCCAGGAGTATTCCGGGGTATCGTATTTATCCACAGGGAAGCAATGTGTAAAGAAGTTGATAAGTATCTGTCATACATCTACTAGCTAGTATTCCGACTAGACCAATGCAGGCGTAAAAGATATGATCAGAGTTTTTGATAAATGACACATAGGGGAACTCTAAATAAAAGATAGCAGAGCAGACTAGCTAAGCTAGGAGGTTATCAGGAGAGGTCAAGATTCCTATTTTCTCCTCCCTTACTGTGGTTCTATTCTAGCTCATGTAACAACCCTAGAAATCCGGTCACCAAAAGTACGGGCTTTCAAAATTTTTTTCTAAAGTTTACCAGTGTATGGTGGATGACATGTAGGAAACCCGCCAATAGATGCACAAATAGCACTCGATGTTAGCCCAAGCGTTGCATTTAATTACCAGAGAATGTTTTGCCTCTTATTCGATTTTATGTGATGACTAATAAAATCGAATAACCTTTTATCACATGTATATATATGCCTGCTAACTCCAAAAATGGAGCCATCATGACCTAGAGACCCTAGTGGACCCACCATGGTGTATACATCATGGTCACTAACGTCACTAACCTAGGGTTGTGGCTAAATTAGTTGTTTTGCAAGAAATAGAAATGGAAAAGGTTTTGAAAATGAAAAGGAAAATGAAAAAGAGAAACTGGCCCGAAGCAGCTTTCAGCCCAGGCCGGCCTGCTACCGAATCCCCGCGCTGGCCCAGCCAGCGGCCCAGCCCAGCCGCGAGCTCGCCCGCCGGCGCAGGCGCTCGCTCGCACGCGCACGCGCATGCACGCCGGCCTGCCTGCCCGCGCTTGTGGCCCAGCACGGCCTGCACCCGCGCGCTGCCGCGTTTCGCCCGCGCGCGCTCGCCCGCTCGCCGACCGACGGCCCAGCAAGGCAGCCCAGCAAGCCGCTGCCGTCGCCCGCGCCACGCCGACCCGTTTCTCTCGCTGACACACGAGCCCCACCTATCAGCTCCTTCCTTTTTCCACTTCTGGTCGACCGCGCATCGCGTCTGACGTTCCAGAAATGGAACGGCGAAGCTCCGCCATCCGCTCGCGTACGGCCCCGCTCCGTGCCGTCCGTCCCGCTGACTGACCACGGCGCGCTTCACCGAACCCAAACCCTAATGCGCGGCCGCGCTCAGCCACTAGATGAGGATCTCTGATCTCCGCCGTCCGCCATCTCTATGGCTGGCCGCCGCGCTTATAAAAGGGGAACGCCTTGCCCTCTAGGGTTTCCCACGACCCAGCCACCGCATTGGTAAGACCTCTGCCATCCTGCCTGCCTAGCCCAGGGAGAGAGTGACTGAGAAGGGAAGAGGAGAGGGGTGGCCGTGGCCGCAACGCCGTCCGCCGGAATAGCCCGCACCTCGCCACCGCACCTCCTCGGCCCCCGTGAGCACGTCGAGCTCCTCCGAACCGCCGCGGTGCTACCACACGGCTTCACCTTCACCAAGCCGATCCGCGAGCCCTGCGGACGACGGAGCACCACCAAGGTGAGCTGCCCTGCCCTACCCCATCCATGGCCGCCACCAGTACACCGTCGACATTCTCACTCCCCTCACCACTGTTTCTTTCCTTACCACGGCCAATAGCTCTGTCGTAGTCTAGAGCGCGTTCTTGGCAACCTCTTAGAGCTGGCACGGGCCACAGTTGGAGCCATGCACTTTTGCAGCTCTGGCCTCCCCGGACTCTGGCCGCCGGAGCGTCCGCCGTGGCCACCGAGCCGCGCACGCCCCGTCGTGCCTTGACTAGCCCCGCTAGCTAGCTCATGGAGATCCCAGCTTCTCCAATCAAAGGGCAAGAAGGAAGATGGAGACCAACGCCCGGCTTCGCCGGCGAATTTGGCCTCGCCTTCGCCAGATGCCGCCGCCGCGCCTCGCTGACCGCCACCGGCTTGAGGGTCGATTTCCCTAAGTTGAAGCACCCAGCCGACCAGCCACGCAGCTCAGCTAGTGAACCGACATTCATCGAGGGTCCGTCCGATGAAGTCGAGGGTCCATCCGACGAAGTCGAGGGTCCGTCCAACGAAGTCGAGGGTCCGTCCGACGAAGTCGAGGGTCCGCCCGACGAAGTCGAGGACCTGGCTCTAATCGAGGGCCTGCTCGAGTCAAGGATCCGGCTCGAGGCCAGAGGGTCGAGTCTCACCGAATGACTATTCTCGAGGGTTGCCCCTTCGTGCGAACAAAGTTTCGTCTTCGAGGGCATGCCCGTTCGCCGGGCGAACTTTCATCCTCGAGGCCAGTCCGTTCGCCCGAGCGAAGCTCCATCCTCGAGGGGTCACCCGGATCGCACCCTTGAGTGTACATCGGCCGACCCAACCTGACCCAGATCTAGCCCTGTCCAGGCCCTCTGAGGCCCAGTCGAGACCCGTCAACGTTGACCGTTGACCTAGCCCCACTTGTCAGTGACCAGATCCGTTGGCCCCACCTGTCAGCCACTGACTGGGTCCCCCGTCAGTGCTGATGTCAGCATGACGTCAGCACATCCCCAGCTGCACTGTTCCTGCACGCCACGTGGCCCAATCAGGAGTTGCCACGTGTCAGCACCAGGTCAATCCGCCCTTTTTATTTTTCAAAAAATAGAATAAACTTCAGAAATTCATAACTTCTTCATACGATGAGCCATGTGGGCGAGTCTTGCCAGGGAATGTGTTCTGGGCATTCCCGTGTGAGGTGCTTGTGGCGGGCACATTGTGAGGCATAAGGAGACCCCGGGGGTGAGAACCTTCGTGGAGCGAAGCCCCGGGTAGAAGGTGCTGTTTTAGCACGGACTGTTGTAGTCCATAAAGGAAGATAATCCTGTCTGATCCCCCTAGGACCTGATATCTCTTGAGGACCGGAACCTTGGGACTTACGTGCTCACCACTCGCTCTTGTATGGGCGGGAGACGGATGTCTGACTAGCTAGGACGGTGCCACTACTACTAGGTGGTTAGCAGATAGTGTCGGGAGGTACGGGCGTGGAGACCCACACCCTCCTTAGACAACATAGTGACCTCGGAGGCCCGGTACTATGTCTCATAGTCTCAGTGTGCCGGTGGTACCTATCCGGGATGTCCTAGTACTGAGTGGTAGGGTGGCATCACACCGGTTAGAAAGCAGCCGGAATCAGCTTAGGCGGGGCACCGCCGATGATGGTGATCTTGTGGTTACGGGAGTACACGCTCTGCAGAGTTTATGAATCTATATATATAGTCCGCGAGCCACTGGTATGGCTTTTTCCTAAGACCCACGCTTCTCGGGAGTAGTGAGAGGAGTCCTTCTATTTCTCCCCCTGGTGTTACCCTTCCGGCTGTGAGCCGTTGAGACAGGCTCCGAGAGGGAGTTGGACCTGTCGACTGAGTGCGAGAGGGTGAGAAGTGTGTGATGGAGATGGAATGGGTTTGGATGTGTGGATGAGATGGATTAAAATTTGATGAATTATATTATATAATATTGGTCACTGTTTATATAGGAAACTACAGCCACATATTAGGTTGATTTGATTATATCCTTTGCATCCCACCAAATACTACATAGCGAAAGCAAAGCATAGGGTGGGAGATGTGGCCAGTACAAATCGTACTGAAAATTATTTGGCAGGTGAGCCCGACTACGACTATGATGATGAGGAGGAGTAGACGTCTCGTTCCTACGCTCAGGCTTCTTTTGGAGATTTATGTACTTCCGCCTTCCGCAGCAGTCCCAGACGCTGCAGCTACTCTGATAATCCTGCCGGTGTGGCGATGAACTATTTATGTAATCCCTTCTAAATGTATTCTTTTGTTCGAAGTATGGATTACTATATCAACTAACGCTGGATGATATGATGGTTTGAGCTTCAAACTATTGAATTATTCGCCATTCTGTGTATTTTCCCTTCGTGGAAAATTAAGGATGTTTTAGCTCACACCAAAGGATTAACCAAGCAAAGAATAGACATAAAGGTTACACCAAGGAACTTTGGGACAATTGTTCCTTTTCGGTTCTAGAAAAGACTAGGAAGGTATAACCGAGGTCAAGCAGCCAAAAGCCCTACGAAACACTAGCCCGAACATGGTGGAATACAAAGGCCTTGTCGGGTCTATCACCCCCAGGGCTACCACAACTATCCGTGGGGCTGGGCGCATTCTTTGGTAACTCGCTAGCCCAGACACCACGCCTGCACTAGCGGTTACTACTCTAGTCACGATCTATAACTAGAGAAATTGGTAGACCAAAGAACCCATGCCAAGGTATAAAGCTAAACATCAACTAAGCTCAGCTAAAGAACTAAGGCATCAACAGATAACCATGTAGACAATTCAGTAAAATAGAGAAGATAAATATATAGAAAGTGCTTGAGCCTTACAGAGGACAGAGGCAAGAATTGCCAAAACTCCGAGGACTACTCTGGAACTTGCACTTCTGTCCCTAACTCCCAACTATAACTAGTACTACTACTACATCTTGAAGAGTGGAATGAGAGAGCTCCTTGGTGGTGTGTCCAATGAGGGGGGAGAGAGCCTCCTTTTATTGATGGAGTGGAGGGGGCTCTTTGGAAAATGCTCTTCCCCACTTGGAAAGTTCTAAACCGACCTCCCTACGTCGATTTTCGACCTTCCTTGTATGAGTGCAGCTAATGGTTGGCCTCCACATGTCGTCACAAATCAACTGACTAGAACTGGGCCTCATCAAGCTTAGAAGTCGAGCGCGCGACCCAACTCAGGCGCGCGCCCCTCTTTCAGAACCGAATCGGCTCAAACTTGGTGGACATGCTCCTCTTGGCCTCCTGAGTTGGACCATGTGGTGCACTCAGCCCATTTTGGTCTCGAAGAGGGATTTTTCTATTTTCCTCTTTGTTTTGTCATGGGCCCAAAATTATTTCTTTATTCTTTTCTTTTCTTTTAGCCCATTTTATATGTGTTTTAGCATAAAGCCCAGGAAAACAAGTAAGACACCAAAACTTGTGGAAATTATTAGTGAAAACCCCGATAACTAAGTTTTGGTGATTATTTTCATATCAAGTTGGTGGTAAAAAGTATGCAATAAGGACTGCCAACACCTAGGATGAGGTGAACGTCATCTTCTTCTTCCATGTCCAAAACCATGAAGTCATCAACAACTCTTGATCCCTGATCTTTATGGCTACATCCTTGGCAATTCCTTCTGAAAATCAGAATGATTGATCTGCAAGCCGCAGTTGCAAATATGTTGGGTGCAAGGGTGTATTTTGATATAAATGTTTATATGTTACCGTGGACATTATGTTGACACTTAAGCCAATATAACAGAATGTCTTGTAGAAGGTACTCTCTTTTATCATACAATCTATGGTAGGTATTCCAAGATCTTCAAAACTTATTGAGGGAAGAGTAGTCTCATGAGGTGGCTCAATAGTTTTGACCATCCAAACTAGTTCTTGAACAAGTGGCTTTGCTTTCCCTTTCTTCTTGTTGTTCTTCGGAGTGGGTAGTATACCTTCATAAGTGCTGATATTCTTCTTAACTTGCACTTTCTTCTCTTGAATCTTGTTCTTCCTTATTAGGGCTTTGTTCTTCTTTTCTTCCATGGACTTGTCAAAATTCAAGTACTCATCTGGGTGCTGAGGATGAACTCAATTGGTGTACGTACAATTCTTGAAATTGAATCTTTCCTTTTTCTCCCCTATGGTGAAACAGATCTTGATACTATTAGCGTAGATGATGGCTTTAGCTAAGCTAAGGAATGGCATTCCCAAAATGATTGGTGCTCTTTCATCTCCTCCTGTTTCTGTCACCACAAAATCTAACAATAGAGATGAGTGTCCAACATCTACGAGCACATCTTCAAGGATTTCCTTGGGGTAGCACAGTGACTGATCTACAAGCTGCAAACACATGGTTGTGTACAACAAGGGGTTACCATGAATCTTTTCATATATTACCTTAGGCATAATGTTGACACTTGCTCCTAGATCGCAGACAGCTTCTTCAAACTCATGGGCTCCAATGTGGATGGGGATGATGGATCTCCCTGGGTCTTCCTTCTTTTCAGGATATCTGCCATCGGGCCACCACTGTGGTCTTGGTGGAGCTATGAAGAATTCTCCTGCATTGAAAATTTCTACAGATTCGTACTTTCTAATTCTTCTGGATTCCCCGGAATCTTACTATTTTTGGTCACAGGTACTGAAGCTGCTAACTGAGAAAGTTGTGATTCCATCATCTTATTAAAGCTAAGTTGATTCTTTATGACAGAAGTAAAGCTATCCATTCTATTATTTATAGTTTTAAGAACTTTATCATTGGAAGCTATCTTTTTAGACATATTCTCAATAACTTTATTTTGATTAGTAATCATATCTCTCAAAGGTGGTTGGTTGAAGTTATTACCTTGGTAGTTACCTTGGGAATTACCTTGATAATTACCTTGATAATTGGGTCTTTGTTGATTCTACCCTCTATTCTATTGATTCCATCCTTGGTTCTGTTGGGGACGAATGTTGGAATTGTTGTTGATGTAGTTGACATCCTCCAGAACTTCAGGACAATTGCTTCCTATGTGGCTAGTGCTTCCACACTCTTCACAAGTCATACGAGAGTCTCGGATGTGCATGACTTCCTTCTTTTGATCTCTTTCATCAAGCTTCTTCATGAGCAGGTCCATCTTAGTAGACAACATGTCGATCTCTTTTACTTGATGCATTCCTTCTCTCTTGCGTGGTTGAGTGCGTTCTTCATTCTATCCCTGGTTAGAAGCTATCTTCTCAACAAGAGCGGTTGCTTCACGAATAGTGAGTGACAAGAACGATGCTCTAGCAGCTGCATCAATGTTCTCACGGGCACTTGTAGTGAGCCCATTATTGGCGGTCCTTAGAGCCTATTTTCTAACGCCAATATGTTACTAAAATAAATAGTAGGTAGAGCTTTAAACTAACATTTCCACAAGTTTTGGTGTGTACTTGACTTGCAGGTGTGACATGTGGAAATGCACAAAAACCATAAAGAAGGTGCATTCCAGAATTCGAATTCAGAAAAGGCACAAAGAAGAGAAGCCCACCTTCATTTGCATTATGGGCCCATTCATAACCACAGGAGAAATCCAGGCCCAGAGACGAACCAGCCACGCGAAGGCAGTGGTAAACGGACCTACTAGGGGGGTCGCTGGTCCCCTAGTGGGCCCGAGAGGGCCCAGTCTTCTCAGGCGATGCGTAGGACGGTTCCCTCAAGGTGGTTCAACCTGCTTCCATATTTGTTGGCGCCTGAACCATCCTAGTTGGACTATAAAAGAGAGGGAGAGCTCCCCTCCAACACATACACCATCATTTGGAGCCACTCACCTCACATTCCTCACTTGTATTCTTTAGATTAGTTTTAATATTAGAGCAAGGCAAGAGCTAGCAAGGAGAGCTTGTCTCCTTGGAAGAAGAAGGAACACCTCGGTATGAATACAATGCAGTTCTCTTCTAAGTTCAAGTTCTTATCTTATTTATATAGCAATGCATATGAACTAGAGTATAGTCTTGTTCATGTTATGATCATGATATATGAACTAGCATATAGTTTATGTGTTATGTTCTTGACATGTTCATCATTGTTTTTCATCGTTCATCAAATTAGTATGAATAGAGGAAGAACTAGGGATGAGGTGATGATTCATTGTGCCTTCTCGGTTGCTCTTAACCTAGCCTGTCACTTCGAAGGAGTGGGGTCCTAGGGGGTTAGGAGTCGTTTCCAATTACACAGGCGTGGTGCTCGGGTATGCGGAGATTGGCGGATATGTGGGTACCCCACGGGCAGAGGGGTAGGTGGGCAGGTGGTGACAGCCCTATCCATCCCTAGCATTCTCCCACGTTTGGGTATTCAGTAGGAGTTCATAAAGTCTCTATCGGCTGGCAGACCAGCTGCGGGGATCTCCCTGTCATCCCAGACTTAGTCCTGATGCTAGACATGCTAGTTAGATGTCTACTAACATTTCTTTGCATAGTTGTATAAGACCAATGCCTGCTCAGTTAGATATATTCTTTGATTCTTTATTTCTCTTTTATCCTTGAAGTTGGCTCAGATGTGTGTCCACTATCTTTGAACCATGATTTACCCCTGCCTATGCTATGTCTACCTATGCACTCAATAAGTGATCATGTTTATACCAAAGCTAGATGCATACATCCTGCCCTCCTACAGGAAATTATAAATACGACACCCTTGAATACTCACAGGTTGAAATGCTACAATGATAGTTCCGTGCGCTTGCGGATTTATCCTTACTAAGCTATCATGATTGGTGTAACTAAGTACCATTACCTAAGGATTGTAATTCTTGTTGCACCCCAAGGCGTCGTGCTTCAGTTTTACATATCGTAAGTAATGACGGTTAGGAAGGCCAATCAGGCACTTCTAACTATTATTACCAGACCGTATTATCTTGGCTAGCATCATTATGGGCCATGAGTTACCTTTCTAACGTAATGGTGGTTAGGGATGCCAACACACGTTTCTAGTATCATTACTAGGGATGGGCTTTTAGTCCATCTTTAGTGGTGATGCTATGAAATGCCAACACCATGGTAAAATGTTTGCATAAGTAACCAATCCTCCATCCCATGGTGAGGGCATTCTGCAATATAATCTTGAAAGCGTTCCCATGCCTCAGGGACAGATTCATGATACTGCTGCTGAAAAGTTGAGATCTTTGCACGTAGGGCATTTGTCTTGCCTACGGGAAAGAACTTTGCTAGGAAAGCAGTGGAAAGGTGCCGCATATCTCTAGGAAGTGTTGGAGGTGAGCATTTGCATCCTCATGTGCTTTTCTGCAAAACTGGTTGGCTTGCACCATGTTGAGCAAAGCTGGCTTGAGCTCGAATCCATCATCATCTCCCCCATTAACTGTTGATCCAGTCCTAATATTGGTAGTTGTTGGAGCAGAGAATCCTCAGAGAGTCTTGTCAGCCATTGCTTCAAACAATGGTATTAAGCTACTTGTTGGTTGATCTTCTGGCAAAGTGGTTGGGATCTTTCTTCTTAGTTGTGCCTTAGATCTTCTAATTATTGTCTCGGGATCGTCAACATAGTTTGCTGGTCAATTAAATCCAGTGGTATGTTACCCTACATGAGATACTCAAGTAGGCTGAACAAGGGTAATCCTGTTCGAGTATGACTGGATTTCTCTACCTAAAATATTCACAAATAGACAAAACTACAGGGTAAACCTATTTTGAGTAAAGATCAATAGTATGTCTCAATTATCACATGTGTTAGATTATTCCTAGATATTCAATTTCCTTTCTCTAGACCTCATTGCCTTCCTCGGCAACGATGCCAGAAATGCTTGTTGGCATTTCTTACACCGCTCAAGTTAAGTTGTCATGCCTAACACGATGTAAGAAATGTGGTTGTATTTATATCTAAGCACTCTACATAAAATAAAAGGTTATCCGCAAGCACACAGATAAATACTCCCATTGTAGCATTTCACCCAGGAAAGTTCTAGGTATCATTATTTATAATTCACCACTAGGAAGGCAGAATGGAGGTATTGAGAATAAATCTATAACTTACACTTGTGATAAGAGGTCTACTAGATCTTCTCAAAACAGGGATCATATCATAATAATAAATAAGGATAATAATAATTCAACAAAGTCCAAAGGAGGTTCCACCAAGCATTTTCCTTCTTGGGCATGATTCTAGAAAGAACTAGGAAATAAAAGTACATAACTCCTAGGGTTGATTATAACTATGGGTCATTGAGCTACATCAATTAGTGCAATTACGTCTAGCTATCATGGTCAAAATAATCTAATATCCATACTCAAGAGACATTGCCAAGGTGGATCATGAACATAGCAAGATGTCACCCCACAACTTTAGGCCTTACTAAGTCCTACATTCGGGGAGTGGACTACAGAGGACTCAACATAGCTATAATAGTCACCTTCGCGATCTACCACATGGCCCAGAACATAGGGTGTATTCACAGATAGATTTAACCTAGGCACCATGCCTACATAACTCTACCACCCACCCCTTGTACTTCAGGATGAGCGTTATACGAACAAGAGCATAAACACCAAACTACTCCAACTAAACTAGACATATAACCAACATAGGCAATGAACATTATAATTATTAATCTATTATTATAATAAGTCATGGTGAGGAACACAAACACGAACGAGAACAAGAACAAGAACTAGAGTAATGTCACAAATAAGAACACAATGAACTAGATGAAGATCTAGACAATTAGAGGATGAACATGAACAACAAGTAGATGAACTAGAAGATAAACACAATGAACTAGAAACACAAATAGATTAATACTGGTAATACAAGAGTTACAAGACATTACCAAGCCTCCTTATGACTAGATCCAGAGCCCAAGCACTGCTTGCCTCCTCTAATTTCTATTCTTTATGTTCTAGCTATGCCCTAGATGGTGGATGCTCTAGGTTATCCTTTCGAGGGACTACCCTGAACTAAATAATGATTATGATCAGATGATGCCTCAAGGGGGTCTGCCCCTGCTTATATAGCCCGGTGGGGTGAACCACGGCCCTCGGATCAAACCAACTTGAAACAATGGTTGAGATGCATCGTAGAGGTCGGTTGGAGGCCGCCACACGAAGATGACTGACAGGTGGGCCTGGAGTAGGCCGGTCAGCCTTACATGTGGGGCCGGCCGACCCAGCTCAATGCTAGGTGGGCTTCTCTCTTCATGGACCAATAGATCTCTTCGTTAGCTTTCCAAAGAGTCCTGGATCGCTAAAAACGGAGTCTGGATGAGGGAGATATGCCCAATTTAGTCTGAACTGCTCTAGAAGCCCATTTGCAATCTTTCGGAATGTGTAACTTTGTCGTCTGGACTCAGATTTGGGTGAATCAAAAATCTATTCCATGTGTCATGATGAGCTCTTCTCAATGGTATACTCCAATTCATCACTTGAGATACTTCTATTTGGTGATTCTGGTCCTTTCCTAGTTTATCCCATGTAAAACATAGATTCACCAAAACTCGTGGAACTCGTTAGTTTTGAACCCTACAACTATGCTTTGTGGTTCATATCAAGCAATAGTTGATGGTTAAAAATTAGAATTAATTAGCGTCAACACTTAGTGCTGGGACTATTCTTTTCTTCTTGGGCCTCAGCGTAACCTCCTCTGTTGTTTCTCGTCGCCCCTCTTCCTTCTAGTCGTGCATGACCGGGCGGTCGCTTCCCTTCTCTTCCTTGCGTGAACTGGAGGGTGGTGCTCTTCCCTGTGGCTCACATGTCGCCTGGGGGCCGTGCCTCACTTGTACCACTCTAGCCTCCCTCCCTGCCGGCCGGTTGCCCCTGCTGCTGGTGGCCAGCGGCGTCCTCTCTTCCTCTTCCCTTTTTTGAAAGGTACAACGAGTTCATCCCTAACTATGCTCAATCTATTCAATGAGTCAATTCCTTGTGAAGAATGTTGTTTCTGGTGCATGTATATTGGATATAGATGATGTCATAGTGATTGATTTGAATCAATTTGGTGATTCATGGATGGGTGTGAACAGTGCACGCAGTAGCAGTTTGTGCTACGGCAGGTCTGCGTTTTGGCTGCTCTATGCACCGAATAGCAGTGCTACATGCATTTCGCTCTGATCCATGACTCCCCTTGTTGATTGGTATCACTCACTACATCAGCCATCTTCTCTCTGGTATACGATTCACTTACTGTAAGGTTGAGATGGACTAGAGAGGGGGTGAAAGTCTTTTCTAAAACTTATCGCACTAGCTAACTAAAACAATTGAGGAATTAAACTAAACGGTCTAGCCAAGACTTCACCCCTCTAACTATGACTCTAGATGCACCTTGATAAAAGAACCTAAGTAAGATAACAAGGTGCCAATCTAGCTAGTGCTCACCTAAACAATTCTAGCTTGTCAGGTCACATAAACCTAAGCAACTAGTACTTTCACAAGCAAGAGAGCACCTACACAATTCTAATGAGCAAAAGCACAAAGCCAACCTAAACTCACTAGATGCTTAGGGATAAGGTTACTCAAACTAAACCCAAGAGCTCAATTACTAAGCTACACAAACTAAGAAAAGAGAGAGATAAACTTCTAGCTACACAAGCAAGAAGGCAAATAGAAAGCTACATAAGCTATCTATTCACAAGAGCAATTACTCAAGCAAGATATATATAAGAATGTAAATACAAGCTTGTGAACAGGAATGCAAACCACCACGAAGTGTGGAACAAGAAGAACCACCACGAAGTGTGGAACAAGAAGAAACAGTGTGCCACCAAGCTACGTCTAGTTGTGTCGACCACCACTCTTGTGATTCCTCCGGTTCTTGACTCGTAAGTCAAGGCCTCGCAAGGCAAGCTCTCGCAAGAGCATCGCGAGTGAACCCACACACAAGACGTTCTCTGGTTTGACTTGCAAGCCAATTGCCTCCCAAGGCAAGATCCCTCAAGAGCACCGCAAGACTCCACTGTATTGAGTGAGGTAACTCAATGACACGAGCAATCCACTAGAGTTACTCTTCACGATCCCCGCGAGGTGAGCACAAAACCTCTCACAAGTCGACCTTTAGAGCACCGCACAATCTCCATCGCATGCCTCACGAAGTCTCCAGCCACCAAGCCGTCTAAGAGGTGGCTACCTCCAAGAGTAACAAGCTCGCAAGCTTGCAACACGAACACCTAATGCCACACGAAGCAATCTCTCAATACAATCACACTAGAATCGCTCACTCATACTATCGAATGATCTCCTATCAAGCATATGTGAGTTAGAGGGCTCCCAAGCACCACAAAGCAAGCCACCAAGGCCCTTGTGTGCTCAGCACCTGGCCATGCCCGGCCACACCACGTATTTATAGCCCAAGGGCAAAACTAGCCGTTGCCCATGAAATTCAAACGTTATGTCATAGGCCAGCAGAAAATGACCTATCAGGACATGTCCTGGGCTCATCGTAGGACAAGTCATGCACGTGAAAATTCTACGCGGGAGACAAACCAATTCAAACTCGGGCAGTGGATGCATCCTACGCCCTTCTCCGGACGCTTGTGAGTTACTGTGCAGCGTTCGGCGTGTTCATTTCACAAAACCAAAGAAAACTAGCCGTTACACCTCCGGACACGTCCTACACACACCTCTGAATGCGTCCGAAGGTTGCCTGGCGCTGCAACCTTCTCTGAGTAGTGTCTGGAGACCTCCGGACACACAGTATCTAGACCTCCGGACGCTGACGTCAGCGTCTGGACCGTTCATATTCTTCGTGCCCACAACAACCCAGCTCTGGACATCAAATTTGTGAGCGCAGGACACGTCATGCGCTCTCTCGACGCGTCCGGCGCTCATCTCTGGACACGTCCGTAGCTCATTAGATCAGCAGATCACCCCGCATTAAATTGGGCATATCTCTTAACTCCGAAATTCATTTGTTGATGCAAAATTATATCTGCAAACACACCGGGCTAATACCCGAAATCGATATCCGGAGCGTGCCAGTCGATTTGACCTGTTAATCGACAAGGACGATAGATTTGAATAAAACCTGAACGAGACGACAGCGATACGCCCGGACGTCAAAGCTCAGATGATACTCGATAACTGTTGAACAGATCAGAGAAGACGACAGCGATACGCCCAGACGTCAAAGCCTGAATCTTGCTCGGTAAAAGCGGAACCTGCAAGGCCGCTGGAGATCAAGTTGATGCAGCCCGTCGACTCTTGAAAGAACTCGTTGAAAAGGAAAAAGTACTGATGACGAAGTCGCCGAAAAGTAGATTGCTTGAAAAGTAGATAAAAATAGTAGGTTTGTTGTATTGATGATTATTCTTTTCATTGTCTTTTGGTACATATTTATACCCTGGTACTATGAGTCCTAAACAGACACGACAAAGTATTACCTAAACAAGTCTTATCTCTAAGGAATAAAAAATAACGACTCGTACCAAGGTCGGACTCAAAAATAAGCTAATAAAATAATGGCATAAATATCGCCAGTTCCCTTATCCATTGCTTTGCGATGAAAACTCTACCGGCATGCTCTTCATCCCTGTAGATTCCATCGGCAACCCATCAATAATGGCTCAGACCCGCTTTCCATGTCCTTCAGCTCCGCTTTCCATCGGCAACCATGCCTCAATCTCTATCGGCAACAGCCCTCTGGCTTTATCGGCAATGTACGAGATCAACATGTCCTTTATCGGCACTCATCCATCGGTCAACTCAGAATCAACGCTGGAGAAGAACCACTCCCTTGCCGATCAGCACAGTTTTCGGTCCATATTGACACGTGTCAAAAAACGGTGTCAACACATGCCCCCCAATTTCGGAATATAGAATATTTTATGCGCCGAAATTTCCTCCAGGTCGTAATTGCCCAAACCGTTTGAACTTCTCCTCGAGAGTTGCACGCGTGGTAGTGGAGATCCTGTACCAACAGGCCCATATAGTGCTTCCTCCGCCGTGGCCCATTTTTCATCTGTGATTCAAACCCTAGCTTTTCTCTCTCCGACGGCGACATCAACAGGTGATTCTTCGACGAACTCGATCATCGGCGCTCTCGACGGTGACCCTTAGCCTCCAGTTAGCATTCTTTGCCTTTTCCATCTCCATCGCGGCCATGGCTATTCATTTTGACGTCCCCAAGGTTAGTCTTTTCCTTTTGCCTACCCTCTGACATTTCATTTCTCCTTCTCTATGCAGTTCATGACTC
>CM041630.1:34024687-34038026 GCA_023333625.1 Bothriochloa decipiens | reverse complement strand
TTGCCGATCAGCACAGTTTTCGGTCCATATTGACACGTGTCAAAAAACGGTGTCAACATCATTTTTGACGAACTAAGACTCGTTGGAAAGCTTACTCAGAGGGCTACACAACCCATATATCCTATTGATCCAAATCACAAAGGATCAAAGCAGTTTTCCAAAACAAGATCCATCCTCATGTTAGGAGAACACCGAAAAACCTCTCTTTTCACCAAGTTGATCACAATCAACTTCAACATCGTCTCCCTTGCAAATGTGCCAACACCACCAAGTGTACGTCACCATATGCTTGTGTATTAGCATTTTCACAATCATTTTCAAGTGTTATCTCTTGTTCTCACAATGCCACTCGATCCTAGCAACATCGCAATGTTAGATCACTCATGTGGCACTAGATGACCGATATGCAAACTCGTTTGCCCCTCTTGATAGTATGGCCTATCAATCCTAAATACAGTCATCAACTTCTCTACACACCTTATGACCGGTGAAATGAAATGCCCTAGGTTATACCTTTGCCTTGCATCTTCGTTTCCACCATCACCTCCAATGTGCCAATGCACCGCATGCACAACACGATCAACAAATGATATGATACACTTCACATCATCATATGACCGTCTTGGTCCATCGATCTTGACCTCACTTGCTCTTCTCTGTTGCATCGGTCCATCGGCGCCAAGTCTTGGCCAAGCTTCACCATCACACGGTCCTTAACTTCTAAGCCTCAACTTGCCTTTCACACTTGCAACCGGTCCTTCGAGCCAAGCCTCATCTTGATCTTCACAATGCTTAGGTCACATGACTCCATGTCATGGCTCATATGCAATGAGCTCCTTCAATCATGCAACCTTCTTCTTCCATTGATCTTGACCTTACGTGCTCTTCACCGTTGAGTCGGTCTATCAGTGCTAAGTCTTACTCAAGCTTCACCATCGCAATGTTCCTTCACTTCAAAGCCTTGACTTGCCCTTTACACATTCAACCGGTCCATCAAGCCAACCCTAGTCTTCATCTTCACAATCTTAGTCACATATATACCTATGGACTAATCCTGTGTATCTCAACTATAAACATATTAGTCCACCTAAAGTTGTCACTCAATTATCAAAATCAAACTAGGGACTTTCAATCTCCCCCTTTTTGGTAATTGATGACAACTATACAAAGATATGGAAATTAAGATTTTTGGACCTTATGCCACTTATCTAACATTTAAGCTCAATGTTATGATTTGGATAAGTAACATAAAGTCAACTTGGTAGTGATAGCTCCCCCTACATGTGTGCTTCAATGATTAGAATTCAAGCTTGCATACATGCATAAATATGAAAATTTTGGGAGAGTTAGCACTAATAAGTGATGCTAAGGTATATAAGATAAACCTTTGAAGCATGTTACCAATTGGAGTTGCACCATTGAGTTCATCCTTAGCATCATGGTTAGCTAGACACCTCAAGAAACAAACTGGATAGCTTATGAGATCAACATTGAAAGTGAACTTCTTGATACAAAGGGTTGGAACTTGGGGTTAATGGTTGATTCTTGAATCTTCAATTTTGAAGGAAACACCATATGTTGGAATGACACCACTTGTAAATATCACATGTAGTTGCATGAAACCACTTAGAATTACCACAAGAGATTACTTGTAGGGTCTTTGACCTTGATTCCAATGAGTTGGGGCAACCTTCCCTATGTCAAAGCATGGTTGAACCAACTTGTAAGTGAGGGTAGCTTTCTTGATTTAAATTGATCACTTAAAGTTGAGGATCACTTGTGGAACCACCATTTTGATGTACTAGATACCACATATATGAATTCCTTGTATTCGATGTGTAGGTATGTGATAATCTAGACATATCTTGCAAGAGCTAGCATTATGGGCACCACTTGTTGGATTTAACAATTATAATCAATTCTTGAACTAGATTGTTTCCATGCGCTTCTTTCTTGTTGACTTGAGCTAAAGTGTTTTGCCAATAAGCTTCCAAGTCTGATTTGAACCAATGACAAGCTTCTTCACACCTCACTAGAAGGGTTATCTCACCAATGTTGTACTTGTCACTCATGTGCAATCCAAAATAGATCAAGCACTTGGGTTCACTAGCTCATGAATAAATCCATATTCATACCACTAGATCAAACAATGAATCAAGCAATAGTGGTAGATTATGAATTACAAACATTTTATTTGTTATGTATAATCCTAGTAAGCATGTACTATATGTACTAACCACATACTAGTAAGGAATGAAACGATCATGCACATTACAATGATATCTTTGCTATCTTGGAGTATAGGATAGTCATTTGATTCTAATTTCATTACTCCAATAGCAATGTGAAGTCCACTTATAGGCTTGATGAAGCCAATATATACCAATTTGAATTCCATGCTTCATCCATATAAAATGATAACCACTTAGGATCAAGTGCATTCTTCTTGTTGTGGTTGGCTTGCTTCTTCTTTTGACCTTTGCTTGCATGATGAGAGCATGCCAGTTGTAATATCACTTGATTTGCCATGGATTGCTCTCTATTGGGTGTTACTTGCTTTCTTGATCAATCCTTTTGATTGCATCAACTAAGCATCTCCAACAATCCTTAGATCACCACTTCTATGTTAACCTTCTGAGTACTCCCACTTGGTTTACCCACTCATGGGTGGCATGCACCTAGGGAGAAGTGATCTCTCCAAGAACTATCCTTGACACTCACTTGAGTTACCTTTGTTTGATTGATCCAAGTGTTGGACTTGATATGATGAGTAATCTTCAATTCTTCTTTAAGTCATTTTCTTTCTTCCAAGAGATCTTCAATTGTTAGTAGGACTTAAACTCCATCTTGCTCTTGATCTTGATTTTGATCTTCAATTTGAGTACCAAATGGTGTAACAAATACACTCCTCAATCAAATAGAATTGTACTCATTACTTGTCATCCTTATAGATTAGATCAAAACCAAACATATGTTCCTCAACCACTTATAATCATGATTCCAACTTGAGAACCTTTCAATTTGAGTGATTCTTGATATATCCAATAGATGTCACTTTTCTGGTAGATTTTGTACCCTTCAAAGGATAATCCATATCTCCCAAAGTATAGATCAAAATGCCATGCAATTTGGTGAAGATGTGTGACACAAGGTCTTCTAGTAGCTGTAAAAATTTGAGCCTCATTGGCCTTCTAGATTGCTGCCAGATTTCATATCTTCCCACACTGCTACATGCTGAAAACTGCTACACCATGGCTGACAAGAACTACTCTAAACCATAGCAATCCTTATTCAATGCTCTTGAATTTTGTACATCATCTTGTATAATAAGTGTAGAGCATGTATACCAAATTTCAAGCCAATCCAAATAGATTTGACTCATCAACCATGGCTATTCTCCCAGCTAGCTCAGATTTGCAATTATAGGACAGATTTAAGCAATTGAGCTATGCTTTCTCAAAAGTAAATCAAACTTGATTTCAACTTGTTTGAATACCAACACAAGACATATATCCATGCATACAACTTACTCAAAAATATCTTGTGATCATATCCATCCAATCAATCCAAATTTGACTACTAGGCATTAAATCCATTCAAACACCTTATAGCAAGCAACATGTGCATATATATCAAATTCAATCAACTTATACGCACCCAAAAGACTTAGACCAACTAAAGATATAGCTTGATAGTTCATGATCATCAATAGCAAGCTTCTACTTGAATATTTGCAAGCAACCAAACATTACCGCAACTTGATTTTTGCACTTGTATGTTGAAGCACATTTGGACCTCACTTTGTCATGACTTAGCATTGGGTTGAGATAAGCACTAAGCATGAATACTTTACTCAATAGAAATGATGAATAATATAAAATCAATTGAATCAAGCCTCCAATGCCATGATACCTATAAACAATCATCCACTTTTTGATGGTACCCAAACTCGTTTGGGTCCTCTCAAGTTAGGAGCAACATACTTAGGCAATGCCTTAGTATGAGTAGAGGGATGTTTTGCAATAATAACCATAGAGGTACCATTACCATCCTTCCTAAGCATATTATTTGCATCAATTGAAATGGGCTTAGGAGTATTACCTAGGGGACATGAATGAACCATGTGTCCCCTTTTTTGGCATGAGTAGCCTCTTTGGTTGAGCCTTTTCTTCCTTGCTCATGTGATGCTTCTCATTGCCTTGCCTCTCATGAATTACTTGAGCCTTCTTCTCAAGCTTGGTAGGACACCCCAAGGCAAAGTGTCCCATATCTCCACATTCAAAGCACTTGATGTGAGTTAAATCCTTGTTTTCTCGAGTCTTGCTCATCATCATCTTGTTGGCATCATGGATATGAGTTGGATGCATTGCATAAGCTCTTCCACCCCTTCTTGTTTTCTTCTTCATCTTCAAGTCATCAACTTTTTCTTCATGATTGATCTTGACTTGATCTTGGGCTTCTTTTCTTGCTTAACTTGTGGCTTTTCTTGAGTTGGGCAAGCATTTGCAAGATGTCCTATTTCATGGCATAGATAGCACATGAAATGAGATGACTTCTCCTCTTCTTGCCTCTTTATCTTCATTGCCAACTTTCTTACTCCTTTGGTCAACTTCTTCATCTTGTAACCAAGTCCACTCTTGTCATTTAGGCTTCTTGGATTCTTCAACAATTTTCTAAAGAGGACCTTGGAGTTGTTGCACCTCTCTAACTTGTTGCTCAACTTCTTCACTTTCTTTTGAGCTCATTGTTCTCCTTCAAAAGGTTAGTCTCACAAGATATAGAGGAAGAACAAGCATCTATATGTGAAGAATATGGCATAGATAATAAATCATCACAAGAGATGGATACATTCTTCTTGCCTACATCACAAGGGTTAGCAATAATATGTGATTGACCATTCAACCCATGTGATGAGCTCTCACTAGTTTTAATATTTTCCTTGGAAAACTTCTTAGTGAGAAAAGCATGTTCTTGCAACAAATTATCATGAGTAACACTAAGTTCCTCATGAGCCGATTTTAGCACATCATGTGAACAAGTATTAACATAAAGTAGATGCTTTTGTTGTTCACATGTTGTCTCTAGAAATGAGTTTTCTTTTTGTAATTTCATCAATTTATTTTTCTCATTTTCTAAAGACATGGTCATGCTAGCAAGTCTACTAACAAGCTCATCATATGAAGTATGATCAATCACATTGCAACTTGATACCTTGGTGTCACCTTGTGAAATGAAGCAATATGATGATGTAAGAGAGCTTGTTGTAGCATCATCAATGGAGCATGAACCATCATCACCTTCAAGTGTGCTTGGGGTAGAATCATCACTTGCGTCACTTGAGGCATCATCATCCAACTTGTCAAGTGATACTAGGGTAGATAGATCATCATCATCACTTGACCATGAGATGGAGCAATCCTCCACAAGAACCTTGTTGTGGTCATGCTCAACAACCTCATGCGCTATCACCTTGGCATCAACCTCCTTGTACTTGACATCATATCCCATGGGGAGGCATTGCCATAGGTGTGCTTGATGTTCTCCCACGAGACATGTGCGGACACCCTAGTGTAAACCTTAGCAAACACATTAAAGCTCAAAGATTTGATTAGATATAAGAGAGCATTTGAATCAAGTGCATAGAGATCCTTTTGAGCTTTAGTGAGGTTGTCTTTGTCCAACACATGGGTGAGACCATTTGTGACAACCCACCAAGCCTTAGGTCCCATGGCACGAAAATGATCAAGCATGTGGTGTTTCCACCGTGCATAGTGTGTGCCATCAAATATATGCGTGTCACAAGGACAAGCATCATCAAACCCTCTAGTTGCCATTGTCCCAGGCCGGTTAAGACCACAAAAAGAGAGACCTAGATCTGATACCATCTGTAAGGTCAAGATGGACTAGAGGGGGTGAATAGTCTTTTCTAAAACTTATCGCGCCGGCTAATCGAAACAATTATGAAATTAAACTAAACGGTCTAGCCAAGACTTCACCCCTCTAACTATGACTCTAGATGCACCTTGATAAAAGAACCTAAGCATGATAACAAGGTGTCAATCTAGCTAGTGCTTACCTAAATAATTCTAGCTTGCAAGGTCACACAAACCTAAGCAACTAGTACTTTCACAAGCAAGGGAGAACTTACACAATTCTAATGAGCAGAAGCACAAAGACAACCTAAACTCACTAGATGCTCAGGGACAAGGTTACTCAAACCGAACCCAAGAGCTTAATTACTTAGTTACACAAACTAAGAAAAGCGAGAGATAAACTTCTAGCTACACAAGCAAGAAGGCAAATAGAAAGCTACACAAGCTATCTATTCACAAAAGCAACTACACAAGCAAGATATATATAAGAATGTAAATACAAACTTGTGAAGAGGAATGCAAATCACCACGAAGTGTGGAACAAGAAGACACGATCATTTTTCACTTGGTTCACTTGGTTTCCACAAGCTACGTCCAGTTGTGTCGACCACCACTCTTGTGATTCCTCCGGTTCTTGACTCGCAAGTCAATGCCTCGCAAGGCAAGCTCTCGCAAGAGCACCGCGAGCAAACCCACACACAAGAGGTTCTCTAGTTTGACTTGCAAGCCAATTGCCTCGCAAGGCAAGCTCCCTCAATAGCACCGCAAGACTCCGCTGTGTTGAGTGAGGTAACTCAATGACACAAGCAATCCACTAGAGTTACTCTTCGTGATCCCTGTGAGGTGAACACAAAACCTCTCATAGGTCGACCTTCAGAGCACCGCATAATCTCCATCACGTGCCTCATGAAGTCTCTAGCCACCAAGTTGTCTAGGAGGTGGCAACCTCCATGAGTAACAAGCGCAAGTTTGCAACACGAACATCTAGTGGCACATAATGCAATCTCTTAATGCAATCGCACTAGAATCGCTCACTCACACTATCGAATGATCTCCTATCAAGCATATATGAGTTAGAGGGCTCTCAAGCACCACAAAGCAAGCCACCAAGGCCCTTATGTGCTCAGCACCTGGCCATGCCCGGCCACACTACATATTTATAACCCCAAGGACAAAAGTAGCCGTTGCCCATGAAATCCAACCATTATGTCACGGGTCAGTAGAAAATGACCTGTTAGGATGTGTCCTACGCCCTTCTCCGGACGCTCACGAGTTACTGTGCAGCGTCCGACATGTTCATTTCGTGAAACCAAAGAAAACTAGCCATTACACCTTCGGACATGTCCTGGACACACCTCCAGACGCGTCCGGAGGTTGCCTCGCGTTGCAACCTTCTCTGAGTAGCATCCGGAGACCTCCGGACGCTGACGTCAGCGTCCGGACCATTCATATACTTCGTGCCCGCAACAACCCAGCTCCGGACATCAAATTTGTGAGTGCAAGATGTGTCCTATGCTCTCTGGATGCGTCCGGCGCTCATCTCTGGACGCGTCCATAGCTCATTAGAGCAGCATACCACCCCGCACTAAATCGGGCATATCTCTTAGCTCTGAACTCTATTTTTGATGAACTAAAACTCGTTGGAAAGCTTACTCAGAGGGATACACATTCCACATATCCTCTTGATCCAAATCACAAACTATCAAAGCAGTTTTCTAAATCAAGTACCATCCTCATGTTAGAAGAACACCCAAAAATATTTCTCTTTTCACCAAGTTAATCACAATCAACTTCAACATCATCTCCCTTGCAAATGTGCCAACACCACCAAGTGTACATCACCATGTGCTTGTGTGTTAGCATTTTCGCAATCATTTTCAAGGGTTATCTCTTGTTCTCACAACACCACTCGATCTTAGCAACATCGCAATGTTAGATCACTCAAGTGGCACTAGATGACTAATATGAAAACTCGCTTTCCCCTCTTGATAGTATGGCCTATCAATCCTAAATCTGATCATCAACTTCTCTACACACCTCATGACCGGTGAAATAAAATGCCCTAGGTTATACCTTTGCCTTGCATCTTCATTTCCACCGTCGCCTCCAATGTGCCAATGCACCGCATGCACGACACGATCAACAAATAATATGATACACTTCACATCATCATATGACCATCTTGGTCCATCGATCTTGACCTCACTTGCTTTTCTCTATTGCGTTAGTCCATTGGCACCAAGTCTTTCCCAAGCTTCACTGTCGCACGGTCCTTCGCTTCCAAGCCTCAACTTGCCCTTCACACTTGCAACCGGTCCTTCGAGCCAAGCCTCATCTTGATCTTCACCATGCTTAGGTCACATGACTCCATGTCATGTCTCATATGCAATGAGCTCCTTCAATCATGCAACCTTCTTCTTCCATTGATCTTGACCTTACTTGCTCTTCATGTTGAGTCGGTCCATCGGCACTAAGTCTTACTCAAGCTTCACCATGGCAATGGTCCTTCACTTCAAAGCCTTGACTTGCCCATTACACATTCAACCGGTCCAGCCAGCCAAGCCTTGTCTTGATCTTCACCATCTTGGTCACATATATACTTATGGACTAATCCTGTGTATATCAACTATAAACATATTAGTGCACCTAGAGTTGTCACTCAATTATCAAAACCAAACTAGGGACTTTCACTTACCCATTCTTTCATAAACTTGCATAGATGGCTGGAGGCAGTGAGAATGTGTAGCAAAGGGAGATTTACTCCAGGAGGCAGATGGTCCTGCTAGCAGAAAATGGAAGGCATCTTATCAGCGTGGTGACCAAAGTGGTGTCAATATTGGTATGAGTCCACGTCACCTAGCACGACAGAAAAGTGAGATTGAGATGGAAGGAAGGACGATCAGTGAGGATCGGTGTCCTGTAGTCCTTGTGTGTTGGCATTTGATGATTCCAATTTGACACCACATCAAGAGGAACTCTACACCAAGAAGCCAGTGGATCTAGAACCAAGATGGAGAATTATTTATCGGGGCAAGAAAAGTTAGTGAGAGATCAGCGCCTCATCTTTCCATACTCTACTCCTAAAGACAGAGGTATGGATGACAGGTTCTGGAATACCTTTCAATCTGACTTCTATTTCTCTATTCTATTTCTCTATTCTCTTCAATGTAAAGAACAAAATTGTGCCAATGAAGTATATTGATTGGCAGCACTTGGAGTTGAAGAAAGACAAAAAAATTCAACCAAGTTATAGAATTGTGCAAGAAGATCAACATGTATGATCTCATGGGTTTTCGACATGACTGGAACACCGAGGTACTTTATTAGTTTATTGCCACTTGCTTCTTTGATAGAGGGTCTATGGTACTTCATTGGATGACTAATGGTCGACATTATAAAGTTGACTTTGTAACTTTTGCTCACCTTCTGGGATTTGGTTCAGAGGATAGAGGCCTTGATGATATTCATGACAAAAAGGTTTTCAAAATTCAGGATATTGCTCATCTTTATGAAAATCCTTGATCTACAACTAGTTTGGTCAAAGGCTTGAAGAGCAAATATTACATTATCAACAACCTATTTAGACATACTATCAACCCAAAAACAAGTTTTGCATCTAACTTATTTGGGTGTGCAAAGAACATTCTTGCTAGCATGGCACCTGGAAGTGAGCCTTTCTCTCTCTCATATTTTATTTGGCATGAGCTTAGAATTTCTTCTGAGGATGTAATGAAGGCATTACCCTATGCACCGTATGTGATGTTTATTATTGAGAAAGTCACTGGGTACACCTTCAACAAGGTGTTACACATGAAGCATATAAAGGAGAAAAGACTCACCACACTAGCATTGGAGTGACCATTCCACGCAGCAGAGATAGAGCAGCAACAGATATTCCAAAGTTAGCTTCCTGTTGTGAGAAGAACAAGAGCAAGATTGCACAGTGGGTGAAGGCAATTTATGGGAAGTGTTCCTATGCAGCTGATATTGCATATAAGACTTACTTGGAGCAGCTTGAGCAGCGGGCAGCAGCCAACCTTCCTCCACTTTCTCCTCCAAAGTCTCCTCTGTTCTACAATTTGCCAAGTCTTTCAGGCTCTAAGTTTGAGGAGGATGAGGAGGAGGATGATGATAGAACTGTTGTCTCGGATGACGAGGAGGAAGATGATGATGATGGGAATAATGATGATAGTGATAAAAATGGCGATGAGGATGACGAGGAAGATAAGCATGATGATAATGAAGATGATGGTAATAATGATGAGGATGAGGATGAGCATGAGGATGACTAGTTGTATCTCTTTCTCTTCTTTTATTCTCTTTTTGGTGCTTGTTGCCAAAGGGGGAGAAGATGATTAGAGAGGGGTACAACAACTTTTTCATTGATTTTTGTTGGATCAGCTAGAGTTTCATGTCCTATCCTTTGAGAGCTGAGAGTAGTTTCACTTAGGTGTGAGATGTTGATGAGTGTTGCTCAAACTCTATTTTGTGTAAAATTTGCTACCTATGTACTCTCTATCTTGGTGGATATGGACATGCACTTTGTGATGTTATTTAATTTGTCATTTATTGCTTTTTAGATATATTTTGTGCTAGCTTTGTGATTGGTGCTTTGCTTCCGCACTTATGCTGTTAGCAGCCAGAGCAGTAGAGCAGCAGTGCTGCCTCACGGTAGTGCTGTGCTCAGAGTAGCAGTACTGTACTGACCAGCTTTTGGCATTTGTTAGCGCAATCACCAAAGATAGGTGAGAAACCTATTCCCCGACAACGACGCCAGAAATGATTGTTGGTATTTCTTAGCGCAATCACCAAAGATAGGCGAGAAACCTATTCCCCGGCAACGGCGCCAGAAATGCCCTGTAGGTGTTTCTTAGCATCGCTACTAGAATTGATTCTCTACCAACGATGTAAGGATTGCCATGTGATAGATCTTAACCTTTTAGAGATATCCGCAAGCACACGGATCTATAATTGTAGCATTTCACCCAGAAGTATTATCAGGGTATCGTTATTTATATTTTCCCAAAGGAAGGCGGGTACAGATACCTTTAGCATAGAAATGTTATGAGTTCATATCATTAAAATGCGGCCAATTGCTATGCAGGGGTAAGAAATAATCATTTGGATAGATAGTGGACACACACTTGGATCTACCATAAGGATAAATATAAAATAAAGAATAAACGAATGAAAGAAATAAAGAACAACTATGTGGAACAGGCACATCTTATACATATGCATTGAACAGCTGAGTCACATGATATATAGGTCAAGCAACAAGTCTGGGTCTAAGATAACAAGGAGATCCCAGTAGCTAATCTGTCAGCCGATGGGGACGTTTACGAACTCCTACACGACACATGAACATGGGGGATTACGAAGGACGGACAGGACTAGGTCACTCCCCGCCACCTACCCCTCAACCGTGGCATGCCGTCATATCTGAAGGCTTCCTCATATCTGGACACCACACCCGCATATAAGGAACTACCTACATCCCCCCAGGACTCCCACCCTATGGATGGACGAGCTAGGACATAGGCAAACCCAAAGGAATATCGAACCATTACCCTATTCCTATCATCATCACCATTTTTGCATATCATATGAACGATGAAGAATATGTATGAGCAAGATGAACTATTCTCATATGGACTATAGTCTAGTTCATATTCATCGAATATATCATGCTCAATACTATACTCTAGTTCACATGCGATAATATATATAAGTGTAGAGAACTTGAATAGGGAAGAACTCTCCATAGAAATATTACCAAGAGTTGATTTGCCTCCCAGGAGACAAGCCCTCCTTGCTAGATTCTAGCCTTGCTCCAACAACTACTACTAAGCTAAAGAACAAATATAAAGAGAGAGGTAGATTGCTCCAAATGGTGTGTGTAGGGGTGTGCTTTGCTCCTCTTCTTATAGGTGGCTGAAGGCAGGTTCGGGGGCAATCTCGTCAAGTGCATAATTGTCTTAGCCTGAGATGGAAGGTAGGAACTGCCTCGCCAAGGATGGGCCCGGTTGGCCACCTGGCACAGGTGAGCGCCCGGCCAGGGGCGCGCGCCCCTGGTTGGCGCCTCCCCCTAACCGACCTTGGGTGGTCGGTTGTGGAGTGGGCTTGGACCATGCCCATGTGGTGCACTCGGCCTAGTTCTTCCCCACGGTGGACTTCTGCCCAATTCTTGATTTTACATTTTCTCAGAAAGTGCCTTTCTGAATGGAATTCTTGTACTTTTATATGTGTTCCTACAAAATAATATTTATCCAAGTACAAGTGGAATTGGGTTAATAATAAATGTATATGTGTATATAAATATATAATTCACCCCTTTTTGGTCTTTAATTGGCGATGTAAAATAACTGTTAAGGACCACCAACAGGATCCCCCAAGCTTACCATTTGCTCATCCCAAGCAAAGCTGGGCTTTGAGTTGTTGATTAGGAGTTGCTGCGATGCCGATCATATTTCAAATTTACCAAGGTTATAACAAAGTTTTCAACTTTAATTTGAATAAGTCAGCATGCTATCCACCTAGTTATTATCTCAAAACTGATGGGGCTTTTTAGCTATTTTAGGTCTTGGGCGGTTGCAAGATAGAATAGATCAACAGGCATTGCTTATCATTCATCCCAAGATCAATCATCTTTCCAGAGGTTTTGAAAGTTTTTGCAAAGAAAAGTAAGTTCCTCAAATGATTCTCTCGATCACTCAATGTGTATGATTACCTCACCAAAGGCATTTGTAGTGTTGCCTTTTTATATCCTACCACTAAAGCTGAGAGTGGAGTTTTGGGCAAGTATAAAGATGGGAATACTTGCATCACATATATTGTTGGGTCAAAAACCGAACCACAAGGAGATACAAGTCATACACCTTGATTGAGATGTGCAAGTGTGTGGAAAATGATGATGGTAGAATCCTAACTCTAAATGTTTTTTGGTACTCCATGCATCATGACTCTCTTTTATTTGATGGAATGGAACTATTGGAAGTATATGGGCTACAAGATCATCATCATTCATCATTTTTTTTTGAGCGGGTATTTTAGACTTTTCTTTCTCGCTTATTCCCTCATGCCCCTTGGCATGGTTTCTTCTTCTTTTTTTAGCATAGCCCATATCCTTTATTGGCATATGAAGAATTTGTATGGAGAGAAGTCATGATGGTAAATGCAAGGAGTAAAGTTTTGCATGAGGAATGCGCTACTCCTAGTGTAAGAGTCGACATTTATTTTTGATAGACGAAAAATGGAGCGCAACTCTTAGGGTAAGAGTTGGCATATTTTTGGTGGACGGAGGGTGCATGTTGTGCGCAACTCCCAGGGTGAGAGTTGGCTTTATTTGGTGGCTGCATGTGTGTAACACTCTGGTGTTAAGCATGCATCATATTGCACTTTAAGAGCATAACCATCTCAATTGCATCATTTTTGTTACATGAAATGATAAGGTTTATATATGTGCA
>CM041630.1:34005360-34015450 GCA_023333625.1 Bothriochloa decipiens | reverse complement strand
TTCCTTGTTCCCAATCTTTTAATCTCAGGAGCTTTACAATAATCTTCTTATCCCAACGCATCAGAATCACTTCATCTGCCTAGGCCCAATGGGAAATCCAGACCCAACCGACATTATAAACGCAGAAACCAATCGAATCCCCTTCAGAACTCAGAATTTTGACTTGGGACTCTGGACCGATACCTTCCGTTCTTGGCCAAAAACCACCAAGGGATGGAAAGATTGGTATCTGAGGGTCGCTAGGCCAATGGAGCTGTATTGGGCGGAACGCAAATTAGAACAGTGCATCAGAATATCCATTGCCGATATGGAGAGGAACGAGTCCTTATTAATTGCCGCCTCCTATTTCTGGTCGGATACCCTGAATGCCTTTATCTTTAGACATGGGCCAGCTTCTCCTACTCTTGCCGATGTGTACATGCTTACTGGCTTGAACATTTCTTCTGCTGATGACAACTCACTGTTCCAACGGAAATCCGAGCATCGGCTGACCACCAGAAACATTGGCGGCTGGACTGGCTATATCAATGAGTATAAGAAATCTGGTTCAGTCAATCACAGGGAACACTCAGCCTTTTTGAATATGTGGCTTGAGAAGTTTATTTTCTGTGGCAGAACAGTCGGACCGACCAACATGCACCTCTCTGCAGCAGAACTGTTGGCTAGCGGCGTCAAGCTCCCCCTGGGCCGATACCTTCTTGGCTCCGCCTACCATCTCCTCCACCAAGTGTCACAAAGGCTGCTGCAAGGTAAATCCATCGGCAACCTGGGGGGTCCCTGGTGGTTCATTAACATGTGGTTAAATGCCCACATGCATAAATATTTCCATGTCGACCTGTTCGCTCAGCAGTTCCCTCGAAGTCTTCCTGAAGACTATCAACTTGGGGAAGAAGAATCAGCAACGCGCCCCCCCATCAATTTTGGAGAAGCAGTGGCAGTGCTACCAGGTGCAGAGGCGAACAAAGTCCAGATCGGCAATCTTTTCCACAGCCTCTACATCGGCATCCCCTCTGAGCTTCGGGCATGGGTCCCGTATGTTGATGAAGCAACAAGATTCCCTCTTTCCTTTAATCTTACCGATGAGGCCCTGAACCAGGACGCTGACATCCTAAGGGCAATAATCACCCCTCGTGCTATCCCGGTAAACATTTTTGGAAGCGGGAAGAATATCAATCCCACCTACGAGTTCTACTATCCATCGGCAGTAGCAAGACAACTAGCTTTTGGACAATTGCCCATCAACTTATGTTTTGCCGATGTGATTAAACCAAGAGAGACCATCGCGAGCCGTGTGGATTGGCACAGAATTGTTACTCTCCTTCCTAATGTTCACATCTCAAATGCCGATCTTACTGACTGGGTACCGGCTTCTTTTGTCACCGAATCCTTTAAATTATGGTGGCAAGAATGGAAGGAACAACTATTTTTCGCCTCTCCTCATTTTTACTGGAACTCTATTGATCCTGACCACGTCATCCCTGCCGATGCAGTAAGTCTAACCCTCTGCACTCCTTTCAACTCCTCCTTAATCCATCGGCAACTAACCCTTTCTTTGACAGGTTGATGACCCGGTCCCAACATTGAGTAAGAGTGGCAAGGTCATACGGCTGCAGCCGATTTCTCCAGTATCCATCATCGGTCACAAGGCTCCCTCGTTAGATGCTCCAGTGGGCCGCGGTCGTACCAAGAAGGGTACTAAATCGGTCATATTTTCGTCACAGTCATCTCAGGTAACCACCTCCCTTTCTTTTGCCGATGTCGATTGCTGTGACTTACCGATTCCATATTTCAGGGCGCGAGTTCTACACTTCTAGAGTCTTCATCGGCAACTCGTCCCCCATCACCCGTCAACGCACCTTCAGATGTTATCCTTGTCGACTCTCCAGAGGTATGTTTCTCCAATTTTAACCCGATTTCAACTATTATAATTAGCACTAATTACTCCATTTACTTGTAGCAACAAGTGGACATATCTGTAGCTGTTTCAGCCGATCCAAAACCACAGTCCTCTGGTGCCGATGCCCCCCAGTCATCTGGGTTTGAGGAACCACAGCCTAAGCGCAAAGCTTCATCTTACGTAGTCCTTCAATCGAAACGATCCAAAATTGCATCGGCACTTTCCACAGTTCCAGCACCATCTCTTCAGTCAACACCGCCGGATGTGCCAGCACCAGGACCACCAACAGCACCTCAAGAAACACTTGCCGATATAGCCACAGACTTGCCACCACTCAGCCCTGCCAGAACCGATCCATCGGCAAGCATTGCTGAGGACATATTGCAAGCTGCCTCCTCCAGCCAAATGCAAGAAATCGCCTTGAAGCAAGTAAGTTAACCATTATTCTGCAATATTCCTTCTCCTGTAACTGACTAATCCCCTCGCAGGAACAAGACTCTCCAAACAGCCTATTCTCTTTTACTGTCAACATTCCTGACGATGAAGAAGAAGAAAGTTCTGCGCTTGCCTTAGGAACTGTATCAGCTGAGGTCAGAACCAAATTAGAAACATTATTATCTTTGTTGCATCAAGATACACCTCAGCTGGTCCAAGATTCAGACTCCACAAGAGCAATCTTCAAAGCGATTCATGGCCAAGTCCCCGACAATATTGAAGAAATCCTTTTTCATGCCGCCCACCTTGAGAGCCGACAACTCCAATACCAAAAAGCCGCTCGACGAATTGCCGATAGAGCCGCTCGATGAAAACTTAAAGAAGAAATATTACAATTCAAGCAGGCCGCCGAAGAAAAGCACAGAAGCATGAGCAACTTAGAGGCTTCGGGCGCCGATCTTGAAAAGAAAATTACTGATCTATCGGCAAAGAGAACAGCTTTACTGGCCGAGCTAAAAGAGGTGGAAGCAGCCCTGAACCAAGCCGTACAGGAGAAAGACAACCTGTCCAACACTTTAAAAATTCTTCAAAAGGACAGAGACAATCAAGCCTGTATGGCGCTGACGCTGAGGAGAAAGCTTAAACCGATAGAGGACACTGCCGATGCGGACGTCAGGGAAGTGGAAGAAGCTGACCAGATTCGCCTGCGTGCGATAACCGCTATTCAATCCTTCCTTAGTTTGTAGACTTCACTCATCGGTTTTGTCAAGTTATCGGCAATCTGAACTTTGTCAATTGACTGTGAATGTAATATAATGCCGATATCTTTATTTCTGTATTTATGCATCCGTCCAAATACTGGGGTAGTATTTCTTTAAATATTTCCCATTTAATGCTCTAGGAAATATAACTCCTTCGAGGGTTTCTAAGATGTATGCGTTACCAGGAGCCAACTGATTTATCCGATAAGGACCTTCCCAATTAGGGGACCACTTGCTGAATTTTGAACTCTTAGTCCCAATCGGCAAAACCAATTTCCAGACTAAATCTCCATTTGCAAATTCTTTTACTTTCACCTTTCTATCATACCACCTAGCAACCCTCTCTTTATTTTCTTCGACGCTAATTAAGGCCTTTAGCCGATGACCTGCTAAATCTTCTAATTCATCTCTCATAAGCATGTCATACTCATCGGCTGTCAAGTGATCCTGAGAAAATACACGCCTAGAACCAGTCTTAATTTCCCAAGGTAAGACGGCATCATGCCCATATACCAATTGATATGGTGAGACCTTAATTGCACCATGACACGCCATCCGATATGACCATAAAGCTTCATTTAAAAGAGCATGCCACCTCCTAGGATTTTCCTCAACTTTCCGTTTAATAAGCTTGATTATTCCTTTATTAGATGCTTCAGCCTGACTGTTAGCTTGCGCATAATAAGGAGAGGAATTTAGAACTTTAATTCCCATACCGATGGCAAAATTATCAAATTCTCCTGATGTGAACATAGTTCCTTGATCGGTAGTAATAGTCTGAGGAATACCAAATCGGTAAACAATATGTTCTTTCACAAAATCAATCATATTTGCCGATGACACTTTCTTTAAAGGAATTGCTTCAACCCACTTTGTGAAATAATCGGTAGCAACGAGTATGAATTTATGTCCTTTACTCGACGGTGGGTAGATCTGACCGATGAGATCAATAGCCCATCCTCTAAACGGCCAAGGTTTGATTATAGGATTCATTGCCGATGCAGGTGCTCTTTGAATATTACCGAATTTCTGACATGACTGACACCCTTTGAAATATTTAAAGCAATCTTCAAGAATTGTCGGCCAATAGTACCCGTTCCTCCTAATCATCCATTTCATTTTAAATGCCGATTGATGTGCCCCACACACTCCTTCATGAATCTCACCCATTAAACTCTTCGATTCCTCTTTACTAAGGCATTTGAGTAAAACCCCATCCAAAGTGCAATAATATAATTCAGTATCAAGGAGCACATACTTGGTAGCTTGAAACCTTATACGTCTCTCCACTTTCCTAGACGGATTTTTTAAGTAATCGGCAATATCCCTTCTCCAGTCATCGGCATCAATTACCGATGTCAACACTTCTCGGATCAGTTGATATCCCGAAGCATGCTGTGCTAGCCGATTAGCTTCTTCATTGTGCAGTCTGGGAATGTGTTCAAGTCAAAAATCTTTAAACTCCTTTAATATTTGCAGGCACCTCCCATGATAAGTAATCAAGACTTCACTTCGGCATTCATATGTTCCAATCAACTGATTAATGACTAGCATGGAATCCCCAAAGACTTCAACTGTATCGGCACAAATTTCTCTGAGCAATTCTAACCCTTTCAGTAAAGCTTGATATTCAGCCTGATTATTTGTTGAAGTGCTAGCAATCGGCAATGAAAATTCATATTTCTTTCCTCGAGGCGAGATTAATACAATACCGATTCCTGCTCCTCCACCGCAAGTAGATCCATCAAAGAAAAGTGTCCATGGAGCAATCTCAGCATAATTTATCACACCGCAATGTTGAGTAACAAAATCGGCCATTACCTGTCCTTTAACCGCTTTAGCCGATTCATGACGCAAATCAAATTCTGATAATGCTAGGATCCACTTGCCGATCCTTCCTTTCAAAATTGGCATTGACAACATATGCTTAACCACATTGTCTTTGCATATGACAGTGCATTCAGCCGATAACAAGTAATGCCTTAATTTTGTGCAAGAGAAATATAAACACAAACATAATTTCTCAATGGCCGAATACCTGGTCTCAGCGTCTATCAGTCTCCTACTCAAATAATATATCACACGTTCTTCCCCTTCAAACTCTTGAATTAATGCTGATCCGATAACATTATCATCGGCAGACAAATACAACTTGAAAGGTTTCCCGTGTTGAGGCGGAACCAATACTGGAGGATTTACCAAATACTTTTTAATTTCTTCTAAAGCTAATTGCTGCTCTGTTCCCCATACAAATTCCTGATCGGCTTTTAATTTTAATAAAGGACTGAAGGCTTTGATCTTTCCTGACAGATAGATATAAATCTTCGAATAAAATTAATCTTGCCGATCAAGGATTGCAACTCAGTCTTATCGGCAGGAGCAACAACCTTATTAATTGCATCAATAGATTTCCTGCTGATTTCAACACCTCTTTGATGTACCATGAAGCCTAAGAATTGACCTGCCGATACACCAAATGCGCATTTAGTAGGGTTCATCTTTAAACCATGCTTCCTGGTGCACTCCAAGATTTTTCGCAGATCAGCTAGATGACTCTCAAAACCTTCAGATTTGACCACCACATCATCTATGTAGATTTCAACCGATGTGTTGATGTATTTATGGAAGATAAAATTCATAGCCCTCTGATAGGTAGCACCGGCATTTTTCAAGCCGAAGGTCATGACAATCCATTCAAATAAACCCACATGACCTGGACACCTAAAAGCAGTCTTGGAAATATCCTCTTCAGCCATGAAAATTTGGTTATAACCGGCATTACCGTCCATGAAGCTGATGATCCGATGTCTAGCTGCAGCATCAATCAATAAATCGGCAACAGGCATTGGATAGCCATCCATCGGTGTGGCTTTATTAAGATTCCTGAAATCAATACACACACGAAGTTTTCCATTTTTCTTATAAACAGGAACCACGTTAGAAATCCATTCGGCATATCGACATTGCCGAATAAAGCCAGCTTCAATTAACCTTGTGATTTCGGCTTTAATATCAGGTAACACTTTAGGATTACATCGGCGTGCAGGCTGTTGATGAGGCCAAAATCCTGACTTAATAGGCAACCGATGTTCAACTATTGACCAATCTAATCTAGGCATTTCTGTATAATCCCAAGCGAAACAGTCCTTATACTCCCTCAAAATATCAATCATTTGCTGTTTACATTGAGAATCTAACTTAGCACTAATAAAAGTTGGTCTCGGCCTGTCACCGTTACCAATATCTATTTCCACTAAACTATCAGCCGATGTGAACCCAAGACCAAGCTTTCCACCATCGGCAAACTGATCCATTAAAATTCATCTTTAGAACCGACTGATTGGATCGGTGTGAGCTCATAATCGGCAACCCTGAGAAATTCCGTATCCCATGCTTCTCCCGATATGCACTTTGTTCGCTCATAGGTCTCAGAATCAGCCGATGCGATTATATAAGAAGAATCACCAGGGATAATTTCAATCTTGTCTCGAATCCACTGTACGAGGTACTGATGCATCGTAGAAGGAACACAACAGTTGGCGTGAATCCAATCCCTTCCTAGGAGCAAATTATAGTTACCTTTGCCGTTAACGATAAAGAAGGTGGTAGGCAAAGTCTTGCTGCCGATAGTCAACTCAACACATAACGCCCCTTTAGCCGGAGACACATTGCCTTCAAAATCTTTAAGCATCATATCCGTCTTGGTTAAATCTTGGTCTCCTTTTCCAAGTCTTCGGAACATAACATACGGCATGATATTAATTGCCGCTCCTCCATCTATGAGTATTTTTGACACTGGCTGTCCATCAATCTTGCCTTTAACAAACAGAGCTTTGAGGTGTTGCCTCTCATCATCGGCGGGCTTTTCAAACACAGCCATCATTGGATCCAGAGTTAGTTGAGCTGCTTCATCGGCAAAAACTGCTTGCTCCTTGTCACCTGGCGCCAAGAACTCCATCGGCAACATGAAGACCATGTTAACATCTGCCGATGGACTTTCACCCTTACGTTTTGGTTGCCATACTTGAGTTGTTGCCTTTGGGATGCTTTCTCTTGGGCACTGTAAGTCTTCTTGACGCATACGCTGTTCCCTTCTTTTTTGAGTTTTCGTCAATCCTTCAGGGCACCATTGGGGCAGCTTTGTTTTCCAAACAGGCTGATAATGCTTTGTGTTCTGCTCATGGAGGCCTATGTTTGGATCCTGGCAGAATATCCCTTCATCAGGAACCCTTTCGTTAGCCATCTCTTCAAGCCTTGCATGACTCTTTGGAAAATAACCAATATACCTGCCCAGCCTGTCATGCACGCTAACTCTGCCCCCCAGCCGATCAAATGCTGACACCTTTTCTTTGATCGGCGTATTGATGCATACCCCTCAATTACTAGAGTGATGTTGTCTCTCTACCCGATCATTTAGATAGTAACCATTACATTCAGGGCAGGTATCGGCAGTGGGCAATTTAATGCCTTCTTCCCAGCAATGAATGAAAAACGGACAATTCCAGTGATCTTTATGTCGACGTAACTCCTCCTGTTGCTGTCGATACCGATCCTCACACTGTTGCCGATACCTGACACCATATGGAGCAGGCCTCAGAGGTCTTCTAGAGCTACTACCTTCATTAACAATTCTTTTCTCTTTAGCGCCATCGGCAGGTTTCTTTCCCTTTACGTCCTCAACAGTTATTTGGTTCTTAGGGTCTACCGATGCATTTCTTCTAGCAGTCTCCGATGTTAACACTTTGGTTTTGCCTTTAGCCTCCACCATATTTGCAGGGAACGGATGTTGATCAATTTTCATCGGCTTCTGAGCTTTTGAATTATCAAACTTGATTTTCCCGGATTCGATAGCCGACTGCAACTGTTGCCTAAACACCTTGCAATCATTGGTACTGTGCGAGGTAGCATTATGCCATTTGCAGTACCTAATCTTTTTCAACCCTTCTGCCGATGGAATCACATGATGAGGAGACAGCTTAATTTGACCCTCTTGGAGCAAAAGATCAAATATCCTATCGGCCTTGGTGATATCAAATAGAAACTTTTCTGGCTCTTTCTGACCGAAAGGACATGATATCGGCTTCTTATTCTTTACCCACTCAGCCAAACCGATAATTGGTTCATCATCAGAGTCTGAATCTTCTGCTTCTTCTACAAAGGACACCTTTTTATTCCAATTCTTCCTGGGTTCAAAAACCCTAGTGTCCTGATCAGAAATCCTTTGCACAATATGACTCAAACTTTCAAACTCTTGTGACCCATATTTTTCTCTGATATGTGGCAGTAACCCTTGAAGAGCTAAATCGGCTAACTGCCGATCATCAAGCACTAAGTTGTAGCATTTATTCTTCACATCTCTTAGCCTGTGTACAAAACTTTCTACTGACTCATCACTGCGTTGCCTCAATTTTGTCAAATCGGTCAGCTTCTTTTCATGTACCCCAGCAAAGAAGAATTTGTGAAATTGCTTTTCTAGATCGGCCCATGTAATAACAGAATTAGGTGGTAACGAAATAAACCACGCAAAAGCCGATCCAGACAATGATGAGGAAAATAATTGAACCCTTAATTCATCCCTGTTAGCTGCTTCTCCGCACTGGATGATGAATCGGTTGATGTGCTCCATTGTTGACGTATCATCTTGCCCAGAAAACTTAGTGAAATCTGGCACCTTGTACCGATTCGGGAAAGGAATCGAGTCATAAGATGAAGGGTACGGAGTCCGATAAGAGTAAGTATTGACCTTGGGCTGAATCCCAAATTGCTCTTTCATTACTTCTGCAATCCTATCGGTCAAGAGTGCATCATGACCTTGCCGATGCACTGGCTGGATCTCTACTGGAGGCGTTGGCTGATATGCTTCTACATACCCCTGTGGCACTTGGCTTGGATAAATCGGCATATTCACGGTGTCAACCTGCGGAGTAAAGTTCCTCGTCTGTTTTACCGACGCTTGCTCCTGGACAGTTGTCTGTGGACTATACCGCTGAGTCCCTATTGCTTGATGGCTTGGTTGAATAGCAGATTGCTGGGTTGGCACTTGCCCCGACCAATTGAGACTGTAACTTATCGGCACCTGGCTTGCCGATGGCTGATAGCTTGTAGACAATTGATGCTCTTGTATAGATGGATGATAGCCAGCATAATTGCCCTGAATTGCAGATAACCCAGACTGAGATATGAATGGTACCACGGGCTGCTCTGTAGTGGAAGCTCTCTGTTGAACTGGTGGAGGATTAGTCAATGGATTCGCATAAAATATCTGTTGCGGAGGTGCGTAGAATCCCATTGACAATGGCTGTATAGCAGGAGGTACAGTAGAATAATACGGCGCTTGAGCCACCGGCCGAATTGGAGTAACCGATGTCATTGGACCCTTCCCTGCTACATCATGCACTTGAGGTGGTCCAGAATTGGCAGTAGATGGACCTGGAGGCATACCGTATCCCCACCAATTGGCAGCAGTTTGATTATGTTGACCTGAAGGACCTGACATTACCGATGCCGATAGATCTGTGCTCAACTGAGTACTAGGCTTTTCCTAAGACGTTAGATCTGATCCTATCGGCGTGGCGCCAGCGATGGATGGTCCTGATATAGCTGAAAGAGTAGGCGCTTCTATATTCTCAACGGCTGGAGTTGCCGATGGAGTACTGGTAGATGCCGATCCTGGCTGATGATATGCTGGCCCGACATACCCTGGTGCTTGTCCGTCCCTTAACGTTTGTACAACAGCATTGTAGACAGTATTGGACAGCACGGTGGAGTGGTTGATCAAAGCTTGATTTAATGCAGAATTAACCATCTCCTGTAATTTGCCAGGGTTGGAGTCAAAGGTTACCTGCCGAGGCAGCGGCAGATCTTGCTTCTGGATAACTTCTCCTCCCCTGTTCATGCTGAAAGACTTCAAGCAGAGCTGTCTGTAATCCTCCATAGCTTTTTCCATGGCTTGCTTCTGATCCTCCTTGAGATCTGATTCTGATATCTCGATGATGTT